>JASCZW010001341.1:0-127866 GCA_034211315.2 Aedes japonicus | reverse complement strand
AGCTCGTGGAATTTAAAAGCCTGTGCTGAAAAGTTCCAATGAAAAGCTGCCGACCATTATCCCTTTTTTTCATTCCTCCTCGTCAATATCATTACTTATGCATGAGCAAGTGTCAACGGGTTCATTTCTCCTTGGTTTGTTACCAACTTCACACACACACTCACGTTAGATCATCGCAAATATGTCCTACGGGTCAGATAAGGCTCCCGGCGGTGATGGACGGCTGTGACGATCTTAGTTTTTTCTTCGTTTGAAATTTGACACTCCCTCGGGTGGCGTTATCTGATGCGCCTTATACCGGAACTTCGTAAAGCAACAGTTTCAGCAATTTAGACTCGTACCACGTTATCAAAAGCGAAGAAGTTGGATCCTTTTTAGCAATTTCCAACAACTGCTTCTTGGAAGACGCTGCCACGATGGATGGACGGTCGATGGAGAGAGAAACTCAAGTTCGTTTTTTTTCGTTAGATCTTTCTCCTGGAAGACACTCCCAGGTTTTTTTTTGTTTACCTGTTCGGTACAGCAATTATCCGAACAAGGACACTCACCGCAGTTTGCTGGCTGCTCTGCATCCGATTTTGTCATTGACTTGTCTCCTAAAAGAAAACCGAAGGCTAGGAATCGAGCTAGGTGGCGTTATTCGGAGGATGACTGTAACTATATGCAATCCGATTGCTACGATGCTTCTAGAAGGTATGATTGCAAATTTTTCGTCATAAATAATTCAGGAGGCTGAGAGGCGTTGGCACGTAATGTTTGAAGGCGGCCTTGCCGGATTTTCCGTATTTTTCTATTTGACGGTTGTTTTGTTTTGTTTGATCTTTCTATCTTCCTTCACAAACGAATGGTTTGCTTTATAAGAAGGAAACAGTGTTGATTGATTCGAAAAAAGGTTTGAGCAGATAAGTGATTGTCTGCTGTTTGTATGTTCGAATAATTTTATTGGTTGAATTTTGAATTTTCCATTTGAGTAAACTGATACACCTGGATGTTACCAAACCAAACGGATTTATAAATCGATCACGTTTTGATAGATGAAACGGAATTTCCGCAGAAATAACTGTTACAGCAAAAAGTAATCAAAATTACTTGTGATTGAAAACGTTTGCATAGTAAAAGTACACCAAAGTAAAGCATTGCGTTCTTTAAACATAAATTGAAAATCATCACACTACCAAATTGTAATTTAAATTTCGGTGCTCTGAGACCGACACATGAAATCTTCCTCTAGCACATACCTTACCTTACCAATCAGACTAAGGCCGGCCTGGCCTCTGCTGTATAAAGAAGTTTGTCTCCATTCTATTCGGTCCATGGCTGTTACTCGCCTGCCTGAGAGTCCGCAGGTCGCCTTCTACTTGATCGATCCACCTTGCTCGGTGCGCGTCTTCTTCTTGTACCTGTCGGTTCGTTTTCGAGAACCATTTTCACAGGGGTGTCGTCCGACATTCTTACGACATGCCCAGCCCATCGTAGTCGACCGATTTTTGCGATGTGTACGTTCTCCCAGCAACCGGTTCAATTCGTGGTTTATTCGCCTCCTCCACGTTCCGTCTTCCATCTGCACTCCACCGTAGATGGTACGCAGCACCTTCCGTTCAAAGACTCCAAGGGCGCGTTGGTTCTCCACTAGCAATGTCCATGTTTCGTGGCCGTAGAGAACTACCGGTCTAATTAATGTCTTGTAGATGGTCAACTTTGTGGTTGCGCTCAAATGGAATATCCGGAGCTGTTGTGTGAAAAATGCTGCAAATCTGTAACTTAATCTTATCAGGAGTACTGAAATGGTTCAACGAGCCGTTGTACATGTACACCGTTAAGGAAAAAAAAAGCAAGATTGTAATGCAATTTCGCATGATTTTGTTTCATTTCTCGTAATGGATAGCAACTTGGAGAAAAAAAATGCAAAACTGGTCGTGGACAAAATAGTAGTACATCAATTCGCTTTGAAATAAATAAATGTGTGCGTGAGATTGTACAGTGTATTAGTTGTTGAGTATGAGATTGAGTCCGGAAGTTCAATTACTCACAAAACAAAAGCGATTTAGATTCGTAACCGAGATTTGAACAATGGCTGCCAGCGTCACGGCTGTAAGGGTGGAACGGTCAAAAATCTTTATTTTTTATTGAAGTTCATCGTCTAAATAAAAACAGGACAATTATTTGATTAGGCTTCTGATTTTCCCAATGCGGACTGTCGGGCTTCACGCTTCACACCTTCCATCAAGTTTTGTACCGTTGTTATGTGCACCTTATTTGATACTCAACGCCAATTTGCCTTGAACTGTTTTTAATTTTCAGTTGTTTTTTGACTTCTCTTGAGGTTTTTTCTATAAGATTGCCTAATATTTTTCAATTGGGCTCAGTTTCGGCGAGTATGAAGGGATTTTCTCCGTGGGTACGGTTTGCACAGTATTGGCGGTATGTGCCATTTTTCCGTCGTGGCAAGAAGCAAAAGCTGGCCAAACCGTAAAAGAAAGGCAATAAGCGCTTTTTCAAGCATTCCATTACATATATATCTTGGTTAACTGTAGCTTTACTGTCTGAAATCCCGGTAAATGCTCAGTAGCAAGAGACCTCTCGAGCTGTCTCTCAAGATCGGCTCACCACTGGATAATCTGGAGGGGCTTCGCGAACAAGTTGTGCGGATACTGTCACCTGATTATATTTTTTGAGAAATGAGTACTGTGATACAAAATGGAGGCTTTATCGAAAGAACTACTGTGTATGTTGGTTTGGTGGTAAATAACTCATTATTGTGGGCGTGGTGATAAAGTAAGGTGTTTTATTGTTCTACAAGCGTTGAAAGCATAGCCGAGAAAGAAGGGGAAACGAAAATGCAGAACGAAGCAAATTGAATAATAGGGGACGGGCCACAATTGAAAATTCAGACACCGGCAACAAAGCAGAGTTATTTTAAAAAAGAAGAAGAAGACATTCGCTACCCGTTTCCTACGACCGTGTTAGGGAAAACAATTTTTCAACCTGTTGATATGCTAATTTGTATGGCAGCAAAAGTAGGTCATTTTGAATTGAAAAATTGAACTACTTATATTAATTCATTCAAATTTCAATGCGTAAAAATTCATGAGTTTTCTGATCGAATGGCGTATGAATAAAGATATTCTGTTTAGTGGAACGAGAGGTATAAGCGTTCAAAAATCTTCCACTTTTTTGCGTAACTGAAATATAGTGGAAAACCACTAATCAGAACTTTTATATAATATTCTCTTACAAAAATCGTAACTCATGATCCATAATAGACGAAAATCTTGTTTCGTGAGTTTTGTAACTTAAAATTGTTTGATCTACAACTTTGTACATTATTGTTCAAGTTTATAACAATGCACAGTGGTCCAGAATCCTAATTTGGCTGGGAAGATACATTTTCCGCCTAAGTTTGAAGTTTTGGAGCAAAATTGTCTTCTTCAAAGTTACACTTTGATTGTTGTTTTTGTATTCTACCATGCGCGGAAGTAACGATCTTTGATGAAGTTTGTCAGGAGCAGATAATTATTCATCTCTATGCAAAGCGCTAGGAGTGAACAGTAATTTATTGCTAGAACGAATAGACATGAAGAGAAAGTGTGTTGATAGTTCTGTATAGGGCAAACGGCAGGCTTTGAAATTGAACGATACAAGTAGCGAAGCACAAAAACAAAAACAAAAAACGGGTGAAAACTACCCTGCCCACAATTCAAGAAATGGCTAATATGCCATTTGTAGTCCAAATAGGAAAAAAGTGTTGCATGATTGTTGAACACCCTTATTAAGGTACCCACTGTATAACATTTTTCAAAATAATGATTTATAGGGGTAAACGGTTTGAAAAACTAAATGGCTAATGTGTAATATAAATGACAAATTGTCTAATGTGCATGATGATACCGAGCGCAGAATCCAATGTGATTTTAATAGAGATTTTTATGGCTATCAATAGTTATGGTCTTACAGTCAAGTAGATACAAGCACCAATTTGTTAATCCAAAGATTCTGGGTTCCATACATTGTTTTATATTCTTTATGAATAGCTTAGCGTACTGGAACTTTTAACCAATGTTTTTTGTTGTACAAGATAGTATTGATTCAGATGTTTCTCGGCAACAGCATAGCTAATTACTGCCCATTGTATCCTCTGGCTAATTACTGCCTTTTTTTGCTTTCGATGGTGCTACCAAATTGTTGCAGATAATTTTAAGCCATTTGTGTCACAAACTCACAACGCGATAAAGGACAACGTATGCACGTTAGACAAAACAAATTTCGGATTGTCAAATTTCTTTGCTTTGTAAATGAAAAATTGGCTACTACGATTAAAAATCATAATTTGAGAAAATTGGCTACTTCTTTTCTTGCTTTCAAATCAACGGCATGATTTTCGGAATTGACAACAACTATAATGAGTAGTTTAAAAGTTATTAAAATCTAATAAAACTTGTTCTTATAACAAAAACACTTTGATTGCATTTTTCTCGAATTCATGTTGAAGGCACATTAGCCATTTTTTGAATTATGGGCAGTACCGACCATCACAATTTTTTGGAAAGAATCGATTATATTCACTACATCTTACACAAAACACGTAGTGATTTTATGATTTCACTGTTCTTTCAGGTTGAATTACGAATATATTTTTGATTTTATTTTTCGCGAAAAGGACGCAGTTAAAACAAAACACGTCAGTTTCCTCGCACGGCTTGCTGCGATTCCTCCACTGCTCCCAATTGGAATGTTTTCTGAAAAAGCACATGAATCTAGTTACTAGTAAGTTTAGAGACGGCCATGCAAAAAATTGCAGAAGTAATGCATTTAGGATGTATTTAAAAGGCCCTTCTTGACATCTGGGCCCCTCGTATGTTTGTAGAATAAACGCCTTTCAAAACGGTCCGACATTCGTATTCTGAATTATGTCAAGCATTTGTTGTTAAATTATTTTGTTTTCCTTATTATCTTTCATTCACATGTTTTAATTTTAATATGTCAATAACAAAAACACTAGACTGGTTTAGAAGGCAAGTTCAGATTTTTTTTTCGATTTTCTTATGAAATTACGCCTTTTTCAAATGTGTTTTACTCAATTTAAAGAAATAACTCATCTCCGGTTTTCAGAAATGATATGCCATAATGAAAATTCGTTCAAATGCTGTTGAGAAATAATATATCTGTCGGCCCCAACCAGAGAGATCGACATATGAAAAAGGGCGATCTCGTTACAAAAACCAAAATAATTTTTGTTTGACATACGATAGCGGCAGTTTCAGCACTCCAACAGTTGTATCTTTATTTGCCCTAGATTTAATGGTAGAGCAGCTTTGCTGAGAAATTCGAAATAAAAAAGTTAGAGTAAAATAATTGATTTTCATAGAGACACCCTAAGCTATGCAGGAAAAAAAGCACTAATTCGGTCATTTCAAAAGCTACATAAATTTTCATCAAACAAAGTTTAGTAAAATTTTCTAATCTTCAACTTTTAAATTATGCGTTTATTTCTGCAATAAAAGAGTAAAAGTTTCGATTTCTCTAAAAACAAGGACCACCCTAGTTTTCATTCTTAACAAAAGACGGGCCTCATTATTATGAACAACTTTGTACAGAACAACTTTGCTCCAAAACTTCAAACTTAGGCGGAAAATGTTTCTTTCCAGCTAAATTCACATTCTTGACCACTGTGCAATGTATTGAAAAGTTGATATTTTATACTTTTTAACCATAGGAACCACCCTTATTTTACTATGTATCATGAAATAGTGGGCTAGAAAATACATGATAAAACCATAGACGTGGATTATATTTAAGGACATGCAGATAGAAAGTCATTCAAGATGGTACCCCGGCCACTAATGGATATTTTGTAATGTTTTCTGGCAGCCAGGCTCTAATTATTCTTATTTTGTATTACTTTAACTTTTTTGAGTCAAAATTTTATTCCATTTATAACAATACTCACTTTTCAGCAAAACGTAATGGGTATTTACTTTGCTCGTTTGCTACCCCGCTCGATAGTTCAATTCTAGTTCTAGTTCAGTTCAATTTCAAATTTTTAATAGGTCGTAAGTAACATATTGCCATCATCAAGAAAATCAATGTAGAAGTTTTGGGAATAATGTTCAATTCCTAATTTTGAACCAAGCTATCATATATAAAGCAAATATGGGGAACCAACAAAATTGAGTCAGGTTTATCTTCACAATAATATAGATTTCCATTCAGTTGAATTCCAAGCGATTTGTTCGATAAATTCAGCGCCTACATTTGATTAGGGTGAATCTGCTTTTGTAAACAAACACTTTGTCTGCTAATTTATCGGAAGTTGAATACAATTCCTTCAAATTGCATATATCAGCGGATAGAGATAATGCTCCTCTTCCTAAAAGAGTGCTTAATTTGTATTTGTGACCTTTTGTTCAACGGGAAATGACTACGACAACCATTGTTTACAATAGCAGAGTCACCCTAATCTAATATTGGCGCTGAATTGGATTTTGAGTATTTTAACTTCAGCTGAGGAAAATACGACCACATTTTAAGTCGTTCGGAACGTTATTTCGCTACATCCGCCGGTTGCGTTACGTCGTATCGCAATATAATATGTCGCATTCGTCAAGTCTGTTTCGACATGCAATCATCTGTCATATTGCTTACGCCAAAATGAATTGGCAGGATAGGTCGGTGAGGAGCATAGGGGCACTTAAGTCAAACTGACAACGCGACGAATTAGACAAAAGTTCGTTATGTAGTAATTTGTGACTTAAGCCAATTTTGTTGAGATAATATAGTAGCACGTGAAATTCATAATATGCTGTATAATTCATATATATATATGTATATATATATATATATATATATATATATATATATATATATATATATATATATATATATATATATATATATATATATATATATATATATATATATATATATATATATATATATATATATATATATATATATATATATATATATATATATATATATAAATTTTTATATTTTTTTATAAAAAGACCGTAGTTGCTACTCCGTTATAAAAAGTCACTTTTTGCTTGACATAATCAATGGACGTTCCCCTATCATTCCGTGAAAAAACATCATTTTTGTTTACATTGTTACTTACGACCTGTTGAAAATTTGCTCTAGGATTGGTATTACTTGTTTCACACTTTGCATGTCTCTAAATATAATCAACGTCTCCAAACACGGATTCAGCGTAAGCATTTTTGTCTTCCCAATCAAGGCTTTAGGACCATAGTGCATTGTATTCCCAGAATTTCTGCCAAACTTGCTGATTCGCGTAAAACTGGTGCTGGACAGAGCGGCAACCATGAATCCCGCTTACTTTTGACCACGAATTTCTCTGCAGCTGGTGACAGATGGCAGCATTTAATTTCGGAGAGTTACTGGTTTGTTGATTTCGGGGAAACTATTTATAAATATATTTAGTTTGCGCTAGTCGGAAAGGCTCGTAGCAGAGCTGAACCATCTCTGCAATATGGAAACTAGGAACCATGGAGCGACCAAGTAATCCACTGGGTACGACTGGAACTTTTGGAAAGTTATACCTTATTAAGTGCAGAGCGATTGCTTTTCCGAGAATAAATTAAGGATGCGGAGGATTAGAAGTTGTGATCGAGAGGAAAAGGAACGCACTCTAAACGGGTTTGAATGTCAGCAGAAGCCATCGGTAAACAGAGACCTTCCTTGCTGTCACCCGGATAACTGCTTGAATGGAAGTCTATCGGCTCAAGTTCCTCGAATTTCACAGTTAATTGACGTTCCACAAACCTAACAACCGGACTGGGAGGCCTAGCTGACAGTAGCAAAAAGCTGCTGGTTGTGGCTCTCCTGTTGCTCGCTTCGGAATGCTAAGCGCTTGTACAAACAATCAAATATTGATTAGTGAGCAAATTACCCGTTTCTGGCTGGGCAAGGGATGGAATTTTACAACAGTGAAACTGAACCTCCATCGTCACCATCGTAACGGAGTGGTGGTCCAGTTCTTTTGAGGGCGGTGGGGGCGATGATATCACCAACTGACTTTTTGTACAGTACCGAAGGGGGAATGGCCAATGGCCGTTGCTTTTAGATTGATGGGAATAACTGCTGGTGAAATGAATCCTACTGATTCCCTAACAAGCACAGTGTAGAAATTTCCGGGAAGTTGCTTTACACAGAGAAATGATAGATGATCGCTGTGAGCTATTATCCTTCAAAAGCGTATCACTCTGAGTGCGCTTTGCGTCACGTAAAATGCTTTTACCCAAAATTACTGACAGCTATGTTCAACAAAATAAAACCACATAGTGAGTCGTCGAGACGAGCTGGTCCTCGAGAGCCCTAACCGCAGCAAGGGAAGATGTTGTGGAAAAAGTACTATTTATATCCCACCGACAACGGCCACGATGGCGGCAAAACTAATCTCTTCAGCATCAGTTCCTGGACGGTAGTGTGGCAATTTGGCTGGCTTTTTACGTCTTACAAGGTTGTGTCTTTTCTTCCGCTCTTTCAAGTCATAATTGCTTTTTGCTCAGTGATGAGTCAAAGGGAACGAAGAGGGGGGGGGGGATGGGGCTTGTGTTACTCCCTTTGAAGCTTGTTGGCGGCTAACTGGCTAATTTCGGTCCATAAAAGCTTTTCTCGCTACTTTCTATCGATGCCAATGGCTCATGTAACTGTTGATGGTGGGTTGGCGAATGGTCAGTTTTGGTTTTTTTTCTATGTTGGTATTTTTTCCTATGGACTAGAAGTCTGTTGCTTAGTGCTAATGGGACCGGGAACAACGATGGGGCTCGTGTGGATATTCTGAAATAGCTGTGTAATCTCATCTAGTTATTTGCGGAGGATATGGGAGCATGAAAAGGTCCTGTATATTAATAGGTTGTTCCGGCTATTTGTACAGATAGATGATAAAGTTGAATGTCATTTTGCCAAAAAAACGTGAGAAATGCAGAAGATCTCCCGATTGTTTTAATGCTCTTATTCGGATGAAAAAATACACAGCATGCATGTGCTTCAAGCACATTAGACCGTCAAAATTCACGTGGCAGGCCATCTGTACCTAGTGGCTTGAAGAGCAACGTTTACATTGCGACCGGAACCGTCAACCAGGAAATTTATCTGAGCGAGTGCCTACAAAAACGTTTACTGCCTTTCCTGAAGCGACACAATTGTTCCGTTCAATTATGGACGGATTTGACATCTTGCCATTACGGAAAAAAGGCCATGGAGTGGTATGCTGCCAACAACGTTCAAGTGGTGACCAATGACAAGAACCCTCCCAACACGCCAGAGCTCCGCCCAATCGAAAAATATCGGGCCATCGTCAACCGGAACCTTAGGAAGACTCAAAATGCTGTTGTGAGCGAGAAACAGTTCAAGGCAAACTGGCGTTCTGCGGCGAATAAAGTGGACAAGCAGACTGTACGAAATCTTATGCCAGGTGTTAAACGAAAGACCAGGCAAGGAAGCTTAGCTGAATATTTCTCCTGAATTCTGTATGACCTGAACTTGAACAAGAGAAAGAATTTGTCTCATTCATAAAAACTTTGATCGACTCACACACATTACTGTTTGACCAAATTTTGATCGGAACACCCTTTATCAAGTGATTCGCTCCTCGTCCACCAGTGGTTCATAAATTTAGTTCTAGATTCCTAAAAGTATACAAAAATAATACCTAGAACTTAGGGCACATCCTAGAAAGTTCAGAAGAAGGCTTCCAGAGCTATTGGAAGAGACTTTCTGAAGAAAAAATCTCCGAAGGCAGGCAGAAACTTCTCAGAGGTATAGGGAGCAAAAGTAACATAATTATTTGACCTTCCCAGAGTTAATGAAGGCATTATTCAAAAATTTCAGAATTCAGGAGATGAATTCCTGAAATTCTCGAAAGAAACTTCCCAAAAATTTAGTTGAACTACCCAGAAGTGTTAGGAGAGCTCCTAAAGTTCAGGATCGCACATCAAGAAATTCTGAGAACATTTTCCAAATTGTTTCAGAAAAACCTTTCTCTTGTTGTTAAGATTCATCCGAAGTTTAAAAAGTAACTAAGTTCAGGAAAATAAACTTACCAAATATTTCTGGAAGGTTAGTTTGGGTTGTAAGATAAGAACATGAGGAGTCCTGCCAAGAAGTTCATGAGGAAACTTTTCAAAAGATCAGGAGGAAAGTTCACTGAACTTTAGCTTTTTTTCCATTGAAATTCAAGGAGATAACAAGACAGTGACAAGCGTCGAGCCAGAACCGCGCGACTCGACTTCTATAATTGAGCACATCATTCTTCATTGTGACATTCTTTGAAACTGTCTGTCTGTCTGTCTGTCTGTCTGTCTGTCTGTCTGTCTGTCTGTCTGTCTGTCTGTCTGTCTGTCTGTCTGTCTGTCTGTCTGTCTGTCTGTCTGTCTGTCTGTCTGTCTGTCTGTCTGTCTGTCTGTCTGTCTGTCTGTCTGTCTGTCTGTCTGTCTGTCCTGTCTGTCTGTCTGTCTGTCTGTTCGTCTGTCTGTCTGTCTGTCTGTCTGTCTGTCTGTCTGTCTGTCTGTCGTCTGTCTGTCTGTCTGTCTGCTCTGTCTGTCTGTCTGTCTGTCTGTCTGTCTGTCTGTCTGTCTGTCTGTCTGTCTGTCTGTCTGTCTGTCTGTCTGTCCTGTCTGTCTGTTCGTCTGGCTCCGTTCGTCTGTCTGTCTGTCTGTCTGTCTGTCTGTCTGTCTGTCTGTCTGTCTGTCTGTCTGTCTGTTCGTCTGTCTGTCTGTCTGCTCCGTCTGCCCTGTCTGTCTGTCTGTCTGTCTGTCTGTCTGTCTGTCTGCCTGTCTGTTCCTGTCTGTCTGTCTGCCCGTCTGTCTGCTTCCGTCTGTCTGTCTGCTCCGTTCGTCTGTCTGTTCTGTCTTGTTCGCCCGTCTGCCTGTCTGTCTGTCTGTCTGTCTGCCCGTCTGTCTGTTCGTCTGTCTGCCCGTCTGCTCCGTCTGCTCCGCCCGTTCGTCTGCCCGTCTGTCTGTCTGTCTGCTCCGTCTGCCCGTCTGCTCGTCTGCTCCGTCTTTGCCTGTTCCGTTCGTTCGTCTGTCTGTCTGTCTGTCTGCTCCGTCTGTCTGGGTTCGTCTGTCTGCCCGTCTGTCTGCTGTCTGCCCGTCTGCTCCGTTCGTTCGTTCGTCTGCTCCGTCTTTGTCTGTCTTGTCATCTTGCTCCGTTCCGTTCGTTCGTCTGTCTGTCTGTCTGTCTATTCAAAATGCGGTCGTCGGTTCGTTCGTCTGTCTGTCTGTCTGTCTGCTCCGTTCGTCTGTCTGCTCCGTCTGCTCCGTTCGTTCGTCTGCTCCGTTCGTCTGTCTGTCTGTCTGTCTGTCTGTCTGTCTGTCTGGCTCCGTCTGCTCCGTCTGCTCCGTCTGGCTCCGTCCTGTCTGTCTGTCTGTCTGTCTGTCTGTCTGTCTGTCTGTCTGTCTGTCTGTCTGTCTGTCTGTCTGTCTGTCTGTCTGTCTGTCTGTCTGTCTGTCTGTCTGTCTGTCTGTCTACCTGGTTCGTCTGTCTGTCTGTCTGTCTGTCTGGTTCGTCTGTCTGTCTGTCTGTCTGTCTGTCTGTCTGTCTGTCTGTTCGTCTGTTCGTTCAGTTCTGTCTGTCTGTCTGTCTGTCTGTCTGTCTGTCTGTCTGTCTGTCTGTCTGGTTCGTCTGTCTGCTCCTGTCTGTCTGTCTGTCTGTCTGTCTGTCTGTCTGTCTGGCGTCTGTCTGTCTGTCTGTCTGTCTGTCTGTCTGTCTGTCTGTCTGTCTGTCTGTCTGTCTGTCTGTCTGTCTGTCTGTCTGTCTGTCTGTCTGTCTGTCTGTCTGTCTGTAATAATCATCCACGTCAACATTGGAAGTGATGGATACATTCGTTCGGTAACGGTTCAGACAGCTAATGGAGTCTATGAACGGCCGGTTACAAAGCTTGCAGTCCTGGATGTTAAACGCGATGCAGGGGGACTGTTATCGGTGCGCAGTTCCATCAGACTGGCAACACTTTCACATGAACCACTACAAGGATAAGATGCAGCAGCTACATCGACTGCCTTGATAAGACAAACTATCAGTTGATAAGGAAGATAATAGGAAGAATTGAATTGTTTGCGAATTTATCGATTTACCATTGTTAGTACGGTAAAAAGCAGTAAATTATGTTAAATAATATGAGAACTAAATATCTGTTGTCTACATTAGCTTATCCGATAAAACGGCACACTGAATCCAGGATATAAATAATTAGTTGGTTTGCCATAGCATAATTACCGTCAGAGCATCGAAAGTTGCCGATTGCATAGTAAACGTAAGTAATCTTAAGTTGAATATAAAGAATACGTAGTGAAATCGAAATTATCATCCCCAGGAATCTTATAACTACTTCAATAATAAACAGTTATAAACTCGGACACGCTCTTTTTGTTTGACGGTGCACCAACAGAGGGATAGAGTCAGTTATACGCCATCATAGATACCTTACACGCTAAGATAGTAATACAGAAAAGTCGGTAAAAAATACCGAAAACCGCACATTAGTGCACATACTGAAATTATCGATAAACATGGATCACTGAAATTTCGATATTGTTGGAAAGCAGGAAAATACGTTAAAAGTAACTTATTTTTATACAGTTCTTTTTACCGAAATTGATTACAACCAAATGAGAGCATTTTAAACCAAATTTAAGTAAAATATAACGATAAAATTTGCAAATTCACTTTACTTAAAAAAAAAGGTAAACCGAAACGTTTTCTTTAGGTGAATTTTACCGATACTTTAGGTTTTGCTACCAAAACCTAATTTTTGGTAAAATTAAAACCTTATTTTCGGTAATCTTATCTTAGCGTGTAAATCTTAAAAGCACATCCGCTGTCCTAAATTGAGGGCTTTCTATACTCAGGCAAATCAACTTAAGAATACGCCTTTAAGCTTTCTTGTTGAAAAGTGTTGATATATGCAAGACGTAAAGTCACTGGACCCTAAACCTTAACGTTCAAGGTTCGAATCCAGGATGCTCCATATTTTTTTATTTTTACTGTGGTCTCTCACAGTAGCTTTCTATCACATTCAATTATTGAAAAGTTCAACTGTTCTGAAGCGAGCACCATTTCATATTATTTTGTCCATCACTGTATGAACTACCGGTAGCTGAAACTGTGGCGAAATTTCAATTCCTTTTGGATCGGTTCCAAACCAAAGTTCGTTTGTTCAGCCGTACAATGAGAAGCTTGTAAACAGTTTCAATTATGCATATATGCACATACGTGATATGATTATGTTTGCGGTACTACCATAATGGCTCCCATACAGAACTATTGCCACAATAACGCTTCTACCGGACCTCAACTATTGAAGCGTTTACCCTGTATGTTTCCGTGAACTAAAACACAGTAACCATAACGATTCCAAATTTCAGTTCACAATCGTCAGCTTCCGGTTGGGGCAATAAAGTTCAATTAAAAGTTGCATATTGAAAACATGGGCAGCAGCTTCCGACAGATCCCCGGAAATAACTAATTGTGTTCATTAGTCAGCGCCAGTCCATTCATTGACATTTTAGAATGATAAATGGACACTCCCAACCGAATGCTGCCCTGTAGCACTGCTTTTCATAAATTATTTATTACAATTTGCATGTCAACGGAACTTTCATCTTTTGTTACCGTCCCCGCTCCATCTACTCGCTGAACCAAAACCCTCTCATGCCGAAAACAACTTCCGTTTGCTTAGAATTTCGCTCGTTTTGTATGCAGAGCAGCTCAATTGGCCTTGTTTGGAGGTTGGGAGGGCGCAAAGCAGCCAAAAACATAAACTAAAAACAACGAACTTTTTGCGACACGTCCGCGGTGTGTCACACGAAAAACGAAAACAAGCAACAAATGGTTGATTGATCGCCTTTTTTCGAGCTCATACAATTTTGATGAAACCCGAAGGACGTGCGCCCCGTGAATTCTCATTTTCAAAAACCTGTTTAAAACGGAAGTCACCCGGCGGAAGAGTGTCACTAAAACCTACTTCCACTTGACTGTCGGATCCGGAAGCCAGTGTACACATAATGCGCTTATATTCACGAAACACACAACCCAGAGACTGAGCTACCACGAATCCGACGATACCGAAGGAAAATGCTAAATGATACCATCAACAAAAAAAAAGAAAAGGAAATGAAACACTAGCTGGTGCAAATATTCAAAAGTTCTTTTGCCAGTCCCGGCGCGGTCTCTCGTCTCATCTGCATATTTCCCTACAGCACAAAACTGGATCTTGTTGGTCCTTTGGCCGGTTTTTCCTCGCACAACACTCTTTGCACAGGAGGACAACTTTCTTTTCAACTTCCCCAACGACCCTTGGCTGCTCGTTTCGCCACGTAGGACAGAGCCTTCCGAAGCAGAATGAACATCCCAATCTCGGCACGGCCCGGATTCTGGAAAAGAACTTGCGTGCGATGGCACTCGAGCTGGATTACGGCGGCTGTTGGCTGTTGACTGAATGCCGGCTTGGGTGCTTGTTTCACTTTAACTTCATACAAAGCTGAGGATTTCCTGGAAGTGGCGCTAATTATAAGGAGTTAGTTTGCTTTTTGAAAGTTTAAACGAATGCTCGCTGTTTCTGTATGGGATGAAGTTATTATTGCTGGGGTTAATTAGCAGAAGAGCTTTATGGCTTTGGAGTACGAAGTGGTTATCGGGAAACACCATTTGAAGCTATCAAAGTTGAACTTCTACAGGATGGGTGCATGATAGCTCCCGATGGTTGAGTGGGAATCTTAGCCAAGCTGATAGCGCTGATTGCAGTTTAAATACTATTTTGAGCGTTTCCAGCCGAAATGATCAACCGACCATCTTCGTGTGTTGAAAATTGAAAATTTCTGCACGTTTTGACCACGAAAGTAAGTTTTTTCCACTGATGCAAACAATTTTTGGACTGAAGAGTCAGTTTTAAAGAGGGCCTAAGCATTGTGAATTAATAATTTGTAGCTCGAAAACCTTTGGTTGTACAATAAAACTGTCAAACAACAAGTTTTGGCCCTATGTGTAAAGGTTATGAAAAAAATATACACTGAAGAAAAAAATTCGGCAAAAAATCGAAAATTAACATAAAAATATATACATCTCAAAAAACGTTTTTGATTATTTTTTTTCTAGTTTTTGACTGTAAAAATGTGAAGTTATTACGCAAATTTTAACCAAGATTCCAGGATGGAGAAACTTCAGAGGAAAAAGGAAATTTAACAAACATTTCGAAAAAAGGTTTGTGGTTACTATAGAAACCCGAAGGTCGTATTTTTGAAAATTATTCGAGTATAATAAAATTAAATCGCAAATATCTCGAGAACGGATGCTCTTACGAAGGTTATAAAAGGGCGCTGAAAAATTATCAAATACTTCAAAAATTAGAATAAATAATAAGAATACGTTTATTTCCGCAGATATTAAAATTTTGAGAAATGCACCGAAAGTTGATATTTTAAGAACTTTTTTCTCCAAAAATTCTCCAAGCTGTTATCTTCGTTAAAAATTGCGTAATAACTTCAAATTTTTAATGTCAAAATATAAAAAAAGTAATGTTTTTGTTATATATTTAAATGTTCATGTTAATTTTCGAGTTTTTGTCCGAAAAAAAAAATTGTTTTCTTCGGTGTATATTTTTTTTACAACCTTCACATATAGGGTCACAACTTGCTGTCAGACAATATTTTTGTTCAACCAAAGGTTTTCGAGCTGTAAATTAATTTTTGAAGAGTCTTGTGAATAGTGTACTGGAAAAAAGCCGATATCGAAATGAGCTCCGGATATTGGAAAGTTTCCAATATGGATTACGCTGGTGACGATGATTAGCGAAATCACGACAATGGCATTCTTGTAGTGTAGAGAGTATAGCATGTATTATGTATTTAATCAATCATACCTTAACAAAATCTAGAAAACAAGAGAGCTACTCCACAGAAAATACTCTCATATTTTGAGAAGTTTATATTGTTCATCACTTTTCATGAACATCTCTAGTAGGTTAGATTTGAACGACCCTTTTAGTGTCCTTTCCCTCTTGCGTTGCGTGGAATAACAAAGTTTGCCTTGCCAAGAGTATCATAAAAAAAGTAGGCATTGGACGTAGAAAAAATCAGTCTTGTGAATAGTGTACTGGAATAAGGCCGATATCGAAATGAGCTCCGGATATTGGAAAGTTTCCAATATGGATTACGCTGGTGACGATGATCAACGAAATCACGACAATAGCGCACAATCGGATTACAATTTTCACAAGACGTAGTAAAATATCTTTTCCAAATGAAGCTTTAGAGAGTTGCCGTTCTCAGTAAAGTTGTCGAGAATGTAAAATATAGTCACTTGACATTATCAGATTAGTTCCAAATTGCGCCGCAATCTTAATTGCCAAATCCTGCTCTAGAAAGGTGCTGTCTTTAGCAAAGATGTTAATTGGATATAATAAAGGCATTCAAAATAATCACGTTAAATCCAGATCGTACCTCAGAGATGGCGCTGCCATATTTGCGGCATAATTTAGAACTAATATGACAATATCAAAAGACGACGAATGACATACTGAGAAATTTTGCAACGGACGGTAACTCTTTATTTAGCATTTCATTTGGAAAAGATAATCTGCATCGCCATCTCTACAGTATACATAATGTGGAACTAATATAACAAATTCAAACGACGACAAACAACATACTGAGATACTTAGCCGAAGACGGCAAATCTCTAGCGCTTAGTTTAGAAAAGATAGACTGCAGCGCTATGTCTGCGGCATGATGTGGAACTAATATGATAATGTCAAAAGACGACGAATAACACACTGAGAAATTTTGCCGAAGACGAAAACTCTCTATAACTACTCTGGACTGCTTTGAAATAACGCGGTTTTTTTTACGCGGACCGCGTTTAAAAAACCGCGTAAAAAAACTTTAGTGTATTTCACATCTTTTTAAAACCTTATAAATGAAGAGTACTATGAAAACACGGATAAAGTTTAGCTCACTGTTGTCGTATATATCTACCAAGAGAAAACCTACAAAAATCAGTGGGGTTCTCAATAACTCACGACCGTTTGACATACAGTATGTTTTATAAAAATGCGAAAATCCATACATCAGTTTCAAATAGGTTTTTTTCATAGAAAATGATAAAATAAAATCATAATTTCATTAAGGGAATCGTTAATTAAGCCTTTAATGATTACATTACTCAATATGTCCACCATTTTTTTCAATAACCTTCTCCAAACGGGGACGGAATCGAGAGCATACCTTCTCAATGTATGAATCAGTCATCGAGTTCCATGCCTTGGTAATGGAAACTTTCAGGGCGACAACACTGGGGTGAAAACGTTCACAGGCCTTAGCCTGAACATATGCCCATATTGAGTAATCCAAAGGATTCAAGTACGGGCTGCTAGAAGACCGAATGTCCTCTGGCAAAGATTCCATTTTTTCCTTCAGCCCCGCTTGAGTCCTTTTGAGGCATGACACGGTGCTCCGTCCTGTTGAAAAATGACGTGTTGGTGTGCTCCAAAGTTGGCTTTCATCCATTGCATATAGTGGTCCTTCAAAATGTTCATGTGAACTTCGGTATTAACTTTTAATCCAGCGGCTTAACTTATTTCTGGTTTTAACTATTTGAAACATCTTCAAGGTCACAAAAAATGTGTTTAGATACAGATTTAGGACAAATAATACGTTTTCAGGATACTTTGAATAACATGCTTTCAACATGATGATGTCTTATCTTGGTAGTTTCTAGCATCATAATAACAAATTGGTTATAACTATAAATTAGATGAAAAATTAGTAATCTCCATTTAATTCCAACTACCTTTGCTTATCTTCGACAGATACGCGTATTTCGTCTACAATGTGCAGACTTCTTCAGTGTCTCGTACTAATAACTCGACTGTCGAGTTATTAGTACGAGACACTGAAGAAGTCTGCACATTGTAGACGAAATACGCGTATCTGTCGAAGATAAGCAAAGGTAGTTGGAATTAAATGGAGAATACTAATTTTTCTTCTAATTTATAGTTACAAGTATTCCACTAAAAAGCTCAAACCCTCTAGGATTCAAATTGGTTATAATCAAGTAATTCCAAAGTGAAAACAATTGCAGAAACCCATGAACATAACATGCTAATTTGAGATATGTCAAACGGATAGCAGTTAACAAAGATTGTTAACATTGTTGTGATTGTGAAAAATATTTCTTTTTAAAAGGAGAAAATGCACAACTCATAGTGAAAAAATTACAATCGGTTTTCGCCAAATTAATTATTCAATAAATATCAGAAATCTAGAGATTGTTTATGCTCAGAAAGCTTAACAAAATATCAAATACGAGGCAGCTTTTATCGTGCAACTTTTGGTTTTATTCTTACAAAATGTATGCGCCGTTCTAAAGATTGAAAGAAATCAACAGAAAATTCTCAAATATTTGGAAATTTTGCAGCATCTCTATTGGAATCATCAAAAATCGTCATGGTGTACACTGTCGACTAAAAGTATTATTAAAACATAAAAAATGTCGATATTAGTGAGCAATTTTTTTTCTCACTCAAAGTGTGTTATTTTAATCATCGACAAAAAACAACCCAGCTTTCGAAAATTTTAGTGATAATTGTAGTCATAGTTTCAACCGGCACTGTAATTTTCTCCATAGCAATGGCGTAAAGTTGAAATTGAGTCCAAAATACTTCTTGAGAGCAGTCTAATAAAATACTCATGATGATCCATTGCAATTTTTTTGGGTTAGTTATTATAACATCATAATCGTATAAACCATATTAGAGCATCTTCTTATTGAAATGCCATTTGTCTCCAGGAATTTTAGAAAAAAAATGTGTTTCTGGTGAACGGTCACAATGAATCAACTACTGATGGTGATTTTTATTGCATGCTATACTGCCGTTCTACGCATAATTGTCCCATGTTCTATGAGTTTCCCTATATACATGGGACAGTTATGCTAATAACGGCAGTATAGTTCTGAAAAATATGTTTGTTGTTTTCTTGTAGTTAGACCAATTCTGTAACCGTTTCTTAAGAAGAAAACTTGCAAATGGGCTACGTCTGCTTTTTAAAGATCCGTTAATTGTGCTGTTTTGGTCATATTTGAGTCAAAAATTAAGTCATATGTTCTAGAAAAATACATGAGTGATTTAAGAAAGCAAATGTTTTGCGACAACATCTTCGCTTGTATTTGACAAAAAATGTTTAATAATAATACTCTTTTATCACAAAATTTCAAGATAACTAACCAAAAAGATGGTGAGGCTTGGATGGTCTAGCACCCTTGTAAGCATCCAATGTTCCAAGCACTTGTAAGATTTCACTGACAAATAAATTATCAACTAAAACGTCAGCCATTGGCTCAGGCGCTCAGGAAAGTGCGAAAAATATTGCAAGTCCCGCTAATTATCGTTATGAGAAGTATAGATATCCTGGAAGATATCAGCGAGTAAGTTGCTAATGTTATTTTTTGTGCTACCGGTCCTGTTGTCTAAATGCATTTTGTCTTTGACATAGCTAAGTCATCATTTCATCGGGAAGACCGTAGAGTGGGTGAAGACTCTACGGGGCTGAGTTGCAAGCAACCCGGCGGCTCCACGGGTCGCGGATGGTGCGGTTCCATCAGATATGATGGACAGCTACTGAATACACGAATAAGTAGCCTCGCACGAGCGGCGGGCACTGTTTAGGATGCGGGGGGACTGTTGGACTCTGTTGAGTTTCTTCCAAAAATCCAGAAATATCCGAAAGTAGCCCGGACAAAAGCGAGCCACCCCGCTTTTTAAAAAATAAGGTCAACATTCCAGGCTTTCACCCATTTGAGCGTCTGTTCTCCATGTTAGGGGCAGCATTACGAGGGTCCTCCTGCGAAATAGTGGGGTTGGTTGTGGGCCTTGCGAGCCAACACCATTAAAAAGGAATTGCAAAGAATAATACACAAGGAAAAAATTCGAACCGGAACAATCGGCATGGACCTAGGCTACGAAATCGGACTAACGATTGGAAACTCGGGACGTGGAACTGCCGATCTTTCAATTTCCTTGGAAGTACTCGCGTGCTTTCCGACGAATTGAAGAACCGCAAGTTCGACATCGTAGCGCTGCAAGAGGTGAGCTGGAAAGGATCCACGGTGCGTACGTTTTGTGAAGGCCATACCATCTACCAGAGCTGCGGCAATACACACGAGCTGGGAACAGCTTTCATCGTGATGGATGAGATGCAGAAGCGGGTGATCGGATGGTGGTCGATCAACCCCCGAATGTGCAGGTTGAGGATGAAGGGCCGGTTCTTCAACATCAGCATCATTAATGTACATAGCCCTCACCTCGGAAGTACCGATGACGACAAAGGTGAATTCTACGAGCAGCTGGAGCCTGAATACGCTGCCCAAACCATGTTATCAAAATCATCATCGGGGATTTCAACGCTCAGGTTGAAACTAGCAGAAAGTCAACGCATCCCGCAGAGGCTTCGTGCCGCGAGCCGAAATGTAAGGATGGGAGAATCCTGACGGACGATCGTGAGGTGACCGAAAGGTGGAAGCAGCACTTTGATGAACATCTGAATGGAGTACAGGAAGACGACCAAGACAGCGATGGAAGAGATGTAGTCGATGCAGTAAGTGACGGAGATGTGCCACCCCCGGCGATAGGTGAAGTTAAGAATGCCATCAAGCAGCTGAAGAACAATAAATCGGTTGAAAGGGATGGAATCGGAGCAGAACATCTACCGGAGGAGTGGAAGGATGGGGTTATCTGCCCAATCTATAAGTAAAGCGACAAGCTTGACTGTGAAAACTATCGTGTGATCACTGTCCTTAATGCCGCCTATGAAGTTTTATTCCATCTTCCAGCGACTGTCGCCACTAGCAAATAGATTTGTGGGAAGTTATCAAGCCCGCTTCATCGAAGGACGGTTTACAACGGACCAAATCTTCAATTTGCGGCAGATCCTCCAAAAGTGCCGTGAATATAGAGTCCCAACACATCATCTATTCTTCAACTTCAAAGCCGCATATGATCAAACCGATATGAGCTATGGAAGATCATGGATGAGAACAGCTCTCCGGGAAAGCTGACCCGACTTATCAAGGCTACGATGGGTGGAACCCAGTGCTGTGTGAGGATATCGGGTGGATTATCGGGTTCATTCGAATCCCGCAGGGGGCTTCGACAAGGTGATGGTCTCTCTTGTCTCCTGTTCAACATTGCTCTTGAAGGTGTTATGCGGCGAGCGGTATTTAACATGCAAGGTACGATTTTCAACAGATCCTGTCAATTTATGAGCTTTGCCGATGACGTGGATATTGTCGACAAAAATTTGAGGCGGTGGCAGAGCAGTACACTAGACTAAAGAGCGAAGCAGAGAAGATTGGGTTGAAGATAAATACGTCCAAAACGAAGTACATGCTGGCAGGCGGAACTGAGCACGACAGGATCCGACTGGGCAGCAGTGTAACGATCGACGGCGATGAGTTCGAGGTAGTCGATGAATTTGTCTATCTCGGCTCACTGGTTACTGCGGACAACGACAGCAGCCGTGAGATCCGGAGGCGGATTATCAGTGAAAGTCGTGCCTACTATTGGCTCCACAAGCAACTACGGTAAAACAGACTTTGCTCCCGTATGAAGTGCATCCTTTACAAAACGCTAAAAAGACCGGTTGTTCTCTACGGGCATGAGACGTGGACAATGCTTGAAGAGGTCCTGCGAGCACTCGGAGTTTTTGAGCGTCGGGTGTTAAGAACCATCTTTGGTGGAGTACAAGAGGACAGACTATGGAGGCGAAGGATGAACCATGAGCCCAGTATTCATAAGGTGGCAAAAGCAGGAAGGATACGCTGGGCAGGAATGCCGGGCAACTATCCTGCAAAAATGGTGTTCGACGGGAATCCGGTTGGTACAAAACGACGTGTGGCGCAACAAGCAAGATGGTCAGACCAGGTGGAGAAAGACTTAGGGGGTTCAATTGGAGAAGAGCAGCCACGAATCGGGCATTGTGTAGGGATATTGTTCTGTTTGTTCTAAAATCTTATTGACCTACGTCATGATCACGTAATACAGTTTGCCAGTCTATACAATCCCATTTTTCTTTGATAAGTACAAATTATTATCCATGATAATGGATTTGTCGTGCACGAATATGGAGTATTCAATAGCAGTGTGGAACTTCTTTTTTTTCAAAGAGGAGTAGGTTGCTCTGATACGCAAAAATCATCGGTCATAGTAGTAAACATCAAATGTAAGTAGCAATTCTTTTGATTTTTCACGAGCCCGATTTCTGATTTTTAGTCGAATAGAGTACGAAACGTTTCATTTTCTCCTGCGATCGGTATTGTAAGGGACTCATTTTCATTGTCAATAATAAAATTGGCTGCGATCTGGTTAAAATCACCGTAAATGTGAACGTTTGTTTCAGGGTACTTTGAAATGATATAGTCCAAAAGGATTTTTTCTCGCATATGCTGGAGGAAAATATACTGCTACAAAGATATGAGCTCCGATTAAGACATTTCACTCAAAAAGGGTCAATTTCTTTACATTTGCAAGATTCAATTAGATTTCATAATTAATGGTTTAACAAAGAAAAGCTTGACAGATTGAACGAAAGCTGGAAAATTGTTACTTTCCGTGTTATTTCACCAGTCCATTCGACTCCAAATAACCCTCCATACATTATGAAACAGCAGGAAAAACTCAATTTACAGCAAGTTGTCCCACTCATGAATCTCTTTTCTTATCTCACGATTAAGCCCATTCTCAATCCCGCAATGCTATTTTTTACAATAAACTGCTCTCCGCACTCACTTTGCTTCTTCTGCAACAATTTGCGCAAATATTTCCACCGCCAACGCCATCCCAAGGGATCAGTTCTCCGAGGGAAACTGAAAAGCGTTCCATTTTATCCAATCCATTTTAAACGAGTCCTGCAAAATCTTATTAAACCATGTAACTACAAGAGGCAAGAGGCAGTCTCGCTCGATTTCAATCTTCTTCCACACACACACGCCAAGTGTACGGATGCCAGCGAATCCTACTTAGCCAATTACGTTGGAAATGAAGCTTACCATTGCAATTACCACGCCCTCACTCTCCGCTTTCGTGGTGGAAGACTGAACGGTAATGGGACGCAATAGTAAATACTATCTACAAGCTAGCGAATGGGGTACTGGAATCGTTTTTTGTTTTCGTTGAACCATCATCGAGAGTGGCATATTTGCTCTGCACGATTTAATCAAACGGAGACAATGAGTTTCGGATCCAGAATAATGTTCCTTTATCGAGCTAAATTAAAAATTCAACAAGCCCCGCAATAATGCGTCAAACGAACGAACAAGCATAAAAGCTCAATGAACATGCACAATGAGGTCTGATGTTCATTCAGGTGCTTAAGGTCGAATGCCTGTTTCCCTTTTCCTCGAGTTTTGTGTGTTTCGAACATTCACCTTAAGCTCGTTTTCATCCATACAAAACGAGCGCTACAACAAGTGAAGAACACCGTCGTCGCGTTCGGAGTCAATTGTCAATTTCCACGTAGACAGTTTTTTTTTTCTAAGGCTCAGTTATTGCCATTCAGAGCCGAAAACCCGAGCCTGGAAAAGAGCACACAACGCACCTTTTTTTCCTCCATTTAACGGCATGAAAAATCCCTTTTGCTCGTTTTACAAGGCTCGCAGTTGTCGTCGTCGTCGAACATATGAATTCTGTGTTTTTTTTTCTCCCCAAAGCACGAGATACCTACTTGCACGTAAATGGATGGGTGGTGAGCTAAGCTGGAGGGGTTCTCTTTTCGGAGAAATCTTCCTTTCAATGTTTCGGCTTGCGTGTGGCTGCACGGTCTGCATTTCATGCTCTTTGATGGCCTCTGGGTGTCACGTTCTGGCCTTTGGACGAGCAACGAGTGCGATATAGATCCTGCGATGGACTTCTTTTTTTTATCGTTTGTTCAGTTGAAATTAGCTTCACTTGCGAGGAAGGAAAATAAGGGATACATACTGGCACAAGTGTATGAATGGTTTGCGTGTTTATTTTGCTGAATGACTGTTGGATTCATGTGGTTTGTTTGCTGTATTCTTTTGAGGTTTTTTTTAACGAGAAAATTGAATCGCAAGATTATATAATTATTCTGTTAGAAGACATCGAGGCTTCTGAAGAATAACTCGTTATTGATTATTCTTGGTATCTACACAGATAAAGAGAAACATTGAATTTTCTGCGTTATCTAATGCATATACAGGGAATGCTAGAATTTGTAGTAAATAATGGGATATTTCATGTAAGTTTAAGCCAGATAACGCCTTAATCTAGCCTGTTGTATGAAAAATTGCAAAGATGGCGCATGAAAGATTTCAAACAATTTCGTTGTTTACGCCTCCTTTGGTTCTGAATTAAACGAGGGGAATTTTTACACGCTTGTTAAAATTAATTATTTCTTCTGTGTATGATAAAACGAGGCATGCTGCCACTATTTGTTCATTGCAATCACTCTGAAACATCGAATAATATTTCGTTATTACCCAAGTAACTATTTTAGTTTTGTTCTAGCCATATACAAGGTAAGTCAAAAAGTTTGTAAAGCGGAAATGAAAATACATTTTTATTGGGGAAATCGCTTTTGTTGCTCAGGATAGTCTCCCATAGGATCAATACTCTTGGTCCAACGATCTTTGAACTTTGGTGTCTCATCTCGGGAGTGACTTTCTGGAAAGCCTGTAAAATACTCCTCTACGACGGCTAAAACCTCTTCGTTTGATGAAAAATGCTTTCCCCGAAGGAATTTTTTGAGATGTGAGAACGGCTAGAAGTCAGAAGAAGCTAGATCTGGCTTATAACGGGTGTCCACTAAAAAATGAGAATGATTTCAATACTTTTCCATCAGAACAAAAACGGCCGCATAGAAATGTCACTTTAGATGAATGAATCGTTGCACTCTCCAGAAAATTTTCATACACTCTTATTTCACTCTAACATGTTCAGTCGTGTTCAGCATGCCGTCGAAACAGAAACAGAAAAAAATACACGGTGGACCATTTTTGTCGTGAAAAAGTTCCGGTATCCACCGTATACCGTATCCTGGCATGCATGAGAGTAACCCGGAAGAAAGGTTGCGGCCGTCCAGCGAAAATAATGAATGAGAAAACGCTCCGCTCGCTGCGCAGCATGTTCAACAACAAGGATTCGGTAAGTCAACGGGAAGCAGCCCGAAAGTTCCATTGTTCGAAGTCATTCATCTGAAAGACGCTAAAGAAAGAAAGAATAGTGTGTAGAAAGAAAACCAGATCCCCAGAGTACACAGATGAGCAGATTCAAACCGTGAAATCCCAATGCCGCTGGATGACTCGGAATTACGGCGGAAAATCTTTCGTTCTGGACGACGAAAGCTACTTTCCTCTTTCGAAGTCTCAGATACCGGGAAACGACCGATTCTACACTAAGGACAAATCTACTACTCCTCCAAAAGTAATGTATAAGTTCAAGCACAAATTTGAATCGAAGGTTATGTTATACATCGTAATATCCGATAAGGGTATTTCGAAGCCGTGGTTCAAACCAAGCGGTTTGGCCATCAACCAGGAGGTGTACCAAAGAGAGTGTTTGCAGAAAATACCATCCCATTTCAAACAACATCCGGATGGCAATACGTGTTTTGGCGGACAAGGCATCACGCTACGCAAAAAACGCTAACGTTTTTGGAGAGCCAAAATATACCATATGTCCCAAAAGACCGGAATCCGACAAATTTGCCACAGTGCCGTCCTATCGAGGATTTCTTCGGTCTTTTGAGCTCCATGGTATACAAGGATAATTGGAAGGCCAAGAACACCAAGCAACTTACCAACAGGATCAAAAGCTGCATCCGAAAAATCGATGTGGCTGCCGTCCAACGGTCATGTTCCAGCATAACGACTAAGCTGCGCCGCACGGCGGATCACGGACCATATGACAATATTCACTAAACTTAGTTTGAAGATTTAAGTTGACCCTTTTAATAAAATAAATCAGTTTGAACAAAACTTCACTGGTATTTTTTTCCTGACCCATTCTTTTCGTTCTCATTATTTAGTGGACACCCGTTAGGATGGATTCTGTAACAATTCGTACCCCAATTCACTGATATTTTTTAACTGTGTGAGCAGGTGCTTTGTCTTGATTAAAAATGATTTTTTCTTCAGTAAACCGGGTCTTTTTTCACATTTATTTTTTCGCCCAACTGGTCCAAAAGGTCACACTAATAATCAGAATTGATTGTCTTACCAGTTTGGAGATAAGCTATCATTGAAATTTCTTTTGCATCAAAATAAAACTGACGCTTACACCTTCTCGGCCGATTTCTGGACATGAACTCGTTTCGGAGTCGAAGTGCCTGGTCCACTCCACTCCTTAAAGTACGTTCACACTACGGCCTATATAACGTGATGTAGTGCGATTCATGATATAGCAGCTATATTATGGCCTATATTACATGATATTCCAGACATTTGATCTATCAATCTATATTATGAATAGTAGTTGATACAGGTCATATCATTTCATTTACTTGATATAATTCTGAAAAACAGTGGTGGCAACCCAGCTGCCATAGGGCTGCGCGATATTTTTTAATCTCAAAAGTCATTTTCCCTGCGGAGTGAATCAAATTAAAACACAATTTTCCAATTTGAATAGTTACACCGTCGTTTTATAAGAGAAAGTTTAAAATATGAATCCTAGAGGGTTTGATCTGTTTAGTGGAATACCTGTAACTAGAAATTTGAAGAAGAATTAGTATCTTCCATTTAATTCCAACTACCTTTGCTTATCTTCGACAGATACGCGTATTTCGTCTACAATGTGCAGACTTCTTCAGTGTCTCGTACTAATAACTCGACGACTAAGTCGAGTTATTAGTACGAGACACTGAAGAAGTCTGCACATTGTAGACGAAATATCTGTCGAAGATAAGCAAAGGTAGTTGGAATTAAATGGAAGATACTAATTCTTCTTATAATTTCTAGTTTAAAATATGTTTTTCGTTAACATGTACGTATTTCGAGGCACTGTATCTGATAATCGGTTTGTTTGCAGGCTTTTCCCTGTGAACATTTTTTTGAGCGATCAAGTATTCTAACGATAGTCTGAAAACCAAATCTAAAGGGAAACTTCAAGAGAATTATTCCTTACCCATGTCGGTTATGATTTTCATCGACTAATTGACATTGAGAAGAATCAAGCAGATTTTTCGATGAATCCAGGAAAGTCTGAGCTGTTCAGTGGAATACCCGAAACTAGAAATCAGAAGAAAAATAAGTATTTTCCATTTAATTCCAACTACCTTTATTGCTTATCTTGACAGATACGCGTATTTCGTCTACAATGTGCCGATTTTTTCAGTGTCGTGTACTAATGTGTTGTAACCTTATTATTTCTTTGGGTGTATTATCTTGCTTTACATACGTACCTTACCTCTATAGATCATAACACCTTGCGACTTGTCATGTATTCGAAGTGCGTATTAGAAAAGAGACTCCACGAGAAGAATATAACTCAATGAGTATCATCTTTAAATAAACACGAATAAATATCTGTTAACTGTTGTGTAATTACTTCTCGGCCGTCACAACAGTTCTGGCGACGAGGATATTCGGGCATAGCTGAAAAAGTACAAAAGTAGTTGCTGAGATGCAGGATCCAGTTCCAGAAGCGGAAGTGGCTGCAGCTGCGCCACCCACTTTTACATTGGACCCATTCGATAAGAAGAAGCTCAAATGGTCGCGTTGGGTGGAACGTCTTGAAACGGCTCTTTCAATATACGGCGTAGTAGATGTGGAAATGCGAAAGAATTTATTGCTCCACCATATGGGACCAGAGTCGTATGATGTCATTTGCGACAAACTTGCCCCCGTATCCCCCCGTACTAAGACATTCCAGGAAATTGTGCTGTTGATGGAAGCTTTCTACAATCCACAGCCGTTGGAAATTTCCGAAAACTACCGGTTCAATTGTCGTCGACAGGGTGACAAAGACGCGGTGTCGGCAGATGAGACAGTCGACGAATACTTGGTGGCCTTGCGAAGAATTGCGATTACATGTAACTTCGGCGAGTATCTCGAGAAGGCCCTACGGAATCAGCTAGTTTTTGGTATAAAAAGGAATGATATTGCTCGAAAAACGGAATCTCACTCTTCAGGATGCTCGTGATATTGCGATAGGAATGGAGCTGTCCCGTCGAGGTGGAGCTGAAATCGAAGGAAATTCGTTCAGGAGTGATGTTCATGCAGTTCATCGACAGCCGGAAAAGAAGAAAGTGCATAAAGAAAGTGTTAATGGTTCGGACAGAAGCTGCTATCGGTGTGGAGCAAAGTCACACTTAGCGAATGTGTGTAAACACAAAGATACGGAATGTTTGTTTTGTAAACAAACCGGCCATCTCGCTAGAGTGTGCATGCAGAAGGCAAAATTTGCCCAATCTGCAAACAAGAATAAATCGGCTCAATCAAATTATGTTGACCAGCCCACGAATACCGATAATAATGATGAAGTAAAAGTGCAGGAAGTTTGCGTCGTGGACAAAACGTCGGGTAACGAAAAGTTTTGGTTTCAATTACGCGTGAACGAAGTAGACATGAAGTTTGAAGTCGATACTGGATCGCCGGTCAGCATAATTAATGAGCGGTTTCGGGACAAAATCGTGGACTACTGCGGTACCAGCATTGCTGTACTCGGAGTGTTGGATACTGTGGTGCAAGTTCAGCGCCAATCGGTAGTGCTTCCGTTGTACGTCGCAAAATCCGATAAACATCCATTACTCGGTCGCGAGTGGCTGAAAGAATTGCCAGTTGATTGGAACAGAGTGCTTCAAAACGAAAATACGGTGAATGTGCTTGCTGCTGCGATGTCCGGTCGGAATGCTACGTTGGAAAAAGTACTGAATAAATATCCGAGAGTGTTCGAAGAAAAAATCGGAAAAATTTCAAGTGTCCAAGCAAAACTACCGTTAAAGGAGAATGTTAAACCACTGTATCTTAAAGCGAGGAAAATACCGTTTAGTTTGCAGTCGATCGTGGAAGCGGAATTGGATAAACTGGTTGCCGAAGGAGTACTTACAAAAGTGAACCAAAGCAACTGGGCCACACCAATAGTACCAGTAAAAAAGTCGCAGAATCGAGCTCGCATTTGCGGTGACTATAAGCAAACAGTGAATCCAAAGTTGGTGGTGGACAAACATCCACTTCCCACAGTCGACGAGTTATTCGCTTCACTTGCTGGTGAAAGGAAATTTTCTAAAATTGATCTCGTCCAGGCGTATTTGCAGATGGAGGTGGCTCCGGAAGATAGGGAAATTCTAACCTTAAGCACACATCGTGGCCTTTACCGTCCGAACCGACTAATGTACGGGGTGGCATCCGCTCCTGAGATTTGGCAAAGGCAGGTAGAAGCTATACTGCAGGGCATTGACGGCGTTGGGGTATTTCTGGACGATATTAAAATTACTGCTCCCGATGATGAGACACATCTCGCTAGGCTAGAGCAAGTTCTCCAGCGATTGGACGAATGCGGAATAAGCGTCAACAAAGATAAGTGTGTGTTTTTGCAGACAAAATCGAGTACTGTGAGTACTTGATTGACAAGGAGGGAATCCACAAGCTTCGTGAAAAAGTAGATGCTGTCCAAAGTATGCCGCGGCCAAAGAACAGGGATGAGGTAAGATCATTCGTTGGATTGGTCAACTATTATGGCCGGTTCTTCAAGAACCTTAGTACAGTGTTGTATCCCTTGAACAATTTGCTCAAACAGGATGTGCCATTCAATTGGAACAAGGATTGTGAGCAGTCGTTTTTGAAAATCAAGGAGCTCATCCAGTCCGGTGACTGTTTGGTTCATTACTCACCGGAGCTTCCTCTGATTCTTGCTACGGATGCATCTCCCTACGGAGTGGGGGCAGTATTGAGCCACATCATGCCTGACGGATCAGAGCGACCTATACAGTTTGCATCACAAACTTTGAATCGTGCACAACAAAGGTATTTGCAGGTAGATACAGAGGCGTACTCTATTATCTTTGGCGTGAAGAAGTATTTCCAGTACTTGTATGGCCGGAAGTTTGTTCTAATCTCAGACAACCAGGCGATTACGAAGATATTTGGAGAACACAAGGGTCTGCCCGTGATGTCAGCTTTACGTATGCAACATTACGCAACCTATTTACAATCGTTTGTCTACCAGATCAAATTTCGCAAATCAACCGATAACGTCAATGCTGATGCTTTGTCACCGGATTCCGTTAGGGCATATGCGGACAATACGATTGAAGAGACGGATGTCATCGAGATGAATCAGATTGATACATTGCCACTAACTGCTGCTGAGTTAGCTCAAGCTACTTCCGAAGAGTCATCACTGTCGGTTCTAATCCAAGGCCTCAAATTTGGGCAAGCTGTTGAAGCAAAGGACCGGTTCGGAGTGGATCAGAAGGAATTTTTGCTCTAGAATGGTTGCTTGCTCCGGGAAATCCGTGTTTACATTCCATTAAAGCTCAGAAGACAAGTGCTTGAAGAACTCCATAGTACCCACTTCGGTATCACACGTACCAAATCATTGGCTAGAGGTTACTGTTGGTGGATGGGAATCGAGAAATCGAGGAGATGATTGCAAACTGTGCAGACTGTCAGGCAGTGCGAGCAAAACCAGCAAAAATGGCGTTACATTGCTGGGAGCCACCAACGGAACCCTTTCAAAGGATCCATGTTGACTTTGCTGGACCATACCTGGACACATATTTTTTTATCAGCGTGGACGCCTACAGCAAGTGGCCAATTGTGATGATTTGTAAATCTATAACTGCCGAAAATACTGTAAACATGTGTCGAGTGATCTTTGCTGCCTACGGCATACCGTCGGTATTCGTGAGCGACCACGGAGCTCAGTTCACTGCAGCAACATTCCAACGGTTTTTGAAAATGAATGGCGTTATACATAAGATGGGTGCACCATACCACCCTGCGACTAACGGACAAGCGGAACGTTACGTTCAAACAATGAAACAGAAGCTGAAGGCGTTGAAATGTACGAGAACAGAGATGATCTTGGAACTGTCGAACATTTTATTGACCTACCGGAAAATGATTCACCCGTCTACCGGTAAGTCACCATCGATGCTTGTGTTCGGACGCCAAATGAGATCGAGATTGGATTTGCTATTGCCGAAGAATGAACCAAGAGAAAACAAGGATTACGTCATGCGTCAGTTCCGTGATGGTGATTCAGTGCGTGTGAGAGAATTTTTATCCAACGATAAATGGAAATTCGGGAACATTGTAGAGAAGGTAGGAAAATTACGGTACAGTGTTCGTCTAAATGACGGTAGAATTTGGGAGTGTCATATCGATCACATTGTTGGAGTTGGAGCGAATCTACAGGGAAAGTCAGCGGAAATCGTTAACAATGACGGAACTGTTGAACGATTCATGCCGGCAACTGAATCGTCCACTTCTATTACAACTCCTAAAAGGCCTGTTACTTTGGAGGCTGAAACTGGGGGTCCTACATTCGTGACCGAGGATCTACGTCCGGATACATCGGACAAACTCAGCCCAGAGGTTTCTATGCAATCAAACAACCATCAAACTGTAGAAGGTAGTAGTAGTATCATGCCCTTAAGGCGTTCAAATCGAACAATTAAACCACCACAGAGACTTGATTTGTAGTAGTCATACCATTTTTTTTTGCGGAGGGGAGAGGTGTTGTAACCTTTTTATTTCTTTGGATGTATTATCTTGCCTTATATACGTACCTTACCTCTATAGATCATAACACCTTGCGACTTGTCATGTATTCGAAGTGCGTAGTAGAAAAGAGACTCCACGAGAAGAATATAACTCAATGAATATCATCTTTAAATAAACACGAATAAATATCTGTTAACTGTTGTGTAATTACTTCTCGGCCGTCGCAACAATGCTCGACTGATTTTTCAATGCTATCAACGTTGCACTTAGTTTTCCTTACTAAAAAAGCGGGAATTAGAGGACGAAGCTTCTGTTTACTAAAAATATGTTAAGTTCTAATCCCAATTAAACCCACCATACGAAAACGAATTTTAAGAAAAAAATGGTACTATTAAACTGTAGTTCATCAAAATCAGATCTATTTGTATAGAACATGAGGTGAAAATCAGTTGACTTAGTATTTTCTTCATCGTAACTTTTACAAACGTCAAAGTCGGTGTAGTGCGAACACCTCAACTTGATATCGTTATCAACTTGCAATACCACGTAATACATAGCGTAGTGTGAACATACTATTAGCCTCTTGTTTTGATTCAGGATCGTGGTGGTACACCCAAGTCACAAGCCCCAATCGACGCAGAAAATCCTTTTTATCCTTTCTAAATTGCTCCAAATATTGCTTAGAAAGTCATATATAAACATATTTTTGTTGCATTGTAAGCAAATGAGGCACCGATTGTGCACACAGGTTTTTGAATCCCAAAACTTCAACCAAAATTTGCCATGTTGTTCCATGTGAGATGTCTATGGTGTTAGCTATCAAATCCACCGTCGATCGACGATCTTCCAAAACCATATCCTGTATTTTCGCTATGATTTCTTGTGTTGATGCACATTTTGGACGTGCTGAAAATGGATCGTCTTCAACACTTGTACGGCCAAGCTTAAACTCCAAAACCCATCGATGAACGGTTGGATTTGTATGGAAAAAACTCTTTTAATGCTTTCACCAACTTTGCATGGATCTCAGTAGCTTAGCTTAGCTTGACTGACTGCACGTATCATTGGGTGATACTCACTGATTTATCAAGATCAGTGAAATTGCACAATGAATCAACTGAATGGGGCTGGATGTAACCAGCTATTGTCACTGTACACGTTTCTGTGACTGAATTTATTTGATAATCAATAACTTGAGAGACTTTGGAGGCAACGTTTTTCGTTAGTTTCATTCATACCTGACAGAACGGCATCTCAGCGTCAAGATTGATGACTGCACATCTGATGAATTCCTTTCCACATCCGATATTCCACAAGGAAGTCATCATAGGTCCCTTGCCTTCTTGTTGTACTTCAACGACGTTAATCTTTGTATGGAAGGACCTTGACGATAACTTGATAGTTTCTCTTCGTGGAGCAACACATACAGGATGGTGCTGAATCCAACCAAGTGCCTCGCTATTTCTTTCACAAGGAAGAAGAAGCCGATAATGTTCGACTACCACCTCGAAGGCATTATAAAGCGTGAATCCTAGATCCTGGATCAAGGATCTACGAGTTTTTCTCGATGCAGGACTTATTAGCTACATTCTTTCCAAACCAAACCGCAGTTTGAGATTTATCATGAGAATGGCATAGGACTTTACGGATGTCTATTTCTTAAATTATCTCTACTGTTCACTGGTGCAATCCACGAATAATAGTTCAGCAGTATTGAGCCCTCACTATCTTAATGGCGTTGATAGAATCGAGGCAGTGCAGCGAAGGTTTGTGCGATTTTTTCTCAGTCGTTTACCATGTAATAATCCTCGAGAGCTGCCTAGAGAGGAGAGATCCATCACGCGTCATGTTGGTTCCTGAATCGGGAATCCCGATCTTTTCATGGCAAAAATTGACTGTCCGATGGATGCTGCTTAATCAAATTAACGCTCATGTTCGTTCTCATGCACTTCGCAACAACATTTTTCTTCGAACAAACCATGGCGCCAACGGAGCTCTTGTTGATGTACAACGTGCATTCAATCGAGTGTCATCCGGGATTGACTTTCACCTGCCTCGCCAAAGAATTAGAACTATCATTAGGACCACGTCTGTTGGTAATAACAAATAAAGAAAACCGATCCATTCGTTTTCATTTCGATAACTATAGCCGATTTATAAATCAATCGAAAGTGTCGCAATAAGTATTGAATCACCCTCTATTTATTTGTATGACCTGCCCAACCAACCCACATTGAAGAACTCAATTACGAGGGCAGGTCAAAAAGTATGCGACTTTCAAAGTAACGACGTAAATTTTCCACCACTTAACGGAAAATGGCAACACTGCTCCTGTCAACAGAGGAGATGCCAGATTTACATCTTGATATTTTTAACTGGTGGGTTTTGGCATGTTCAAAACCTTGTTCTGTACAAAACATGTTGTGCCAGATGTTTTTCGATGTCTTATGATATATTTATTGATTTGGAAGCATTATATTCGCTAATTTGCTATGTAATATAATCTACCATGAGCAACAATTAACATTCTTCCCTGAGCTGGCAACAATGCTCGTCAGCTGATATTTTCATTCCGTCCACTTTCTTCCTATCAATTTGTAAACAATCTTTGCACAGACCGAGCGTAACTTTCTCAATAATTGATATTAATTCCGGTGGGTAGTAATGCCGCAAAAACGCGAAGCAACGAACTGGTTCGGGCAGGAATAGTTGAGCGGGAGTGATCAGGAAGAATATTCATCGCTGGATCGATTTGTCGCTGGATTTGTAGCTCCGTTCATTTGCTAGTTTTACCTCACCTACATAAATAAAGTAACAACTGATTTTAACAAACATATGCTCACATATTTTGAGAACTTTTTAGAAATAGGGTATGTGTCCCTTGACTCAGCCTATTAAGCAACCAGCGATCACATTTTTCATTATAACTCATAAAGTTTTTAAGCTGTTAGCGAGATTCAACTAGTTATACACTTTCAAAGATAAGTTTGATAAGACATTTGGTAGCATGTATCCCTAAAAGTTACACAACTATTTTTATAATGCCATAAACTTTCGAGGGATGTGGATTTAATGTCGGTCTATAAGCACCAAATTGGGTCTATTCTTGGATGCAACTTCGTCCCATTCGATGGATTTATTACTAAATGCTCTGTCTTTGTACGGTTTTTTTTCTAATTTTATGCATTAAGGCATTGTAAGCTGTACTGGATTTACTAAATACAACATTTCACAGCACAAACTAAATTAAAACTGCCTCGAAACACTTAAATGATGTTCATATATGATTTATCAGCCATTCAGTAATGAAAACATTATAATGCACTATACAATTATTTTGTCTCTTCGACTTATGTTTAGATGAGCCACTTGAATATAAACAACCCCAAATTCATGCATTTCCACTTGAAATTTTACCAATAACAACCTTTTTACTATGTTATTGATACAACAGGCCATAGTTGGGAACATGTAAAAAAATATGTACCCAACATTGGGTCTACGATTTTCTTGTAAATTCTTTGATATTTTAGCTATGTGAACAGTTAGGTTGTAACGTATAACTATTTCCTGTACATCCATACTGCATTACTTGCTTTATCAATTCAATTAGGCCAAATTTAGATCACTTGAAGATCGTGTAGATCATCTGTTCAGCCTAACCAGTGAAATCACGATGCCCCAAAAGTTCAAGAAATCGGAAATTACGCTGAAGTGAACAACTATAAGTTGATTAATATTGTCTCAATTGCTTCGGATTACATCTATCATGCTAATAGCAACATGATTTGGTTGATAATCGCTAAATTAATGACACATTTGGTACATAGGCCGAATGAAGGAGCTAGGCTTACATTACATCCCCTTACCCTACATCGGTTTTTTAATAAGCAATTGATTTGGTTTCGATGCAGCTGAAACTAGTTTTCGCTAATTGAACCCGTGGAATCCATGTGATACACAATTTTTGTTGGTTTACAACTATATATCACTCTGTGGAATACAACTGTTTGATGCCAAAGAATATTGGGTGTATCACGTTGAGGATCCGCAGTGCAATAAAGCATACAAACGGTTTGGATGTTTCTGGTTTGTACGAGGACATTATAAATGCTCCTCGTCATGTTTTCGGAGACCACAATGCTTGTCGCTTATATTTTTGTTCCAAAACAGACGCTGCTGAAAAGTGTTTTGTGGACCATTTGAAGATCCTGGTCCAAAATTCAGAATATTGTCGACACTGTAGCTCAAAAATCCGATTTGCTTAAGAATAACAAAACCAGCAATTTGTAAGCAACAATATGGTGTTCCTTCAGTCAACTGGTAGCTCATTACCATCACACAATCATTGAACGTCTCGCCGTATTAAAATCATATCATTGAATGTCATGTTCGTGAGTGATAAATTTTAATGTAAATCTTAAGACTTCCCACGAAAACAACATCTCACATGTGACATGAAAACCCATTCATCAAATAGCGATACGCTGGCATGTCCCCCTCATGAGTTATTAAAATAAATATGTATTTCAGGAAATTTCAATACTTCCCACGAAAACACATGTCTCAAATACGGATACACGTGTAGTAAACTAGATTTTGATTTTCATTTTCTCTCACATAGAGATTTTCTCTCACTGCCGCCGTTAGTATTAGTAAGCAGTTTCACTAATACAATCGTTTTGCAGGTTGAAAATAAAAAACAAACCGTTGTCAACCTGAACATTTTAACAGTTGATCTCGTGGTTGAAAACAATAAACAAATCGATCCTATACGTGTAAAGCAGCACACTAGTGTTTGTGAGATCGCTCGGCGAGAACCTAATGTATCCAAATAGATTTACCAAGTTTTTTTTTTAGTTCCTTGATTATCGAGATTTTCAAGCCAAGGCTGTTACATCGCCCGTCATAGTCACTCAAATACCTTTTTTTACCCTTCTTACATCAATAGAAGGGTATTAAGATCGCTTGAAAACTCGACTTTTTATCCGAGGCCCACAGGGCCGAGTGTCATATACCATTCGACTCAGCTCGACGAACTGAGCACATGTCTGTGTGTATGTATGTGTGTGTATGTGTGTGTGTGTGTATGTGTGTGTGTGCGTTACAAATAATGTCACATCGGTTTCTCAGCCATCTGTGAACCGATTTCAGTTCTGTTGACGGCAAATGGAAGCTACAACATTCTCATAGAACGCTATTGATTTTTTTTTCATTCGGACATTTCGTTACGAAGATATGAACGAAACAGTACTTGAAGGCCTATTATAATAGTAATCAAACAGTTTAGTCTCCGATTACATACTGAGCTATTTGTGTACCGATTTTAGTTTTGTTGGTGCCAAATCAAAGCTATAATATTTCCAAATAACTGGTCAAAATTTCATTATGATTGGATAATTCTTCATGGAGATATGACCAAAACAATACCTGAGAGCACATAATTGTGAGATGACAATATACTCGTTGCAGTGCAAAACCGAACAAGACCAATCACACCAATCGATGTCGCTTGCATTCTATTGTGTCGTATCTGGAGCGTTGTATAGCACATACAGCGGACTAGCCACACTATGCTACTGTATAGAATTAGAGCAGCATCGATTGGCTCGAGTGGCTGGTTTTCAACTGCAACGAGTATATTCGAAAATTACACAAAGTCTCCATTTACTATTTTCAACGAATATGTACTTATTAAGCATCTTGAATCCATATCGATAATCAAAATTGACGCTCAGGATTTTCTCATAATTCATTCTATGGACTGATTATATGAAATTTCTAATATTTATGTAATTTCCCCTTCTATATAACTAACATACACAGGTCATTAAAGACTATTAATGGTAATATTTTAATTTTTGTTCAATCCTGAAAAATACGTTCAGGAATGACAAATAGTTGATTTTATCAACCGAATGTATGGCATATTGAATATTTCTGAATCTTCTTGGAATTTCTGAAAAAATATGTATCCAGTATAATATTGCCCACATTTGAGTTTGTAATTCTGGTGAAATGTAAGAAGGGTTCAGTCTCACCATCGGTGGATTAATGCGGGTTTTTTTTATATATATTCGCAACTTGTCTGGGGGTGAGATTCAAACTCGTGACTTTGGCGTGAGAGATATGGATGTTAACCAATACGCCTGAGTCAGCCCCCTTTGGATTTACGAATGCAAGGACAATGCAATAATTGATTTCGAAAAATAATTACGAAGTCTTCAACCTTAAATGAAAACACACGGGCATGCGGGTGACGATCGTTGGTTTTGATTTTTGCAGCACGTGGATAACACACAAAACTACTGTTTCGATCGCAAAGACCAAGAAAAACGTGGAAAAAACACTGGTTTGTTTTCGGGTACGCGGTTTTTAGAATCGTACCGGACGGTGTAGAACGTGTTGGGATTTTATTAGAATTATTATTGGTCTCCTTAAAAAGAGATGACCCATTTAGTATTGGAACAAACATTTTTGTTCCAATTTTCTTAAAGAGACTCTTGGGGTTGGATTTGTAAACTATGACATTTTGTGTGTTCCCTATAACAATAACAACTTCAGAAGTTTTTTTTTCGCAGTTTCGGATCGCAAGTCTCAAAGCAAGTGTCGGGCGGGTACTGTCAACCATCAACTGCGGAACAAAGTCATCAAAAATATTAAGGCAAACCCAAACATCTCAGACCACGATTTGGCCAAAAAGGTTTCGCGCCACACCGTGGAACGGATTCGTCTCCGGGAAGGCTTCAAATCATACCGTGCCTGTAGACAACCAAATGATATCAAAAGCAGAACAATGTGGCCGAATCCGTGCCAGAAAACTGTATGAGCAGGTGTTTACAAAATTCAATGGCTGTCTCCTCGTGGATGATGAAACCTATGTAAACAGCTATGATTTTTCATTTTCATTTTGCAGCGTTTGGTGGGTCAATGAGAGCGCAAATCAATCCAAAGCCAAAAATTAGGAAGGGGTAATGGCGAACTGGTTACGTGGACTACTTGAACGTCATGGGAGAGGATAAAGATTAGGTTGGGGAAAGGGGTTTGTAGCGCTCTTGGAATGAAATGGCCGCGTTGCTGCAAAATGACCTGAAATGTTTAATGTGGTTGAGTTAAATTACGTAAGTTCTCTTCAAAAACATGTATGTTGTGATTAAAATTTCAGTATTCTGTTTAATTTCCTATATACTGACTGATATAGTACCGATGATACTTCTCTTTGTGTGCACTCTTTGCATGCTTTCCTTACAAAAACTGCATGTTTGCCATGGCTGGGAAGGTCCTTTGTACTTTTATCGATCCATTTCACCGCAATTCTCAGCTACCTAGACCGCGTTCGGGGCTGGCTGATTTGGTGCTTGAACTTTGTGACCGCTCGAGGCCATAGTGGTTGCAAAACTGCCAGCATAGAGTTAGTAGCATAAAAAAAGAAGAGAAAGAAGATTTTAGTGGCATGTGAGATTATTGGTGATATTTTCACAACGGCTCTTCGTTTCTTTAACAAAAAATTTCGGAACACTATACCCTAGTCAAACTTAATCGGAACCTCTAATTCGAATAACTCTAGCACACGTACAGCCTTAAATTGTTACCTGAACCCTAAGTTCCTAGCCTACTCTTCACCGTAGGATCTGTAACCATTCCAAAACTAAAAAAAATCAAATATGAAACCTAGACAAAGACGATTCTGTTTCCTATCTAGCGTGTTTATCTTTAATTTGCTTTTCCCTTCCACTCATCTACTGTTTGGCTTGAAGGATTCATGTTCCTACTCAATCTGACCGCCTTGCAAGTAGGTAATACGAAAACAATGATCCTATGATGTAGAAGGAGATGTTCGCTCATCACCATGAGGCACCGAGCAAAAAAGGAGAGAGTTCCTCTCCCATGTGCGCATCAGTAAACAGAGTGCACACAATAGATCGCTAGAATAACTATACAAGCCACAGTGGTACATGAGAAAATGTCGTTGGTTCGAGTACCACTGTACACATGCCCTTTTCGCTCAATTTTCATAAAACATCTGTTAAATTTCCAAGCCTGCCGCACACTAGCGGAACTATCAAAACTTTCTTTCCATATCTTTAATTCTAGCCAAAAACATTGTTGTTCACTCTTGGTGCCTCATGGTGATGAGCGAACATCTCCTTCTACATCATAATCGTTACTCCTCGCACGGAGAATATATAACATAACAATTAATGAATGATCCTATGATTTAAGTAACACTTTCCTGTGACCATGTGCCCCATTTTGAAACCAGATAATTACCCTGATCAAAAGATTCTCCCCTTTCTAAAATGGCGCAACTACATTCAAATACATATTATACTATAAGCAAATCAGGTATTTTGGTTATTTATTCCATATAACAAATGGATAAACAACAACATAAATTGCCACGAAAATGAAAAGTGTACTTTTAGTTGTTTTCCCTAGATTGGAAGTAAGAAGTCTAAAAGTGAATTGCGGCCAGTATCACACCTGATGTTAGTGCCTTTATATAAACGTTCTACGACGTGGCAGTGAAAAAATGACTAGAAATCACATATTCTTTTACTACTGGACAAATTATTGGTCTCACTTATAGCATGAGATAAGCCCTCTCACCGTCGACAATGTGAAAACTTTGACCCACGAGAGGGCCGATTTCAAATAGCTATCGGGATAAAAATTGTACTTGGCTACGACTCGGGGAGATGTTCCTGCCAAATTCAAGTTTGTGTTTGCAGATAAATGTGCACGTACATACATGATTTGGCAAGGCATCTGTAGCTGCGGTAGGAATACCAAGGTTTTCATCACAGATAAGACATTAAATTCAGAGCTGTACAGAACGGAATGTCTCCAAAATCGAAGCGAATATTGCCATCCATCAGATCCCACAATGAACCTGTCATTACAGTAAAACAGTCTTAAAGTGGAATGAAACCAGCGGGATTCAGTTTAAACTGGAAGAACTCAACCCACCAAACTGTCCCTAGCTCAGACCGATAGGGATTTTGGGCTATTATCAAGACGAAGCTGAAGGTGAATGGCAGTGTCGTCAAAAGCACCAATGAATTGAGAACCAAGTGGAAAAAGATTGCCAAAACGATTGATGAGAAAAATGTGTAACGGTTGATGAAACGCAAGTTTTTTCGAAATCGAGATGATAACATAAAGTCGAACATTTGAGTTTTTTTTTTACGAATTCATTTATTTGTACAGGCTCAATCGAATCAACTTTACAGAGCCAAGTTTTCATGTTTATATACATCAGTTATCTTAGAACTAAGGTTAAGGGGATAGAACCGATTACTCGCGGTCGTCTCGAGGTTAATAGGAATAACAATTTTAAGGATGGGAAAATTGGGGTGGAAATTTTGAACAAAGCATAAGGAACAATGGTTTTCTTATATCTAGAACTTCAAATTACAATTTTTTAATTGAACGTTTTTAATTTAAAAAAAAAGAATAACTCACTCACACATACACAATCACACTCACACACGCCCAACCACACTCACACACTGGCGCACACATTCCTCACAAATTTAACCTAAACAAGTAAGTTAATCAATCTACAATCTAAGGCTAATGTTAGTCAAAAACACATAAATGAGTTTCATAAACTCCAGATCGCGCGCAGCCAAAATGTCTCGAATCGGTACATTGGGTTGTCTACCTCGAGCCCGAAGGGAATCATACAGCTCAGATCTGACTCCACGATGCTCAGCACAAAACCAAATAACGTGATCTGCGTCCTGGTAACCTTGTCCGCATTCACAGAGATTGCTGTCTCCCAGCCCAACACGGAACAAATGAGCGTTTAAAGAATAATGATTGGACATGAGGCGAGACATCACACGAATGAAGTCTCGACCCACATCCAATCCCTGAACCAACATTTCTTAGACACCTTTGGAGTGATAGAATGTAGCCATCGCCCCAAGTCTCCTCTACTCCATTTATACTGCCAGCTATCGAGTGATATCTGACGAAAAATATAGAAGAATTCGTTGAAGGCGATTTGTCGATCATAAATATCGCCTTCCATAGCGCCCACCCTTGCAAGCGAGTCCGCTTTCTCATTGTCAGGAATCGAACAATGAGAAGGGACCCACACAAAGGTGATAATAAAAGAACGTGAAGATAAAGCACTTAGAAGACCTCGTATTTTCATAAGAAAATAGGAGGTGTGCTTTACCGGCCTCAAGGAGCGAATAGCCTCTATAGAACTGAGACTATCCGTGAAAATGAAGTATTGATCCGGTGTAAAAGAGGCAACAGTTTCTAAAGAAAAATAAATTGCTGCCAATTCCGCGACAAAAACAGAACAAGGTGCTTGAAGTTTACGAGCGACGCTATAATTTTCATTGTATACACCAAAGCCAGCGGAGTCCTCTATCAAAGACCCGTCAGTGAAAAACGTTTTAGTGGAATCAACTAGGCCAAACTTTGCAGCAAATATCACCGGAGCAATCATAGGACGATGATGCTCTGGGACTCCACGAAGCTCCTGTTTCATGGATAAATCAAAATGAACCGAATTTCCGAAGTCGGAGAAGCAAACACAATTGGGAATATTAAGCGAAGGGCTGACATCCTGTGTTATGTACAAATGATACAAGCTCATGAAGCGGGTTTGAGGATTCAACTCTAGGAGCTTCTCAAAATTTTCGATCACCTGGGGGTTCATAACTTCACACCTGGTGAGGAGCCGGAGAGATAACTCTGTAAACCGATCTGAGAGTGGCAACATGCCAGCCAGCACTTCAAGACTCATGATGTGAGTCGAGTGCATGCAACCTAACGCGATACGAAGACACCGATACTGAATACGTTCCAGTTTAATGATGTGCGACCGAGCCGCTGACTGAAAACAAAAACTACCGTATTCCATAACCGACAAAATCGTTGTCCGGTACAACGTTAGAAGATCTTGCGGATGCGCTCCCCACCAGGTCCCGGTAATTGTGCAGAGAAAGTTGATCCTTGGCTGGCACTTTCGCTTCACATACTCAATATGGGATCTCCAGGTGCACTTTGAATCGAACCAGACCCCAAGATATTTAAAGGACATAGAATGAGTTATCGGCTTACCCCAAATTTGAAGCTTCGGTTGTGCAGGGTTATGCTTCCTAGAAAAAACTACCAACTCAGTTTTCTCCGTAGAGAATTCGATACCTAGCTCTAGAGCCCAAGTAGACAAATTGTCTAAGGTATCCTGTAAGGGTCCTTGCAGATCGACCCCATTGGATCCCGTGACAGACACTACGCCGTCATCTGCAAGTTGTCTCAACGTACAGTTGTCACCTAGACAACCGTCAATGTCTTTGACATAAAAATTATACAAAAGAGGGCTTAAACATGATCCCTGGGGGAGACCCATGTAGCTAAATCGAAAAGCTGTAGAGTTTCCATGAGAAAAGCTCATATGTTTCTCTGACAGCAAATTGTACAAAAAATTGTTCATTAATGGTGAAAAACCACAAGCATGGAGTTTATCTGAGAGAACTTCAACAGATACTGAATCAAAAGCCCCCTTGATATCCAAGAATACAGAAGCCATTTGCTCTTTTTTAGCAAAAGCTAACTGAATATCTGTGGAAAGCAACGCGAGGCAGTCGTTCGTTCCCTTACCCCTACGGAAACCATATTGAGTATCTGAAAGCAGGTTATTCGTCTCAACCCATTTGTCCAGACGGAAAAGGATCATTTTCTCCAACAACTTGCGAATACAAGATAACATCGCGATGGGTCGATAGGAGTTGTGGTCGGACGCGGGCTTACCAGGTTTTTGAATGGCAATAACTCTCACCCGTCTCCAATCATCCGGTACAATGTTGAGTTCCAGACACTGATTAAACAAGTTCAACATGCGCCTCTTCGCGACGTCTGGGAGGTTCTTGAGCAAGTTGAACTTGATCCTGTCAGCTCCTGGAGCCGTATTGCCACACGAAAGGAGTGCGAGAGAGAGTTCTACCATTGAAAAGAGTTGGCTAATCTCATCTTTCGAATTCGTTGTTTCGCGAGGAAACATTTGTGCTGGCACAGAATCTGGACAAACTTTTCGCGCGAACTTGAGGATCCATTGGTCCGAGTACTCCTCGTTCTCGTTGTTCGTAATTCTGTTACGCAATCTTCGCGCCGTATTCCAAAGGGTACTCATCGACGTTTCGCGCGATAACCCGTCCACGAATTGTCGCCAGTAACCGCGTTTCTTGGCCTTGATGAGGCTCTTAAATTCTCGTTCGAGAGCCGTGTACCTTTCAAAGTGCTCAGGTGTTCCACGTCTACGAAAAACTTTGAACGCGTCAGACTTTTGCGGTAAACCTCGGTGCATTGCTGATCCCACCATGGGGAAGGAGGTTTCCTGCGAAATGACGTCCCTGGAACTGGTCGAGTTTGAGCTTGAAGCGCGCTTTCCAAAATCAGGTTGGAGAGGAAGTTATATTCCTCCAGCGGTGGAAGCCCTTCTACCGTTGATAAGGCTTCATCTACTGCTGTCTTGAACCTTGTCCAATCGATATTACGAGTTAGATCATACGTGACGTTGATGGATGCCGGTGGAGTGAGCCCGGTGGCAACCGAAATTTTTATAGGCAAATGATCACTACCGTGGGGATCCTGGATCACATTCCACGTGCAGTCCAACGATAATGAATTCGAGCAAAGTGTGAGGTCTAACCTACTACCAAGTGAGGATGGACCAGCCAAGCGTGTAACTTCTCCATTGTTGAGAACTGTCATATTGAAGTTGTCACAGAGGTCATATATCAAGAAGACCGGTTGTCATCGTACAGTTCTCCCCAGCCTGTACCGTGAGAGTTAAAATCTCCCATGACCAACCGCGGAGCAGGCAGAACCGAACAAATATCTGAAAGTTGTTTTCAGTTAATTGGTGCTCTAGGAGGAATGTACACAGAAGCAATGCAAAGGCTTTTATTTTTAATAACAGCCTGACATGCGACAACTTCAATACCTGGAATTGGAGGAAAATTCACTCTATAGAAGGAGTAGCACTTTTGATCCCCAAAAGTACTCCTCCTCCACGTGAATCCTCACGATCAAGCCGAATAATGTTGAAATCGTTAATCGGAAGATCGATTTCGGCTGAAAGCCATGTTTCATAAAAAGCAAATGCATCACAACCGATATTGTGAGCTAAAAATTTGAATGATTCCAATTTAGGAATAAGACTTCGACAATTCCACTGCAGAACAGTGATCAAATCCCCGACCTCTTTTGGCAAATTATCCATCGAAGGAAATGATAGCTGCAAGGAGGAGCCACTTTAATGTTAATTTCTTCAAAAAAGTTTTCACAGTGGGAAGCATTGCCATAACAATGCTTTTAAGAGGATCAGACATTTCGAGGTATTTAAAAATACCTTCCACAATATCATCGAACGAGAACAGCCCAGATGAAGGGGGCTTCTGTTCTTAAAATCGGGGCATCAGGGGATTTAGATGTCCCCGGGAGGATGGAAATCCTGTGTGTAGTTGGCACTACGAAAACCAGGAGGATTCGGATTATCCTTCTTTTCTCTGCTCTTTGTATTGGGCATGTTGATTTGAGGCTTCTGTTCAGCTGCTTTCACAGCTCGAATGCGTCTTCGCTTCCGTGGAGCACCTCCCGGAAAACTAAAAGATGTCCCCTCCTCAACCAAATCCGAATCAGACTCGTCATCTGAAAGAGGAGCGAAAGGATTTGTATTGGTATCGGGTGGCGAAGCTTTCTTAAGCGTTTCTGCAAAAGATTGCCTTGAACGTTGCTTCAGAGAACGTTCCAATTTTTCCCCGCGTTGTTTATACGCCGGGCACGACGAGAGAGCATGAGGAGGAGTTCCCTTGCAGAAAACGCATTTTAGTGTATTATCTGCACAGGGACCAGCCTCATGTTTCTCCCGCAAGTTGAGCAGCGTGCCTTATTGCCGCAATGGGAGGCCGTATGCCCCATCTGCTGACAGTTTTGGCAAATCATTACCCGGGGTACAAACAACCGCACAGGTAGCCGAAGTTTATCCAGTTCTAAGAACTGAGGAAGGGCAGAGCCAGAAAAGGTTACCCGAAACGAGTCTGTGGGGTAACTTTTTCTTACCCTCGCTGTGCGATATTTTCACTAATTTTGTCACTTCCAGTATCTGAACTGGGGAAGCAGAGGTTCTTGAATCGGCCAACCGCTCGCTTCTTCAAAATTTCAGGGCACAGACTCGCCTCTGTGACCACTCCTACAATCTCCACATCACGAGCTGGAATATAAACTCGATATTCGAGTGTAAAATGCTGGGAAGCAGCAATCTCATTAGCCTGCTTCAGGTTAGAGACGACAACACGGAGTTTATTAAATTTTACTTTCGTGATCTCTGTCACGGCTGAAAATCGCTTCGTCAGATCAGTAGTGATTTGATACACATTCAAAGGTTTCATTTTGGGCTGAAAGTAGACAACCCATGGACCGACCGAGTCAACCGGATACGATCGCGGTCTGAATATTTTTGTGCCTCCCCATCATCGGGTGGCAAAGGCACTTTTTCAGCCAAACCGTCCATGTCGAAGAAACCTCTTCAACATGCACGATTTGCCGAAAATTTAAATCACACACACACACACACACACACACACACACACACACACACACACACACACACACACACACACACACACACAAAGAACACACAAATTAAACTCTAGTGGGATGAGGGACAGGAAAAACAAAACTTAACTAAATTACTGTTCTGTTGCTGCTGCTGCTGCTGACGCACCGTATGCGTGAACGTCGCACTTCTATGCGGGGAGCGGGGAGCGGTGCGCTGATGCGATCGCCTTCGGGTGCACTCGCTCAACGCTGTCCGATGACCGTTGGCGATGTATTGGTGTATCGCTGGTTAGCGTCAACACGCAAAGGTGAATCGAAAATAAGCGGGAAGATAATTCGCCAGCTAGCACTGTTTGATTTTTCTATTTCACTGGAAAACCACACTGCCTTCTTAGAAAAAAAGCTCACTTTTACTTTACTCACTGAAGTGAGTATATTTTAAGAAGAAAAACTAGTTTTTTTTCCAACGATTGCACTCGAATAAATCTTCCAAAATAACGGAGCGCTGGATCGAACGAACGTTCTTCTTTCGCTGAACGAAGTGGGGTGAAACATTTGAGTTAAAACAGAATAGTTTGTGAATGTATATCCGAAATATGCACAATAGTCTTTGTTCCAATTCTATCTGGCCCACACCTTATTTTGGACAATATTGCTTCTAAACATGCATCAAAATAAGTAAGAATTCATGTAAATAATTTCATCAAAACACTCGTAAATGACTTTGATTAAGTATTCAAAAAATCATACATAGTTGCAGCCAACAATTCCATCCATCTTGTCTTTAACACCGAATAAGAAGAAGATAAAAGAAGACGTCTTAGTAAGACATTCTACCTTCTCCAGCTTCTGAATTGTAAGCAATCTCTTTTGCTAAGTACATAGAAAAATTCCATCCCCGAGCGAACACGATGCCTGCAAAACATTATCCTTGACTGTGCGCCATTTTCCCCATGTCGGTCACCAACTCGCTGTAGTCGTTCGTTGTTGAATGCATGCAAACCGAACCATCAACCCTTCCGTCGAGAAGCGAAAGCAAATTTACGACCCACTATGAATCATTCTCATTCTTCCACCCCCCCGAAGAAAGGCAGTATGCCTGACACATGACACCGTAGTTCAATTTGAGATTATGTTTCTCCTCGGGCAGCGTCTGGTAACTACTGGTACTGCTGCTGCAAGTGGTAAGTATCTACCAGAAGCGTTCATCTCCTCCCGAAATGGATTGGAATTCGAATAGCTTTCTCTTGGAAATCTGTCATCGTGCGGGTCCTATTTTCGCTGCTCACAGCTTTCGTCAGCTGTTACTCGGAAGGAGCAAACTTCAAGCTGGCGAAGGCCAAGCTGTGCCCCGTGGCAGAACTAAATTTAGATTTTAAATGCAAATTTCAGCCCCGTGGCAATCATCTTGCGCATCTGGTTTGGACCAAATGGTTTGGGGGGAGCTGGGGGGAGGTGAAAGCGTGTGGCATTTCGATTACGATCCCGATTCACTTCCCCCGGGAACAACCAACTTGGAAAATAAAAGAGCTGACACACTCTCCCGATGCCGCATGGATCTGCTTTTTATCGTTTTTCCTCGAAGTGCTTCCTATTCAACTTCATCACCATTTAACAATTTATGCGGAGAAATCATTTGCAATTCAATTGCGAATTGCAAACTTGATTTTTATGGCTGGAATTGTTTGAAGATTCCTTCTTCCTCTGCTCGTCAAAATCTGCGCATCGGCCATTCGGATGCAGAATTTCAACCAGCGACCCACCGTTAATCTTTAATGGCCGGTATAAAACTTGTCACTTCATTTTTCCACCATCTGGCGACACGAAACAAAGTGTCGGACCGTGGCAAGATGGGAAAATCACGTTCCCTGATTCCACATGGACCGTCCCAGCAGCTACCTTTGCTGCGATTTCCGTTCACCGTTTATGCCATTGATTCACACTTGGATATTCATTTATTCCTTTCACATTTCACAGCCTACTACACTTTTGTTTCCTCTTCCACTTCATTGATTGCTACAGTAGCATAGATTTTTTTTCTCCGTGTTCCTTCTCCGGTGAGATGTGCCAGCCAGCATCGGAAGAACACACAAGCACAGGATAAAGGAATGGCAAATTTGCTTTTCTTTGAATGATTGTATGGCCTTCCTCTTCGGGCAAACGATGCTTTGATTGGTCGGGGGTTTCGTAAACCAATTTCAGTAACCATAGCGAGCGAGTCGCATCCTTGCGCACCAACCGACCTCGATGAAATTGCTCAGCAACAGTTTTCCGGTCGTTTTTTTTCTTCTTCTTCTCTACCTGGGCTGAAACATGGGCCAAGAGAGGCAAATTGGATAAACTTCAGCTTGATGAATGATTTGAACACGTTTCTGTGCGTGATTTCGCCTTCAGCTGGCGAAAAAGAACGTCATATCCTTGTATAGTCATAAATTCATACTTACTGACGAGTTTTGTGTGAGAACGAGCTTTTTCAAAATTAATCTAGCACTTCTTGTTCTTCTTTGCCCTTTGGGACTTACTATACGGGCCCTTGACTCTTGGTGTTTTAAATTATGATTGTGAGTTTCTGATGACTAACTTAGCAATCACGCTGCCTGCTCGAAGAAGTTGAGACATTTTATTACCTAAAATTTACTAGGCCATAAAAGGGCATAAAACGCAGGGATTCATCAACAAGGATGCTACGACTCGTTTAGTATATGTCTGATTCGGTTGTCGGTTAGTCAGAACAAAATTTCAAAAGCGTTTGGATTGTTCTACAACTAAGCCTACACTCAAAAAAATTGACACGTTGTTTTCACGTAAAATTTCAGGTAACTTTCACCTGAACACGTAACCAAATTTTCTTCTGCATTTTCATTAAACGTGAACGTGAACGTGAAAAATCACGTAACATTTATGTGATTTTCACGTAGAATGTGAATTCACGTGGAAATCACTTAGCTCTTACGTGAATTGCACGTGTTTATTACTGGTTTTGGCAGTGGACGAAAATTACGTGCGTTTCACGTGGATATAACGACACGATTTTTTTGAGTGTAGCATTATATTTCTTTTGCTTTTAAATGTAGGGGAACGGAGGGTAAAATGAACAAGAGTGGTGAAATTAACAGTTAATTTTAAACACTGTATTTAGAAAAAATAATGAAAATAATTCTTTCACCCTATCTTTGATGCATAAAATCAGTGGGGTTGTATATAACACTGGACCGGTTGACATAGGCAACGTTAAACCATTTAATTAATAATTTATGTAGCGGAACATTGCAACGCAAGTACTCTTCTAATGGAACGGTATATCGGAATTCTTATCATCGCCGGACCAATCAACAATGTTTTTGATGAAATTCTATATAGAGCGCATACAAACATATATTTTGACAGATCCCTCACTTGATTTCTTTTAAAAATGTACTATTTATACACCTCACCACTTAGACACTGTATATAGACCGGACAACGCAAAATCATACAATCTGCCAACCCTGAAAAATGTTCCAAATTTGAGCAATTGATCTGGCACCTCTTGTATTTGTACAAACTTGAAGTAAACAGCGCCATAGGGTAAAAAAAAGATTCGGTTTCGATGTTGGTTGTTTGTTTTGATTCCGTTTGCAGATATTCATTAAAATGCATAGTGAAAAGTGCCGTGTAAAAAATGAACATTTACTGAATATGAAAGTAGAAAATCCCTTATTTGTTCATAATTGGCTTTTGTCAAAACAATACTTGATCACAATACTTGCTCCTTTAAAATGAATGAAAAGTTGACAGTCCGTTTGGCTGCATTTTTTGACAGGTCGTTTGGCTGCATAAGACAATTGTTGTCCGGTCTATGTACAGTGTCTATACTCACCACTCGTTTCAATTGAATACACTCAGTGTTGTTATGAGCCTTTGAATAATCAAATTCAAAAAAATTAACATTTACTGCACTACAAAGAAGTAAGCTGATCTTGGTTTCAAGAAAGTTTATAATGAATAATGAAACATTGAAACATTTCAATATGAAATTTCAATATTTTCAACGAAATAAACTGTATTGTATTTTCATTTCTATATATTACTAGCTGAACCCGATGCAAGACTTGCTTAAAAATTCAATTGATCTGAAGTTTTTATGGTTCTTTTAAGTTTTGTTAAAATATTTTCGTTTGATAATGTGTGTAAATTCTGCAAAATTAAACGTAGGTGTGTGTGTGGGCGTGTGTTTTTAACTCAACCCTCAAATCGTTCGTTTCAACAATGGGTTTTGTTTCTGTGTAGAAGAATTCCATAGACAAAACAATTGTCTTCAAACAACACCGTATCCTGTCAGTTTGAACGTAATTTTCTCTTGCATAACCTTTGATTAACTTCTTGTACATAATGTAGCACTGAGAGTGACTCAAGCATCCCCCATTTTTGACTAAGAAGGGGTTCAAACTTCTATTAGAACATGCTTCTTACCCAAGAAATAAACATTTTGTGTTTTAGTTTCTTGGATAATTCTCATGTTTGGTTGAAATTTCTGTTTCATTTATATGAGAGCCCACCTCTTCCGTAGAGAGGAGGAGTCTCAAACCACCGTAAAAACATTTCTTGCCTTCAAAAACCTCCACATTCCAAATTTGGTTCCATTAGGTTGATTAGTTCTTGAGTTATGAAGAAATTTGTGTTTCTTTCGTATGAGAGCCCATCCCTTCCAGATGAGCGAGGGGTCTCAAACCACCATGCCTTCAACAATTTACACATGCCAAATTTGGTTCTATTTGGTTGATTATTTCTCGAGCTATGAAGAAATTTGAATATCATGCGCCCCCCATTTCAGAAAGAGAAGGGGTCTCAAACTACCATTAAACATTTCTTGCCTAGAAAAACTCCCACATGCCAAATTTGGTTACATTTTCTTGATTGGTTCTTGAGTTATGCAGAAATTAGTGTTTCACTTGTATGGGATCCCCCTTTATAGAAAAGGATGGGTTTTCGAACCATCATTAACACATTTTCTGGTCCCAAAAACTCATGCATACAAATTTCCACGCCGACCGGTTCAGTAGTTTTCGAGTCTATAAGGGTCAGACAGACCGTTACATTTGTACGAATATAAAAAAAAAGGGGAAGGGGCCTACAACTGCCATAGAAACATTTCTTGCCTCCACAAACCTCAACCACCAAATTTGGTTACATTTGCTTCATTGGCTACATTGACAGACAGACAGACAGACAGACAGAAGGGTGAAGGGTGATCCGAAATTCAAGAAAACCTTATGAGAAAAGAGCGCAAGGAAAATATTTCGGCGATTTTTGGTAAGTTTGAAAAACCATTTTAAATCAAGTAGTTATTAAAGTATGATTTGCATTAGTGTAGCTGATGACTTCATCGCACTATAAGAATCTTTACTGTTTAAACATTTAGCTGAGGGTTGTCGGTATGCTCAGTGAGACTCGTCCCTCGAGTTACAAAGGAATTGGAGTGATGCTTTAAGTGCATGGGTTTTGGTGACCAGGGGAGGAACTGCAAAGGTCCTGACAGTTCTGATCTGTGCAGAAAATGCAGAGAGAAGGGTCATTTTGCAAGAGTCGACAGCAGGTCGGCAGCAATACAGGTAACCCAAATTAACATCAATAACTGCGACATAGCACAGCAACTGTTGTGGCAGTCAACAACAGAAACAAAGTGTGACATCGCAATCATTGCGGAACCGTATCGTGTTCCTCCCGATAACGGAAACTGTATAGCAGATAGAGCGGCGATGGCTGCGATACAAGTTATGGGCTGATTCCCCATCCAGGAAGTAGTGTCCAGTTCATACGAAGGGTTTGTGACTGCCAAAATCAACGGGATCTTTGTATGCAGCTGTTATGCACCCCCAAGGGTTGGCCGTTGGGCAGTTCCACCAGATGCTGGATGCACTGAAGGAAAAGCTCATTGGAGAAGACTTCAATGCTTGGGCTTTGCAGTGGAGCAGCAGATGTACCATCGCTAGAGGGTGCAGTCTGCTGAAAGCTCTGGCAAAGCTGGAAGTTACACTATCAAACGTATCAATGGTACCTTCGGTAGTCCGTCACTAATGACAAATATGAACTGGAGAGTGTGTGAGGAGTATACCCATAGCGACCATCTGGCGATCTGGTATAGCAACGGCCAGCAAAATCCTGTCGCAATTCGAAGGACAAATAGTTGCTAGCGAAAATGGAAGACGAAGGTCTTCGACAAGGAACTCTTTGTTGAGGCACTTTGGTTCGATAACGAGATCTCGAACCGAAGCGCGGACGTGCCGACGAACACTATAGTAAGAAAATGTGACGCAACCATGCCGAGGAAACTGGAACCAAGGAACAAGCGGCGCCCAGCTTACTGGTGGAATAGGTAACATAGCATCCTTTACACTAGGGTGGTGTTCCGAGCCGCCAGAACCGAATTAAAACACGAGATAAGACTGTGCAAAACGAACTGCTACAAAGAGCTGTGCCGAACCTGTGTGCTGATAACTCCTGGGGCGACTTAATGGCTGCAAAGCTATGTCCAGCAAAACTAATGGTTATCGTAGATGGACTTTTCCCGAAGCACGATCCAACGAGATGGCCACGTACACCGTATGGCGAGGAAAAAAGAAATAACTTTGAGGGCATGCAAGTCTCGAATGAGGAGCTCGTGGCAGTGGCGAGAGGGGTAAAGGTGAAGAAGGCAGCTGGACCGGATGGAATACCTAACGTGGCTCCGAAAGTGGCAGTTCAGGCGTTTCCGGACATGATCAGGGATATGTCCAAAAACTTGAATCTGCTCAAGTCTTTCATTCAGAGAGCCAAGGACCGGGAGGGACTGCATACGTACAAATTACAGAAGGCTGCAAATTGTGACGAACGGCAAAATACGGTGAGAAAGTCACGGGCCTGGAAACTGCACACCCAGATGCTGACGAAGCCTCATTGTATCATCCTGGATGACAAGACTAACGTCAAGGTGGACTTCCGGCAGCTTCCGGGGCTACTGTTCTTCACCACTCAGCACATGTTTGTGTTTCGGAGGAAGTAAGGAAGCAGAAACTTTCAAAATTTGCCGAAAAAAATGGTTTGGCAAGCAATAATGCTCATGTGGCTAACGGAGTGCGCCGTTCGTGACTACCGGAACTGTAAATGGGGAGATCTACCTCAAGGAGTGCCTGCAGAAGCGTCTGTTGAAGTAACGCAAGGGCCCTACGATCTTCTGGCCGGATCTAGCTTCGTTCCAATATTCAAATGTTGTCCTGGAGTGGTACAAAGCCAACGGGGTCACTTTTGTACCCAAGGACATGAACCCCCCCCCCCCCCCTCCCAACGCACCCGAACTAAAATCCATCGGAAAGTACTGAGCTATTACGAAGCAGCTATTATGCACACTGAGAAATTAATTTTCGTTTATATTATGAAATCGAAGGTAGGACTAACAAATCTATTCGTTGTTTTCTGAAACGAAATTGATTTGTACTTTTTAAGAAGCTTCCTTTGTATTTAATGCCACACGCGCAACTGTTATTTGTTGACACAGGAAAAACATTCGTTCATTCTACGAAAACAATACAGAGAGCTACGAGTAATTTGTTAACAACAAAAAAGAAACATCTCTCTGGTGGTTGCATAAACGACTGACAGATCTTCTCTATTGGCTCAAAATTTAATTGAAAACAGATAGCGCTTCATTTCTATTTTGGAATAAATTATTGATTCCCGCCATCCCAGCAAGAACACCAACATTTATGAGTTCGATCGAAGAGAAGCCGCGATTGGCTGGTCTTCACGAAATTCATTTTGTACATTGTACAAAAATGGTGTAATGATAGCCTTTTGTTAGATGACAAGCAGTATGAATGTTTCATACAATTTACGAGTCATTTGTTCTATGTACACAACCAAAGTTTACGAAACGAGTGAAAGCTAATTTATGAAAATACATTTTCAGTGCACTACGGAAGCATCTCAAGGAGGTGTAACCGTCTCGAATGAACTAAAACGTCTACAGCAGACGTACAGTTTAAAGAGACGTTAATAAAATGAATCACCAAGGAAGTCAAATCTGAGGAAGCAATGAAAAAAAAGTGGGTTTCCGTACAAGATGCAGCCAGATGCAGATGTTCTACAGAACCTAATGAGAGCTATTAATTTTCACGTGATGCAATTTGACGTGGAACACCCTTTAAACGTTTTTGTGCTCATATTTCGTTCGTCACTGTATCTTCCAACTTTAGCTTTCACCGACCAATCGTCAGCATCGACCGTCCAAACTGGGCTGACAACTTTCGGATGATTGCCGGGTGGTGATCCTACACGGTATAATTCAATTGAGGTGAACCGCCACTCGATCGTATGTTTTTCCAGGCATCATGAAATGCAACAATAATACGATTATCAATTCAATTTCACCTGTTTGAGTTTCACGAAGCTGGCTGCTTTAGATGCAAATTGGCAGAACTAAAGGCAGATGGGATTTGAAGTTTCCAATGTTGGTTTTTGTTTTACTTCTGGGTGGTAGGTATAAAGGTAACGAAGAGAGATGTGTGAGTTGAAAACGAAGTAGAAATTCAATTAAGGAATTTATTTATTTGGTTTATTTCAAAGAAATATATTCAAAATTATGTCGTATTTGAAAAGATGCTAAGCCTGTCAACATTTGGATTTGATTAATGTTGAATAAAATTCTTCGGCAACATACACGCTAAGATAAGAATACGGAAGAGTATGTAAAAAATACCGAAAACCGCACAAAAGTGCACAAACTGAAATTATCGGTAAACATGTATCACCGAAATTTCGGTATTGTTGGAAAGTCGGTAAAAATTACTTATTTTTTTTACGGTTCTTTTAACCGAAATTGCTTGCAACCCAATAAGACCAAATTCAAGTAAAATATAACGATTAAATTTGCAAATCCACTTTACTAAAAATTATAGGTAAAATAAAACGTTTTCTTTCGATAAATTTTACCGATACTTGAGGTTTTGCTAATTTTCGGTAAAATGAAACCCTTATTTTCGGTTATGTTATCTTGGCGTGTATATTCATAACACGCTGATTTTTCATGGGTTTACCTTCACCCGTACTGACGAAACTACCCATGTCATAGTAACTGAGTCAGCAGACATAATTTGACAGCTCTATCAGTCGAACTCTAATCGTGATGGCAAAAATAGTGAATCAACCGTTCAGCAGTGTGCACGATTAAAGAACGGCTTCCCGCCGCGTTGAAAACGGACATCATGCGGCACTTTGTGGACGCCGGATACGCCCGTTCCGGCATCTACATCCTCTTGGCACTATTAACCAACAATCAAAACATCGAAAGCAAGCCCGGTTCCGGACGGCCGATGACCCTGAGCGACAAGAAGCTAAAAAAGAATGCTGAAGAAGAAGATCAAAGGAATAGTGGCTACATCGCTGCGTGCGCTTGGCCGGAAGGTCGGTTCAACCGGTCAAACAGTGAAAAAGTTCCTGGTGAACATGAACGTGGAAGTCGCGTCCCCTGGTTTCGGAGCTGCAGGCAATGACGCAGCGGCAGCGGCTGAATAAGATGGTCTACTCGATTTTCCCGGCGAATCGCGACGTGGCCGACGATGATGGACGACGAGACCTATCTCACCCTGGAAGGCAACGACTAGCAGGGCACTTCGTATGTTACTTTCCCTACGAAGGAAGTGAGTTCCGAGGTGAACTTCATTCCACACACCAAGTTCCCCATGAGGGTGCTGCTGTGGCTGACAATCAGCAAGAAGGAGATGTCGAAGCCTCTCTTCTTTTAATCTGAACTGGCCGTGAACGGGGAAATTTATAGTACGAAATGTCTTCCGGAAGTTGCGTCGTTCATCAAGAAATACCATAAGGACGAAGACGCGATGTTCTGGCCGGATCTGGTGTCGAGGCGATCGTTGGAGGAGATGGAGCGGTTGAATATGGATGTGGTACCCAAGTCGGCAAACCTGCCCAATGTCCCATCGGGAGTTTCTGGGCCAACCTGAAGCGTAAGATCTACTCCAACAATTTTGTCGCGCAAACTGAGGAGGAATTGATAAATAAAACGAAGAAAGAACTCAAAAACACGCATGTTTTCGTCCGCCATGGCGAATGTTCCGGTTAACTGCCGGAAGGCCGCTCGCAAGGGCGTAGACTTTTTTTGCAAGTAAACTTATATAATTACCTTCCATGGGAAGTTTATCAAAAGCAATTGTCTGTCTTAGCTGTAACACCATACGAAAAAAGTCCATTTTTCTTAATGCAAACGTTATATTGATTGTTTATTTGAGGTTTTGGTTTGGTTAGGTCATTTGAAAAATATACAACCAAATTTTCGTACTTGTTCATCACGAAAGCGTAAAATCTATTATCAAGAAGTTCGGGGAACACTACTCGTTTGATAAACCGCCAAGAAGAGGTAGAAAATCAGGTCTATCTGACCCAAAATCGGTTTAGAAAGTAGTCAATACAATCTTTCGGTACAGATCGATCTCTTTCTTTTGATACAGATCGATTCGTCATTTGGCCAATAACGCTGGTGCTTCCGTCGGAATGGTGCAAAAAATCAAGAAACTCAACGACCTGAAGACTTGTAAGCAGCAGAAAATATCAAAACAAAGTGTTGCTCAATCCTGGGCGAAAACCAAAGCCATAAAGTTGTACAGCCGGCATTTACAACTACCGTCTGCCTGCGTTTTGACGAATGACGAAACATATGTAAAAGAAGACTCCAGAACGCTTGCAGGATAGCAAAAATACACCAAAATCATCGGAGAAGACGTGAGCATATCCGAAAAGTCGTTTGAGGTGGAAAATATTGGCCAAAAGGCCAAAAGTAGAGTGGTAAGGAGCGCAAGACCATGGAAGAGTTCAGAATCTAATGAGTGGCATAAAATCCATAATCAGGAAAATCTGGTTATAAATTTGCTTTTATTAATTTTCTTTTTCGTTTGATAAAGGGTGTTTCCATCAAAATTTGGTCGACTAAAACTTGACGCCTTTCCTTTCATCGTGCATTAAAAAATTTTGCACACCCCTCATTTTGAAGATGTGTGCGTGTAGCATCATGCCACTAATTTGATTTTGAGATTAGCACTTTAGTTATCAAAATGTCATCGAACGAAGAGAAGCAACGCATCAAAATTTTACACGTGCATGGAGAAAATACCAACTACTTTCACGTCAAGTTGGCGAAATTGTTGAATGTTGCTAAATCAACTGTTACCAACGTATTACAAGTGTTTTGTCAACGTTTATAGACAGCCAGGAAAGCTGGATCGGAGGAAAATCGAAAGTCGGAGGCCACAGCGACGACAAAAAGAGTTGCCCGCTGTTTCGAGTGGAACCCCAACCTCTTCGTCCGTGATGTTGCAAAGAAGCTGTGAGTGGCGCCTTCAACCGTGGATAGAGCTAAGAAACGAGCTGGACTGTCGACTTACATGAAAGTGGTGACTCCAAATCGCGACGATAAACAAAACACGTCGGCCAAACCACGATCGCGAAAGTTGTACACGATTGATTGCGTGGTACAGGACACATCTTAAACAGCTTCCTGGACAGGAATTTTACATGGAAACCGGACAGGGAAAGGTGGCAGATATCTTCAAGCTCATTCAACTGTAGAACAACGTGTACATTGCGACCGGAACCGTCAACCAGGAAATTTATCTGAGCGAGTACCTACAAAAACGTCTACTGCCTTTCCTGAAGCGACACAATTGTTCCGTTATATTTTGGCCGGATTTGGCATCTTGCCATTCCGGCCATGGAGTGGTATGCTGCCAACAACGTTCAAGTGGTGCCGACTCACACACATTACTGTTTGACCAAATTTTGATCGGAATACCCTTTAAAAGAGAGCAAGACTCTAATTCAATGATACAATTGTTTTGGACTTTTTGTTTTATAAAATTTTCAATGATATTGTACAACCAAAGTTTTTGTCTGCAACAAGATGATGAAAGAAAACTCTTGTATTTGCTCAATTCAAGATATACACCAAAACATAATTTTAGACTTCCATCCTTCATCGTTTGTCACTAGTCCTGTACAACCTGAAAGTGTCCAGCCTGTATAGGCAGATAGGGTTCAGTCGTTAGCCCTCCAAGCTAAATTTTCCTGCCTGTCCATCGGAGAGCACATAGCCCTGTCGCCGGGAAGTCATTATTCAACGCTTCATTGCTTCTCCCCATACCCCCCCCCCCCTCCCCGATCTGCCATGATTGACGTCGCCTGGAGTCGCATGCATATCAATTCATCCCATTCAACCTTCGATAACGTTGACAGGTCGTTAATATGGTTCACGGCAAGCGTCAGCTGACACAAAAGCGCCACGATCCACCGGAGAAGGCAACCTGTTGGTTGGCGTTGGCTTCGGCCGGGACAATACGGCAAAACCGATACACATAAAATCCACCGGACAGAAAATAAAGGGGAAGGATGACCGTTAAATTAATTTTGAATCCTGAAAACGGGTTGGTAATTGGGATGATGAATGAGGCCCCCGCCGTCCGAAATGAGCCTGGTGGGGAATTTGGGATGCGAGGCGACCCACGGTGCGGCCTGTGATAGATTGGAAAATAACGTATTATATCTTCGATGCCGTGTCTTTGTGTGCATCGTTCGATTCGATGAATTGTTGAACATGACTGGTAATTTGCTCCTATAGGGATGATATTTCGGCTTTTGTTTGAACTTTCCGCTGAAAATGCTGCCATTGTTTAATTTTCGTTTTAATTGCCGTACATTCCAAGTTCAATATCTTTTCATCGTAATTAATACATTGATGAATGGTTCTTTTATTGCCCGGAGTATTATTCGAAATCCATTGTGCGCCGGTGAAATGAATGATGACTGGTTTTGTTCATAATGACCAAATAAATCCTTATTAAAAGGTTACTTTTCAATAAAATGGTATTCATTTCAGCTTGGAAGCTGCATTAATTGGTTCCAGGTTAGCAATATTCTACTCGATTATTCTTTTAAGCCTCCTGAAATTTGCTCGCAAAAAAAAGAACTAGCACATAAAGGCTGTTCACGTTACATTTCGGACCTCAAAATAAGAGCAACAACAAAAATTTACACATAATTCAACAAAACCAATTGTTTATTTCACAATTATAGAATTATATCTACATTAGAAACAGTTGAATAAGGTGTTAATCCTTCTTACTGAAAAATTCTCGAACTTTCTATGGTACGGTGTCCTTAGATACGCCTGCCGTGAAGATTCTATATTCTCTCTTGAAATCATCGGTACCGGTACTTCTCTATTGGACGAATTTCTGGACAGTATGGTGGATTGACTGTTTTTGGCAGCTTACCTACGACGAGAAGCACTTTCTGCGTCGTTTCTGCATGCCAAGGGAGACATATAGTGACATCTGACGATGTTTTACACATAAGTTGCGATGCCGTTCTGAGCCCGAAAAGTCGACCTGAGCCCGTTACACAAATGCACTGCAGCCTAACAGATGTTGGCTTACGGATCCTTAGCTAGTTCTCTCGACGAAAATGTAAAGATTTTGGAGTCAACCAGCCTGCTGACCCAGAGGAATTTTCGCAAAGCTATCCTGAAGACTTACAATTTACAATACAAAGACTTACAATCAGAAGTTCAGGATAGTTTTTAGAATTTTAGGAAACTTTCCAGAAGTGATGCTTAGAGAACATCCAAGAAAGTCAGGGAACTTTCCAGATGTTAAAGATTTCTTCCGGAGAGTTCAGGCAACTTCCCTGGTATTCATGGTGTTTCAAATAAAATTCAGGGAAATTCAAGTGATTTCAAAGACCTCTCTCAAAGTTAAGGAAGTTATGAAAACTCCATGCCGATTTATTTTTGACTCAGGATAGGTTAGGCAAAAAATGCTACCTGCAGGTTATGTATTTGGAAAATAGAATACATACGGCAGGCGAAGGTTTTCTTTCAGTCGAGTAATAGTGCACGACACTGAAGAAATCTGCACATTGTATACGAAATTCGCGTATCTGTCAAGAGAAGCAATAGAGGTAGTTGGAATTAAATGCAAATTACTAAACTTTTTTTCTAAGTTTTTATTGACTTTTTTTAAATATTTAATCAATTTCGTGGAATTTCTGCCGTATCTCAATCTTGGAGGTTATTAAAAGTTTTCGTTATGTTTAACAACATTCCGGAAATGCTATTTACTTCACAGAAATTCCACCAACTTATTAAAAATTTTGCAAATCTACCAACCTCCCAGAATTTTTATTTCAATTTCACGTGAATTATTAAAATCTTTGTGAAACTTTACTTTTTATCATGAAAGATGTACCAACTGAAAATCCAGATAACTTCTGAGAAGATAAGCCTGCTTCTCACAGTTTCGTTTATTTCCAAAACGTTGTACCTCTTCCATGGATGATGGGCAAACTTTTTACAATGCAATGAACTTCTCTGAAGTTCCACCACTTCTCTTCTCAAAAGAGAGCGAGTAAACTTATGATTACCTTGAAACTTCCAATAAGTTTTATTAACTGCCGAGAAGTTTGAACAACTTCTGTCAAGTTCATTATATTTCCACCCAATCTTCATAGATATTCCGAAGATCATAGTTATTCAGAAAATAATTTTTAAAGAGATCGTTCAGTTTCTAGAAGCTTATATAAGTTCTGACCAATTCATGTAACTGCCGAGAAGTGCATAGGATCATCTTAAAGCTGTAGATTAAGTAATTGATTAAAATTATATAATATAAAAACAATTCCTGGAAAAATCAATGAAGTTCCTCCTCCGGGTAATACGAATTAATTCTACTTTCAAGATATCATGGGTTGCCCCCAGAAAGCTTATCAAAACTACCATAGTAAAATCTAGATAAGCCTAAATATTCCGAAGTCCCTAGTAAACCTGCCAAAATTTTCAATATAACAGCCTTCTGTAAAATGTGTGTTTATGAGCTATTTGCGAGTGCCAATCATGACCAATCCATCAATAAACCGATTGTTCACTCTGAAGACTTAATTACTTTTCATTTCCTAGCAATCGAAGTATTATTCGGAATCAGAATTTGCCACCAATTAAGTCGTGAAAACCACAGCAGTCATAATTCCGAGAGCCTCCTCATTGCGAACTAATCAACAATTTCCGGAAAATACGTTGGCTGAACCAACGAAACGAACCATTCGTCATCCAGGAATTAAATGAATAGGCAATTTGCTTTCACCAGGAGTAGCTTGAGGTAATTAGCAGCATTCGAGGTGAGCAACACCACTTTCTGTACGACATTAAAGGGTGTCCACGATGAAATTGCCACACACAAAATTGATTCGCAAAATTCGAGTTTTCATCCGATTGCCATCAAATTTTCAGGGATTGAGAAATAACTATTAAACTTCATTTTACCATTTCACTCGTATTTTATTTACAGTCCATACGCAAATGCCCGCACCTTGGCCTTAACCCCGGCCATAAGATTCTGCACAACCTGTGAATCAACCGTTTTTTGCATGTAAACCCATACTTTCTTCAGTTCCTCGACTGTCTTCACTACCTTAGGTCGTTTAAGAAGGTGCTGCTTCATAATCGCCCAGTACTTCTCGATGAGGCGGAGCTCCGGAGTGTTGGATGGGTTGAACATTTTCGGCACGAAATTGACCTTATTGTCCGCATACCACTTCAGCACGTCCTTGGAGTAGTGGCATGAGGCCAAATCCGGCCAGAAGATTGTTGGGACGTTGTGGGCCTTCAGGAGAGGAAGCAGCCGCTTCTGGAGGCACTCTTTTATGTACACCTGTCGGTTCATCGTGTCCTGGGTCACGAAAGGTACACTCCGCTTCCCGCACGTGCAGATGGCTTGCCAAACCAGGAATTTCTTCGCAAATTTGGACATCTTCTGAGTGCGGACATGCTCCGGAACGCTGAACTTATCCTTGACCGTGAAAAACAGGTTGCCGGGGATCTGTTTGAAGTCGGCCTTCACATATGTTTCGTCGTCCATGATGCAGCATTCAACTTTCGTCAGCATGTTGAGGTACAACTTCCTGGCACGGGTTTTGGCGGACTTGTTCTGCTTCTCGTCGCGATTAGGGGCCTTTTGTACCTTGAACGTTCGAAGCCCAGCCTTAGTTTTGGCCTTCTGGACAAAACTTCGGCTTAGGTGCAGCTTCTTAGCCACATCCCGAACGGAGGCGTTCGGATTTCGGTTGAAGGCCCCAACTACGCGGTTGTGATTTTTGGTGTTGTACGGAATACCTTTTCCTTCATTTCTGGGCTTCCGATCGGTGGTCAACTGTTCCTCGAACCGCTTAATCACTCGCGACACCGTGGAATTCGCGATTCCCAACGTTTTAGCGATGGAACGATGCGAGAGATCCTTGTTCTCGTGATGAATGCGCAAGATTTTATCACGCACGAGCTGTTCTTTCGACTCCATTTCCGCGAGTTTTGATCACAGGGCTTTAAAACTTGCAGGATGTAAATAATGCACTATGAACTAAATCCACCCAAATTAAATTCTACCCAACGGTTAAAAAGTTAGAGCAATTTCATAGTGTGGCAATTTCATCGTGGACACCCTTTAGAATCACCTGCACCAAACACGGCCACTTTTCGGCTCATGCATACATCGCAGAATATACTCAATAAAGTAGAGTTTTCGTTCAGTAGTTGCTGAAATTTTACTCATTTATTGGTATTATCAAGTAGCGAGTAGTGTTTTGGGACGGTATTTTTCTTGTTTCAAATAGCTGCAAGATTAAATCAAAAAACATAACGGATTTAAAATGATGCAAAATAGTTCCACTATGAAACAAAATTTACAACACCGGAGCAGCGATGTTGTTGGGTTTGGTCTAAAAAAAAATAAATCCAAAGCACGGATTGGATCTCTCTCTCTCTCTCTCTCTCTCTCTCTCTTTCTACGAATCTGTGGTGTCGTGCTGATTGCTGTAACATTGGAGCTGAACTGCAAGACCGTACATCTAGTGTATTGCGATAGTCTGGATCAAACGGTTGTTCGGGTTGATCTTCCGCAATTTTCCTCAATAGCTTGCTGCATTTATCTTCGACCCAACAGCTGTCCAGAGAGCTACGCAAGGCATGTAGAATTAGTCAACCAGAATGTTAGTCAAGCCTCGCGTGATGCATTCGTATGCTTCGGAGACAACAATCTACCTAATTTATTCTGGCGACTTGATGAAGGGATTTTGGAATATTTGTCAACTAATATGTCTACAGGAGCTTGCCCTAGTTGAGTCTATGTTGTCAGCGGGTCTCTATCAGGTGAATGATCTTCTCAAAGCGAACGCTAAGCTACTTGAATTGGTGTTCGTAAGTGATCCATCTGCTTGACGCTCATCACAAGTCATTCGTTTTAACTGTGGACGCCCGTTCTCGCGAGGATGAATCTCTATCAGGCTTCATGCCGCGTAATGATGTGGACTTCAGTCGGTGTGATTACCAATCCATTAATGATCGTCTCCGAGGATTGGAACCAGCTAATGAACAACGCTTCTACTGATGCCGTTACCGCTTTCTATGGCACTATCCATTAAATCATCCGGAATACGGTTCCTGTAAAATCTCGTAGGCTTTCTACACAGTTTAGCAAACCTTGGTGGACGCCACAACTCCGCAATTGTCGTAACCACTTACGACAAATCAGGAAACGGTTCTTCCACAATAGGAATTCTACGAACACGAGAGAGTTGAAGCTTGCTGAAGAGGAGTACACTCATCTGCAACAGATTCGTTTCCATGAGTATATCGACAAGTAATCCAAGTAAATTTTCAGACAACATCCTTCTGCACCTACATAAACAATCAAAAGAGTTCTGCCAGAGTTCCCGTAAATGTTTTTTACAAGTCTCATAGCTCTTGCTCGTCGGTCACAGCCGTGAATCTATTTGCGGAGTACTTCCGTTTCGTAGACGACGACAACCCACCTCCGATGTCGCAGCAATACTTGGAAAGTCTTCCATCGTATAACCTTCCTCAAGTCACTTTCAGTGATGACCATATTCTGAAAGCTCTCAGCGCTGTCGATTCAGGTCTTGGTTCCGATCTCTTTCCACCCGTCTTTGTCAAACAATGCGCTCAGTCGCTGTCTGTTCCCATCGCAGCGATTTTCAACCGATCCTTGATCGAAGGAGTAATTCCGGATGCTTGGGAGCTGGCATCAATTATTCCAATCCACAAGGCTGGAAACATACATTGCGTGGAGAACTATCGACCGATATCTATTTTGAACTACCTAGGGAAAGTTTTTGAGAGTCTATTGCACAACGTGCTGTATTCTGCATTGCAGCCTGCAGTATCTGAACATCAACATGGCTTCGTAAAAAAGCGGTCAACCACCTCATGACTTACACTCACACTGTGATCAATGTTGACGCAATCTACGTTGACTTCTCAAAAGCACCTGACAAGGTGCCTCACGAATTGCAATTGAAAAGTTGAACCGCCTGGGACTACCTTCTTGGATCATTCATTGGCTGAAATCATACCTGTCTGCAGCCAAGCTTGCAGGTGCCCGATACCAGGTCAAATGTATTTGATATTCCATCTAGCGTCCCGCAGGGCAGTCATCTTGGTTCTCTGATATAAGTCCTCTTTATCAACGATATGTGCGATAGCCCTAAGTCTGGGAAACTGCTCTATGCGAATCACTTAAGGTTGAAGAAGTTGTAATTAATTTGGGCAATGATGATGACTGCCTGCTTCTTCTTCTTCTTCCAGTGAAAAATTCTTTTTAGCCATTTTCGGTCATAAATTATGACTTACATTTTCCTGTGCATGTTCACTGAGTAGAATTGTGTTTTTCTCGCTTTTTAAAGAACATTTTATTAAACAAAACACTATGAATTCACTTTAATCTGGTAGTTTTCAAAAACTTGGTGCGCCAACCTAATACACCAACACAAGCTCGCCATTTGCTTCTCAAACTAACACTATTACAAGGACCCATCACTTGATTTTTCCATAAATCATTCTGGTTGATTTCCACATTTTAACAGCTTTTAAATGGATTCACAGCTCTCGTGCTGGATTTTTCTTCTTAAGAAACTTCACTTTTTGTTCTTTCAAGCACTTTTGAATCAGAAAACTGCTATCGAAATTTCCAAACGAGAAACAAGCCAGGCCACTGTATTGTCAATGTAGCTCGTAAAATCACTCGCACCCCAATTAAAAATTCACGATCCATTTTAGCGCATTGCAACTTCGAGAATCTCAACAATATAAACTATACTTTTGACAGCACACACACTACGCTTCAAGCGAGCCAGAGAATCATCGATCATCGACAGTTGCCAGATTTACATCTTGATATTTTTAGCTGATAAGTTTTGGCATGTTCGAAAACTGAGATACATCTTTACAAAACATGTTGTGTCAGATGTTTTTCGATGCCTTATGATATATTTAATGAGCTGAAAGCAAAAAATTTGCTTATTTACTATGTAACATAATCTACCATGAGCAACAATTTTGAAAGAAATAATATTCCTCCCTGAGTTGGCAACAATGCTCGTCAGCTGATATTTTCGTTCCGCTCAGTTTCCTCATATCAATTCGTAAAAAATCTTTGCACAGACCGAGCGTAACTTTGTCAATAATTGAAATTAATTCCGGTGAGTAGTAATGCCTCAGAAAAGGAAAACACAACGGGCGGCGTTAATTCGTGAAGCAACGAAGCGGTTTGCACAGGAACAGTTGAGCAGGAGTGATCAGGAATAATATTCATCGCTGGATCGATATTCGGCACTGGTCAACGGATCAAAGTGTTCTGATTGTCGATGATCCAGCGAGTAGTGATTGTTATTCAAAGCGTGAAGATGAAAATGTTAAATGGAACTGTGCACCATTATCAACCGGGGAATTATTCAGTGAACAAATTTTCATCATTTCATTTGTATGCAGGCAGTTCTTTAGCTGGGGAAGGTTCTCATCATGGTTTGGGACCCCTCCCCCTCTGGAAAAGGGGGCTCCCATAAAAATAAACACAATTTTTTGCATAACTCGAGAACTAATCAAGCAAATGGAACCACATATGGAATGTTGGGGGGTTTTGAAGGTAATTTTTTTTTTCAATGGTAGTCTGAGACCCACCCTCATTCAATGGGTGGAATCCTATACAAATGAAACACAAATTTCAGCATAACTCGAGAACTAATCAAGCGAACGGTACTTAATTTGGCATGTGAAGGTTTTTGAAGACGATATATGTTTCTAAGGTCATGTGAGACCCTCCTCTTTCTGAAGGGGAGGGGGTCTCCCATACAAATGAAATGCAAACTTTTGCGTAATTCGAGAACTAATCAAACAAACGGAACCAAATTTGGCAGGTGGAGATTTTTGAACGCAAGAAATGTTTCTATGGTGGCTTGAGACTCCTCCGCCTTATAGAAGAGTACAGCCCCAGCAGGGTTGTTTCCTCAGTGCACTATGGAAGATATTTGTTCATGCAAGTAATGGTACAACAAAATTTGAAAATTTTCGATGCTTTTTTCAGACCCTTTCCTTCTTCCTTGACTTGTCAAGCTTATTGCCTTCACATTTTGCTTATTGCCTACTCAATTTTTTATGTTCTAGATGCACTTTCACAGTTGTTAATTGAGAGCTTTCGATACCAACACAATTCATGAATTTGTATATTGTGTGATAAACGCAATAATACTCTATGCCCAAAGAGGTCGAGAAAATTTCCAACCCGAAAGATTTTCTCAACCGGACCGTGTATGGATTCCCACTTTCAGCATTATGAAGAATACAGTTGGCATAACAAATATATGCTCCCGTTTGCTGGGTGTGGTCCTGGAGCTTTACTGAGCAAGTTTGTTGCTGATCGCGAACAAATAAAATTAGCACTAGAAAAAATCATGCTTCGACCTGCAGAAGATAGAGACTACGGAGAAGTAGCGCTGGCTAGAAATGAAACGATTTTTGATTTTGATAATGACATACCAGTAAAGATTCAAAGCTATTCTGTAAGAATTATTTCAAAATTTTGATGCTGGTTCAAACGCTTTGATCCATAGTTTAATTATTTATTCTAGCTTTCCCAAGAATCTAGGACAAAAATTAAGACGATGCTAACAACGGCAAAGATAAAGGGTTAGCCAAAGGGAGCATACTCTCAAGGTCTCACCGCTGATGTGATTGGTTCTACAGACAAGACGTTGAAAAAAAAATGTTATTTGATTTTACTTACGACCACAACATGGAACCACATCCGACAGAACAAACATATTGTCAGAACACTTCTACAGCACGTAAAAAATGTAACCGGATACGATTTTAATTTACCGAATATTTTTATTGACCAATGTTATAATTTCTGTTGTTGTATACACGATGGTTTGTATAATAGACTACTGTAATGCATGTTAAATTTTATTATGGAAATAATCTTTCAGCATATGTGACATGAAAACCCATTTATCAAAAAGCGACACGTCAGCAATTTCACCTTGTGAGTTATTAAAATAAATAGATATTGCAGGAAATTTCAATACTCTCCACGAAAACACTGTCAATGTCAATGTCAAAACAATGTCTGAAATGCGGATACACGTGGATTGGTAAGCTTAAGACTAGATTTTGATTTTCATGTGATGCTAGGTTTCCTACGCCGGAACCTAGCACATTTTGATGACGTACATGCCTGAAGGCCCTGTTTTGCGCTTTAGTTCACAGTGTACTTGAATATGGAGTGCAGGTTTGGGCTTCGTATCATGCCGACCATATCGCTCGTATCGAGAGAGTCCAGTAGCGGTTCGGTGAAATTTTACAGTATCCCGGTAAAAAAAATTACCGGAACTTGTCAAATTTTACCAAAATCCGTCGTTGAGTGATGCTGCAAAGGTTGTTCAATTCAAAATGTATATTCAAATGAGGTTATATGTACCTACCCGTCAACTCCGAACTCGCAACTGTCCTCAGCCTTTGAACAAATTACGGCCTGAACAACCCACTTGATTTATATTGTAGACGTTTCAATGAAGTGTGTGAGTGTTTCGATTCTAATGTTAGCAAAGTAGTTTTTAAATTTAGGATTAAGACAGTCTGTGCGATTTTTGTGTCGAAGATGTTGTCAAATAAACAAACTATTTCACAGATTACCATTCCCTCGAATGCACCATTTTAGAGGAACTCGTTTAACAGAATATATCATTCACCAGAAAATATTATGAATTTGTTTATTAATTGTTTACATTTCATCCACTAGTACTAGTACTAAACTGTTGGGCTTACTTTTAGCATGCACCGCCTATTTCACACATATGTTCTTCTCGTCATACTATTACTTATAGATCTCGGAGAACTAAAAATAAACCCATCAGTGGGAGATAATTTCTCACCCGTGTTAGGCAGCATTGGGAGAGGGACAAATGGCTAGAAGCAGAAAAAAGCAATAAGTAGTATAAGAGCCCGATCGGTTGCATAACTTTTTACCAGTCAAGGGGATTTCCTCCCCCTTGCCTACCCTGCATGGGGTAGTATGGTAAAGGGTTATGTGCCTGATCGGATACTACCGTTCAAATGCCTTCCGCTCGTTTTCAAACTTGTATCTTTCAATTTCAAAGCCTGCCGTTGCCTTGTATGGAACTATCAATACACTTTCTCTTCATGTCTATGCGTTCTAGCAATAAATTACCGTCCACTCCTAGCGCTTCGCATGGAGATGAGAAATTATCAGCTTCTGACAAACTTCATCAAAGTTCGTTACTTCCGCGCATGGGAGAATACAAAAAAAAACAACAATCAATGTGGGGGCAACCCCGGCGTAGAGGTTAACATCCATACCTCTCACGCCAAAGTCATGAGTTCGAATCTCACCCCCGGACAAGTTACGAAAATACCCAAAAGGTATTTGAGTGACTACGACGGGAGATGAACCAGCCCAGGGCTGAAAATCTCGATAATAAAGGAATAAAAAAAAAACAATCAATGTGTTCAATTTATGGCTTATGCTAGCCAAAAACACATAAATTAGTTTCATAAATTCCAGATCACGTAGAGCCAAAATATCTCGAACCGGCACATTGGGTTGTCTCTACCTCGAGCCCGAAGGGAATCACAAAGCTCAGATCTGGCTCCACGATGCTCAACACAAAACCAAATAACCTTGTCCACATTCACAGAGATTGCTGTCACTCAGCCCAACATGGTATAAATAAGCGTTCAAAGAATAACATCACACGAGACACCTTTGGGATGATGGAATGTTGCCATCGCCCCAAATCTCCTTTACTCCATTTATATTGCCAGCTGACGAGGGACTGTTGACGAAAAATAGTAGAAAAATAAATATTAAAGGCGATTTGTCGCTCGTAAATATCGCCTTCTATAGCGCCCTCTCTCATTGCCCAGAATTTATGCGATGATAAAATCGCGCGAAGATAAAGCACTTAGAACAGGAGGTACACAGGAGGTATTTTCATGAGAAAATACGAGGAGTGCTTTACCGGCCTCAAGGAGCGAATAGCCTCTATAGAACTGAGACTATCCGACTCTATAGAAGTACTGATCCGGTGTTAGTGATGCAAGATTTTCTAGCGTGAAGTGAATTGCCGCTAATTCAGCGACATACACGGAACAGAAGCTTGAAGTTTACGATTGGCACTATAAATTTCATTGAATATATCAAACCCTGCTGACACTTCTATCAAAAATCCGTCAGGTGAAGAACGATTTAGTGGAATCAATTTGGCCAAACTTTGAAGCTAATATTACTGGAGCAACCATACGAAACGAAATATCATGTTTTGATATCGGAAAACGCAACTTTGTTCCCTTTTGGACACAAAACGGTTAAAATCGAGTTTGACCTATGGTTCGACATCGGTCAAAGTGCAGCCCTTGTGCAACAGAATTCTGCTTCATGTGCCGGTTCGGATGTTTACTGGCTTTGTACGACTTGTGTCCTTCCCTGGCAAGGAAGTTCGACACCGTTTGAAAGTTGGCGTTGTATCTTCTGGCCACATCTCGGATCGAAAGACCGGGGTTGGTTTTAACACACCTCAACACCTTGCTGCGCAGCTGACGATCCATGGTTCCAATTTTTTCGTAGGTCCGCTGATTCCTGTCAACACTCAGGGTTTTCTTGTAGGTTTTGAGCACTCGACAAACCGTTGCTTTCGGCAACTTTAGCACTTTAGCCAGCTTGGAACCGAACCACTCCGGATTTGACAGATGTTTGTGCACATTGTTTTTTCTTCTTTTGAGTTCCATTTGACGTTTTGTTGAACGCGAATGGCTACTTTGATCAAACTTGCTCCAGTTGTTCTCTATAGAAGTGTGAATAAACAATTGTCAAAGTTTTTCGATTCCCAACACTAGAGGCGTGCAAGCGTCGCCATGCGAGAGGCGTACCAATTTCCTTTTAGTCAGCCTTATGCTGCCATTTTTATAGTACTCTTTTTTCGACATAAATTACCACAGGAAGCAACCAGTAAAGCTTTCCTTGCTTTTGTTCAAGCATCATTAAATTTTGGTATCTCGTATCCGAAATGGTCAAACCCATCAATTCGCTGCCAGATGAAGTGCAACAGTATTAGTAGTAGCAAGCAGCTTACAAGCATTCAGCCGATTCGGTCAGGTATTACCCCCAAACAGATTAGTTATCGCACCTTGACCGCAAAACCACTTCATCGAATCGGCCCTCAGAGCAAGGATGAAGATGAAGAGGAGTGTATCGGGTTGGGTGTTGGGCGGAAGGTGGAAAATAAATGATGTGTCGAAAGAAGATGGTAACATTAACATTATTTACACCAATCTACCGTCCCTCAAAACATGGGTTTGCGTTCGACGGCGACGACGATGACGAACCTCGCTAGACGTGTTACACACACATCCACACATCTCGGAGTGTTGTGTTGTGTGGAGTCACTGCCGGGTGCTTGCGCTAATGATAATCCGTTTTCCAACATCCTTGATGGCTGTAGTGGCGGTACGTCTCTATCCTGGAGAGCATGCTGTCGCCGTCGCCGTCGGCGTCGTCGTCGTCTTCGTGGATGGCGCAATGTTCAACAACCCAAGCGTTTCATTTGAGCTTATGTGGGATGTTATCATCAACATCGGTTCGTTTCATACCTGGTTGGTCGGATAGGTGGCGAATATGATGGGGTTGTTGCTTCCGAGCTAAATCATGTTTGGATGGGTGGAGCAGGAAATGAGAAATTTTCGGAGGGATGATGATGGCAATGTTTGAACTCGCCGGCAAAAAGTGGAAAGATGCAATCTATTTTTGGTAATAGAACATAACCGAAAAATGGGAACGATGTTGTTGGTTAATGAGAGTATTACGCGCCCAGGTATAACCGTTTCCGGTGGTTGGTGTGGTTTTTGGCAGTCGAACCAGAGGGCCAACGGTGCCGAATCATTCTTTCTGTGGCTGAGCAGCACTCTCCAGCGATTGCTCAGGGAGTTCCATCCATCATGCGAGTGATAAACGTTTTTCGGAATAAAATTAATCTCTTCAAATGAGATGGTAAATTTGCAGACACTCAATAACGAAAAATCCATTAAACAGATGTTGTAAACTCAACGAAAAGCATCCATTACCATCTGCATCTGCTACTTAGAATGGAAGCACATCGCATTAGCAAACATACGGCACTTGTATCAGGAGCGGATCCTACGTAGGTATAAGCTCCTTTCCCGTACAGGGCGAATTGGAACGGTTTCTTCACGGCAAACACCCACTCAAGCAAAAGCGGATTCTCTTTCTAATCACTTCGATAACGACGAAATAAATCAAACCTCCATCCTTCGTCCTCGCTGTGGAACGGAGCGAATGAAAAAAAAAAACCAAGACAATATACTTTTTTTCGAGCGAGTGAGTATGTACATACGAGGAAGAGTGGTGGATCATAAAACCGAATTCCGATAGATTGAAATTCCAAGAGTTGATAAGATTCCGCATTGAGGTTAAGGTCAATAATAAGTTGATTTAAGATGTCACAATCCATTTCCCAGAAAGAATTGACCAACTTTACTATAAATTTCGAAAAGGTTGATTCTTTGTAAAAATATGTTCGTTTTTCAGCTAAATTCCACATTATCTAACTTACAGTGAATCAAAATTCGTAAATGCATGAATAATAAAGACATTGTCCTAACTTTTCAATGTTGGGACAAAAAATAATGTATCTTTATCATTGTTGCATACTCAACACAATAATGACAAATTGCATAGCTGTAGAATCAAGATATTATTATTTCACAACATCCGATTGTTATTTGTTGTATGCAACAAAAATAAATATAATAATGTCACATGTTGCATCTACCGAAAAGAGACAATGTTTAGTTTTATCCCTCTTTCTCTCTCAAAAATTTTGTCGAATGATAGGGGATAGTTGGTAAAGATGGAAGATCGATACCTACTGCTTTAATGAAAAACATGCATGCATGTTGTTTTAATATCATAAGATAATTAATTTATTCCTAAACATAATTTGATTTGCAACAGCTAGTGTGCAGCTTTTCAACCATGGTCCGTTTCTAGCGACATTCCCCTATTTATTGCATACGTTTCATCAAAGCTTTTGCAATCCCGACTAGTGTTGTTCTTCCAATATTCGAGCGATCAGTAATTTCCGTTCCTTGTGGAATTTGCTCAGTGCATTTTGTTGCGTTGTGTTGTTATAAAAAAAAGAATTCTACATCTGTTAAAGAGGACAAAGAAAATGTATCCGAAAAAGTTCGAAACATATTTCGTTCCGAGAACGGGGATCTTATTTGTAGCCTGGGTCCTAATTGCAAGTTCAGTCCGAAAACGTTTGTGTTGACAAATTGTTTGCGCCACATCAAGAACTCACACCCGGAGAGTAACAATGTGTTGAAATTGGGGAAGAAGATTTCCGAAGATAAAATCGCTGCTCGAGGTAAACAACGCTCTTGGATGACTTAGAATATTTCATAAGATCCAATAAACATAGTTGAACACATATCGTACATTTGCACATCTGAAAAAGCTACAGTTTCAATGGTAGATCCTAATCTATGAACTAATGAACAGATTTCATCTTAATGTTGGTGGACCTTCCAGAAGATCCATTGAATATGGTTGAATACATATTGTAAATTTGAATAGCCGTGAAACTACAGTTACAACTTTTGATCCAAGATCTGAGCTCCAGGATGTTTGGATCACCTAGAACATCCCAGATTATCTCATTATGTCTGTTGACTTTCCAGAAGACTCAAATAAAATGGTTGAACATCCCATTTTATCTCAAAATATCTGTTGACCATCCAAAAGATTCAGTGAACAAGGTTGAATGCATATCGTAAATTTGTATAGCCGAACAAACTATAGTTACAACTGTAGATTCTAAGTTCTGTACTCCAGGACAGTTTGGACAACCTTGAACATCCCACATTATATTACATCTTTTGATTTTCCATAAGACTAAATAAACATGGTAGAATAGATATCGTAAATGTGTGTAATCGGAAAAACTATTGTTACAACTGTAGATCCTCTGAAATGAATTTCTTTATGTTCAGAATGTTCTTGGTTGAAATCCAGGTTAAACGCACATATTTTTTATTTTACCCTGATAAAATAGTCCATTTGCAACAAGTTTGCAGAAGATAGTGTTCGCTTTTGTTCTGTGAGTGTGATTTCATACAGGCATTTTTCTTCAGGTGGAAGTCTATCCACAACAAATTTTATAATAATGCAGATCAGTAATTTGTTCGACAGCAACAACTGATTGTCGCTATTTTTCATGTTGCTGATAAAAATTGTTACTATCGGTATTTGTGTTGCAATAATGACAAAACGTTATTTTGTCGCTGTTACAGGAAACAAGATCGTTGGCAAACGTGTGTGCGAATCACAACATTTTTCTTTACAGCAACTTGCCTCTTTTCCATCATCGATGCAACATTTTGTTGTTTTCTTCGTGCAGTTTTGTTGCAATGAATTCTAGCTACAACATATCATTGTTGCGTAGTGAGAGAATAACGGGTGTATCGCTCGTCAAGTTTATCTTATAAAGGGTGTCCACGATGAAATTGCCACACACAAAATTGATTCGCAAAATTCGAGTTTTCATCCGATTGCCATGAAATTTTCAGGGATTGAGAAATAACTATTAAACTTCATTTTACCATTTTACTCGTATTTTATTTACAGTCCATATGCAAATGCCCGCACCTTGGCCTTAACCCCGGCCATAAGATTCTGCACAACCTGTGAATCAACCGTTTTTTGCATGTAAACCCATACTTTCTTCAGTTCCTCGACTGTCTTCACTTACCTTAGGTCATCATTTGAGAGGTGCTGCTTCATAATCGCCCAGTACTTCTCGATGGGGCGGAGCTCCGGAGTGCTGGGAGGGTTGAACATTTTCGGCACGAAATTGACCTTATTGTCCGCATACCACTTCAGCACGTCCTTGAAGTAGTGGCATGAGGCCAAATCCAGCCTGAAGATTGTTGGGACGTTGTGGACCTTCAGGAGAGGAAGCAGCCGCTTCTGGAGGCACTCTTGTATGTACACCTGTCCGTTCATCGTGTCCTGGGTCACGAAAGGTGCATTCCGCTTTCAGCACGTGCAGATGGCTTGCCAGACCAGGAATTTCTTCGCAAATTTGGACATCTTCTGAGTGCGGACATGCTCCGGAACGCTCAACTTATCCTTGGCCGTGATAAACAGGTTGCCGGGGATCTGTTTGAAGTCGGCCTTCACATATGTTTCGTCGTCCATGATGCAGCATTCAACTTTCGTCAGCATGTTGAGGTATAACTTCCTGGCACGGGTTTTGGCGCACTTGTTCTGGCTTCTCGTCGCAATTAGAGACCTTTGTACCTTGAACGTTCGAAGCCCAGCCTTGGTTTTGACCTTCTGGACAAAACTTCGGCTTAGGTGCAGCTTCTTATCCACATCCCGAACGGAGGCGTTCGGATTTCGGTTGAAGGCCCCAACTACGCGGTTGTGATTTTTGGTGTTGTACGGAATACTTTTTCCTTCACTTCTGGGCTTCCGATCGGTGGTCAACCGTTCCTCGAACCGCTTAATCACTCGCGACACCGTGGAATTCGCGATTCCCAACGTTTTAGCGATGCAACGATGCGAGAGATCCTTGTTCTCGTGATGAATGCGCAAGATTTTATCACGTACGAGCTGTTCTTTCGACTCCATTTCCGCGAGTTTTGATCATAGGACTTTAAAACTTGCAGGATGTAAATAATGCTTTATGAACTAAATCCACCCAAATTTTCATTAAATTCTACCCTACGGTTAAAAAGTTAGAGCAATTTCATAGTGTGGCAATTTCATCGTGGACACCCTTTAAAGGGTGTATTCGATAAAAATGGCACACAGAAAATCTTCTGTAACTTTTGAATCGTATGAGTAAAACACCTAGAAATTTGAGTAGATCTTATCCATAGTGTATTATTTACATTTGCTAAGTTTCATAGTTATACATTCAGTAGTTCCAGTCATAGTCGTCGAAACAAGAAATTGTCCGTGAGAAAATTGTCACTCACAACTAGGGTGTCTCGTGTAATAAGAACCTTCAAGGAGCGTCTGAGTGTACAAAGGAAAGAAGGGAGTGGTCGTAAAAGTGGACAGTAAAATGGCCAGGAAAGTCGTACAACAATTCAAGAACCGTCCAAACATGTCAATTCGAGATGTCGCTAAAAAGTCTAAGGTGTCAGTCGGTTTTGTGCAGAAAACCATGAAGCGTGCTGGGTTACATGTTTACAAAGTGCAAAAAGCCCCAAACCGGAATGAAAAACAAAACATCACTGCGAAAACCCGCGCCTGGAAACTTTACACGAAGCTGCTCACCAAATCCGGTTGCATCGTGATGGATGACGAAACATACGTCGAGGCTGACTTCCGTCAACTTCCTGGGCAAGAATATTTCGTTGCCAAGTCGAAGTTCGATGTTCCGGAGGATGTTCGAAAGAAGAAACTATCGAAATTTGCAAAGAAGTTTCTAATCTGGCAGGCGATTTGCGGATGTGGAGAAATAAGCGCTCCCTTCATCACTTCCGGAACAATAAACGGTGCGATTTACACGGAAGAGTGCCTTAAGAAGCGTCTCTTGCCATTCATTAAGAAGCACAAAGGATCAACTCTGTTTTGGCCTGATCTAGCATCCTGCCACTACGCTCGAAACGTATTGGAGTGGTACCGAGCCAACGGAGTCAATTTTGTGCCAAAGGATATGAACCCACCAAATTCACCGGAACTTCGTCCAATTGAAAAATTCTGGGCAATTATGAAAACGGAACTTCGCAAACATCCCAAAACTATAAAAACAGAGCTAGAATTGAAGAAAATTTGGGTAAAAACAACAAAAACACTGGGAAAATCGGTTGTACAAAATTTGATGGGTGGAGTGAAAAGGGAGGAGCGGGCATTCGGGATGGGAGACGAAATTGAATAAAACAAATGTTGTAAATCAAAACTCATTAGAAGTTCTTCATTCCCTGAAAATTTCAAGAAAATCCGATAATCAGTTTAATTTTGATGAGTATATATGTGTGTGCCATTTTTATCGAATACACCCTTTATTCTTAAGTTCACAAAGAGAATATTTGACACACTGCTAACTTATCAATAACGCGTGGATTTCGAAACATTCTGAAAGTCACACAAATCCAAAAAATGACCTAATGCCCCAACAGCGACATTCGCGCTAATAGCGTTCGACCTAGTCGCCCTACACCCATTTTTCTATGTGTGTCAGGGTGCTGATGCTACCGGTAATTTTACATTCCATTTGATCGGATTCAATTACATCCAATCGATCGATTGATGGGAGACCCCTCCCTCCTCCCCCACCCCCTCCGTCGCCATTCAGGATTGCTTTATGCACGCTGAACTTACCCCGTCGGGATGGAAGCGTGACGCAGACGGTGTCGTGGGCGAGCAGAACTCTTGCAGGACATTTTGCAGCTTTTTCGTTGAATCTGTATAGGCAAAGAAGGAAAAGAAAGAAACAGTGAGAACAAAAAAAAACTTCAAACTTTCAGAATGACGCGAAACGGTGCTGATGCAATTGATGACTCACTAAGACACTGTTCACATTGGTGCTGGTTTACGATACTGCAAGCCCAGATTTATGCACACAAATCTTAATGAGAATCCGTCTCCATCATCCACGTAACACCACCAATGCGAACAGGGTGTAAAACTAGTTTTTTTTTCACAATGCAACCGGGATGAAAGGGCTCCGCAGTTAGACAAGGGTTTCACTTACATGACGCGAGGTCCTGCAGCTGTTGGAATTCAGTTGGCGAGAGTTTCTCCCACTTGTAAACCGTCGATGCCATCATGGCTGTTTGATCTGAAACAGAGAAAGAGAAGAAAACCCGGAATTAAAAAAGTAAGTCAAATGAAACATTGCAACTTTCCGTTGTTGGATTTATTCACGGTGGGTGGGCGATTGCTGAAGAGTTCAGTAATGAACTTAAGTGCAATGTCAAAAAGATGAATAGAAACGTAGTTAATAAATCAAATGACAACTCTTGCATCCAGTAGCCAATGTAACAGTGACCATAATTTTCAATAAGGCTTGTAAAAATATGCGATGAAAATCGATTTCTTAGGTTAAATTAATAAAATGATTTACCGGTTTCGTACATTCAATTTGATCATAAAAACAAGCAACCAAAGAGAGTCTCACTGGAATCGAGTGCCTTGAATTGGAATCGATTAACAATCAATTCAAACGCGATCAATTTTTCAGCACGCTATTTACGTCAGTTACACCGATTTGACATTTAAGCAAGGAGAAAGCAAAGTTTACATTGCTAAATTCTGCAGCTGCGCATTTTCTGTAAAACTGATTCATTTCGATTTTCAGCTAATTGAAGTTGATTCAGCTACCTACGGATTTAAAGGTTGTACGGAATCTAATTGCACCACTTTTAAATGGCTGTAATTTTTTAACCGTTGGACATTTTCTATTGAAATTTTGGGTGGAATTAATTCAATGCGTATTTGTTTACGCTGTGTAAGTTCCACTAGCAGATAGGAAGCTGAGAATGAAACTTGTCTACGGTGTCTCATGTTTTAAATCGGTTTCACGAGCGTTTGACCACCGATCGGAAAGAAAAAAGTGACAAAAATGAATCTCCGTATAGTGTTAATGATCACAAGCGGGTAGTTAAAACTTTCAAGAAGAATTCCAAAAGTTCAGTTCGAGATGTGGCAAAGAAACTGAATCTAACCAAAACTTTGTGCAAGATGCGGAAAAACGTGAAGGACTACATACTTAGATCTATGCGCCGCCGCGCCACGCCGCCACCGCCACTATTTGCGACCGGCGCGCCGCTCCATTTTTTTTGCCCGCGCCGCCGGGCAATTGGAGGCGCGCCGATGAAATTTTTCACCGTTTATGTATCCCTTTAGTAATGTTCATTAACCCTTTAGAAATCTGATTTTATAACAAATTATGACATCTCGATACGATGTGCCATCCAGAGGGTGAGCAGGGATGCCATATTCACAGACATGTCTGTAAATTTGCAGACTTTTCATTTTTATTGCAGACTTTTTTTTAACGATGCAGACATTTAGCAGACATTTTATTTATGTGCAAGACTTTTACAGACATTTGAAATATATTTTATAAATTTCAAATATAGGTATTCTCTGAAGTTCGGATTTAAAACGTATGAGGATCTGAACAATAAAGTTGATATGGTAAGAATCTTTGCTGAAATATTTTGATATATCGTAAGTATGTATCATTTAAAGTAGAAATCCTTGAAGAAACGAAAGCGGTGGGCCACATGGAGACACAATGGGCCCGGTGATAAGTTTCGTAAAGGCCCTTTCCGAGAGTAACATGGAGTTCTTACTTATGGTAGTGCTCAGTCTCACTCGTGTTCAAACCCATGCGAAAAATTACTGTCAAAGCGTTGGTAATTTGGGTCCTTTGCTATTAAGTCACAACGAAAATCAAGGTTCACCACAATAAAATTAAATTTGAGAAATTTAAAGACTTCCTAGAAAAAAAAGCTTAGAAACTTCTCAGAAGTATTGGGAGCAAGCAGTTCAGGCAAGAAGAACCTTCAAAAAATCATTAGCGAGGTTCAAGATCAAACTTACCAAAATTTCCAGACAGAACTTCACCAAGAATCAGGAGAGGACTTATCAGAGCTTCAGAAGTTCTCTGAAGTTTTGATTTTTTCAGAGGTTTTGGAGTTCTTCCCAGAAATCAAGATTGAACTTCAGAGAAGTTCAGAGAAAACAACTTTCCCAAACTTGAGACGGGAGCTAACCAGGAGGGCACTACCGATAACTTCTCAAAAAATCAGGAAAAAAATCCTCAGGATGATGCGTCATAGAAGTTGTGGAAAGAACTTCTCACAAGTTCAGGAAAATATTTTCCCAGAAGTTCCAGAAGAAACTTCTCGAACGATTAGTTGGAACTTCCTAGAAGTGCTTGGCAGCTTTTCCAAAGCTCAGAGGAAAACATTTTGCATTTCAGAAAACGGATTTCTCAAAATTCTGTTGAGAGAAAAGAATGAAACTTTCCAGGAGCATTAGGGGCTCTTTCTTTTAATTCGAGAACGAATTTCCCAATAGTTCCGGAACAAACTTCCCCAATGTTCCGGAACAAACTTCTCCAATGTTCTTCGTCCCTGAATTTCAGGAAGAAACCTACCAGAGAGGGCACTACCTGTAGGGTCAAGATAGATTTTTTCAAAAAAATCAGTAAAGAATTCCTCAGAAGTTCACAAGAGGACTTCTCAGAAGTTGCGAAGAGACCAAAAGTTTTTTTGGAACTACCCAGGAGGGCTTCCCTAAAGTTCCTAATCGAACATTCCAGCATTTCTGAATGAGAATTTCTCGAAATTCACGAAATTCCAGAAGTTATGCTAGATTCTTTTGATAAAATCAGGAAGAAACTTTTAAAAAGTATAGGCGGATCTTTCTAGTAGTTCAAGCTGCAATTTGTCAGAAATTCGGGAACAAACTTCTCCGAAGTTCAGGAGAATACTCCCCTGATGTTCAGAAGAGATTTTTTCGGCAGTTCAGAAAAGATTTTCTCAGAAGTTCAGGAAGAAACTTCTAACAACTTAAGAAGATTTTCCAAGCAATTCTGAAGAGTACTTTCTCAAAGTTTTGCAGAAACTTTCCTCGTAGTTCAAGATAGGACTTATCAGAAGTTTAGAAAGTAACTATGTTCAGGAAAAAAATTACCAAATGTTGCTGGAAGGTAAGGTTGGGTTCTTAAATGGGAATTTCGAAGAAGATAAGGAGTGACTGCCAAGAAGTTCATGCAGAATTTTGCCTGAATTTCAGGAAGAAACTTCCCAGAATAAAGCAAAGAACCTAATTAGGAGAGAGTTTCGCTGGGTTTGATCTTAAAGTAAGCTCTGTAATACACAAATTTTAATGCAATTTGGATTATTTAGATTTTAGGATTTTTAGATTTTTAGATTCTTAGATTTTTAGATGTTAAGATTTTTTGATTTCTGCTTTTTAGATTTCTAGATTTTTAGATATTTAGATTTTTAAATTTTATAACTTTAAGATTTTAAGGTTTTAAGATTTTATGATTTATAAACTTTTAGATTTTCAGATTTTTAGAATCTTAGATTTAAAGATTTTAAGATATTAAGATTTTTAAATTTTTAGATTTTTAAATTTTTATATTTTTAGATTTTTAGATTTTAAGATTCCTAGATTTTAAGATGTTCAGATTTTTATATTCAAGATTTATAGATTTTCAGATTTTTAGATGTATACACTTAAAGATGTTTCGATTTGTAGATTTTTATATATTTAAATTTTAGATTTTTGATATTTCTTAGATTTTTAGATTTATAGATATTTAATCTTGATATAAATTTTGATTTTTATGTTACGAGAGTGTTCTATTCTACAATTACGAAATGTGCTGAGAGTCTCCTGACAATTGAACTCTGAACGCTGATGAAACAGATATAATAACATAAATACTTTCAAGACAAGGTATCGAAACCATAAATGTATTTGCATAATAATAACAACTTTATTCTATTTGGTTATTACTAATATTTATGCTTTTGAAACTGGTTAAGTTTAGTAATAAAGCCATAAGCCGAATTCCCCGTCGACTTGTCATGAACAATTTCTATAATGTTAAGTGTCATATCATTGTACACACACATACAAATACACACATGCACACGTCAATTCATCGACCTGAGTCATATTACACTATGGATATCCGGGCCTTCTATCAAAATATAAGAGTTGGAGTGATCCTATAGTCTTTACAGTGCACGAAAAAGCCGGACATTTGAAAGGGATAAGCATACGGAACTGTTGAGGGGATAATTTATACGCGCGCCTATCCACGCCGCCGCCGCCGTTCAAAATTATCATACACGCCGCCGCCGATTCAACATAGATCGGCGCACAGGTCTATACACACGTACAAAGTCCAAAAGTTGCCTAACCGCGATGAACGGCAGAATACGGTAGGTAAAATACATACACGGAAGCTCTACACCCTGATGTTGACGAAATCACATTGCCTCGTTATGGATGATGAGACGTATGTAAAAGCAGACTTCCGGCAGCTTCCGGGGCTCCAGTTTTTCACTGCTCATCATAAATTCGATGTCTCTGAGGACTTTAGAAATCAGAAGATGTCAAAGTTTGCCAAAAAAATATGATTTGGCAAGCAATTTGCTCGTGTGAAAAGCGGAGCACTCATTCGTGACTACTGGAACGGTCAATTGGCAGGTGCTCCTAAAGGAATGCCTCCAAAAGCATCTACTTCCTCTGCTGAGGTCACACGATGGTCCTACAATTTTCTGACCGGATTTAGCCTCGTGCCATTACTCGAAAGAGGTTTTGGAGTGGTACAAGCCTAAGGAGATCAAGGTATGAAGAAAAAATGGACTGCCACTCAAAAAAAAAAGTTGGTTCAAATAGTGTACATGACCTTATGAGTTGTGTAAAGAAGAAGGTACGTGCATTTGGATATAGAAGTGAAATTGATTTTATAACATGTTTTATTTTACTCCCTGAAAGTTTGAAGATGATTAGTTGAACGGGCGAATTTCGCCGAATATTTGTGTATGTCGCAATTTGATTCCGTACACCCTTTAAATTGATTTAATCATATGATGTTTTTTTTTCAATCTACTCTCTTAAAAATAATGAATATCATGTGTAATACATGTTGTATTTAAATACTTAAGGACATAATGATGAATATGACTCAACTGTATGTTCTATTTCTTGTATTCTTAAATCCCAACCTGAATCCCAAAATAATGAAAACTGTCACACTTGAAATCAGCTTCTAAAATATGTTTGTTACTCTAAAATCTAAGTCCGTGTTGCGTTGAAAAGTAACCACTAGACTATATTACTGTGACTTAGGAGCCTGAAATTTACATAATCGTTTGGTTTTGTAACAACATCAGACCTACTTTCACCACAGTTGGTTTTACGCGTCAGGACAAGTTACAAGTCAGAATTTGTTCTATTCTGTGATGGGTTTTAAAACGAGTACTCCATGTTAAATAAAATATTAATGAATCCTAGAGGGTTTGAGCTGTTAAGTGGAATACCTGTAACTAGAAATTAGAAGAAAAATTAGTATTTTCCATTTAATTCCAACTACTTTTGCTTATCTTGACAGATACGCGTATTTCGTCTACAATGTGCAGACTTCTTTAGTGTCTCGTACTAATAACTCGACTTAGTACTCGTAACTCGACTAAGTGAGCATGACAAGTCGGCCCAAATCGAATTTCCAGTATTATAAAACAGCTCCTAGTTTCTCAAAGCAAAACCCACTACCACATTTTGTGAGTGGGCTTCATAGCGGTCAAAATCGGCTTTACTTAAAATCACTTTGTTTTCCCAATAAAAAACCGAAATAGCGACTTACTGTTGGTTTTAATCGGTTCAAATCAGAAATCTATTTTTAAGTATTTCACTTAACAGCTAATCGTTAACCAAAATGAATCATGCTGCTGCGTAATCCTGTTATCAAAAATCTCAGTGATTTCTCGTGGAACTGCAGTGGACTCCGCGGCTTCCAACAAAGCGAATATCACGTCAACATAAAGGGTGTCCACGATGAAATTGCCACACTATGAAATTGCTCTAACTTTTTAACCGTTGGGTAGAATTTAATGAAAATTTGGGTGGATTTAGTTCATAGTGCATTATTTACATCCTGCAAGTCTTGTGATCAAAACTCGCGTAAATGGAGTCGAAAGAACAGCTCGTGCGTGATAAAATCTTGCGCATTCGTCACGAGAACAAGGATCTCTCGCATCGTTCGAGGAACGGTTGACCACCGATCGGAAGCCCAGAAGTGAAGGAAAAAGTATTCCGTACGCCTCCGTTCGGGATGTGGCTAAGAAGCTGCACCTAAGCCGAGGTTTTGTCCAGAAGGCCAAAACTAAGGCTGGGCTTCGAACGTTCAAGGTACAAAAGGCCCCTAATCGCGACGAGAAGCAGAAAAAGTCCGCCAAAACCCGTGCCAGGAAGTTGTACCTCAACATGCTGACGAAAGTTGAATGCTGCATCATGGACGACGAAACATATGTGAAGGCCGACTTCAAACAGATCCCCGGCAACCTGTTTTTCACGGCCAAGGATAAGTTCAGCGTTCCGGAGCATGTCCGCACTCAGAAGATGTCCAAATTTGCGAAGAAATTCCTGGTTTGGCAAGCCATCTGCACGTGCGGGAAGCGGAGTGCACCTTTCGTGACCCAGGACACGATGAACGGACAGGTGTACATAAAAGAGTGCCTCCAGAAGCGGCTGCTTCCTCTCCTGAAGGCCCACAACGTCCCAACAATCTTCTGGCCGGATTTGGCCTCATGCCACTACTCCAAGGACGTGCTGAAGTGGTATGCGGACAATAAGGTCAATTTGCCGTGCCGAAAATGTTCAACCCTCCCAACACTCCGGAGCTTCGCCCCATCGAGAAGTACTGGGCGATTATGAAGCAGCACCTTCTTAAACGACCTAAGGTAGTGAAGACAGTCGAGGAACTGAAGAAAGTATGGGTTTACATGCAAAAAACGGTTGATTCACAGATTGTGCAGAATCTTATGGCCGGGGTTAAGGCCAAGGTGCGGGCATTTGCGTATGGACTGTAAATAAAATACGAGTAAAATGGCAAAATGAAGTTAGTTATTTCTCAATCCCTGAAAATTTGATGGCAATCGGATGAAAACTCGAATTTTGCGAATCAATTTTGTGTGTGGCAATTTCGTTGTGGACACCCTTTATTCATGATCATGCTCATGCCCATGCTCATGTATACTCAATAATAAACGCAATGTACATCCAAGAAAATTTAAGTTTACTTGCTATTTTCTAAGAGTGTATGCGAGATGCACTGGAACTACGCAATCTTAGAAAAAAATTTGTAAATTTAAGCCCACTTGGATGTACATAATGTTTGCATTAAGAAAAATTGACAAAAGTAGCCGATTTTTCATGGCTCTACCTTCACCCGCTCTGACGAAACTACCCATGCAGCATCAATCACAGCAACCCATGAGTCAGCAGACAAAATTTGACAGCTCTATCAGTCGAACTCTAATCATGACGGCAAAAACAGTGAAGCAACTCCGCTCAGAAGTGTGCGGTACCCCGCCACGTCGAAAACGGACATCGTGCGGCACTTTGTGGACGCCGAATATTCCCGTTCCGGCATCTACAACATCTTGGCACTATTAGTCAACAATTAGTGCATCGAAAAAAAGCCCGGTTCCGGACGGTCGACGACAGGAAGCTCCAAAGGATGCCGAAGAGGAAGACCGAGGGAAAAGTGGCTACATCGCTGCGTGCGCTTGTCCTGGAGGTCCATTCAACCGGCGAAACAGTGTAAAAGTACCTGGCGAACATGAACATACATGTCAGGAAGCGGAAGTCACGTCCACTGGTTTCGGAGATGCAGGCAATGTCGCAGCGACAGCGCCTGAACAAGATTTTCCCGGCGAATGACGATGTGGCGGTGGAGATGGATGACGAGACCTATCTCATACTGGATGGCAACGACTAGTAGGGCCCTTCGTATTTGACTTCCCCCACGAAGGAAGTGAGTTCCGAGGTGAAGTTCATTTCACACACCAAGTACTCCAAGAAGGTGCTGCTGTGGCTGACAATCAGCGAGAAGGGGATGTCAAAGCCGCTCTGCTTTCGCTCCGGACTGGCCGTGATCGAGGAAATTTATAGTACGAAATGCCTGGTGGAAGTTCATAAAGAAATACCCTACCGGCGAAGACGCGGTGTTCTGGCCGGATCTGACGTCGGTCCACTACTCGAAGCGATCGTTGGAGGAGATGGCGCGGCTGAATATCGGTGTGGCACCCAACGTTCCCCAGCTCCGTCCCATCGAGAATTTCTGGGCCAATTTGAAGCGTAAGATCTACTTCAACATTTTTGTCGCGAAAAATGAGGAGGAATTGATAAAAAAACGACGAAAGAAGTCAAAACCCATGCCTACACGCATGTTTTCGTCCGCTTTGTTGGATCTTCTGGTTAACTGCCGAAAATTTGCTCGCAAGGGTGAAGAATTTTTTCTGCATGTAAGCTTTAATAATTACCTTCCATGGGAAAGTTATCAAAAGTAATTATCTTTCTTAGCTTTTTTTTAACACCATCCGAAAAAAGTCCATTTTTTTAATGCAAACGTTACCTGAGATTTAAGGAAAATGTGTTCAACTCAATTATCTTTTGATGTTTGCTCATTTTTTTAATAAGTTTAAATTAAAACTGCTAATGCAGTTTGACTAAGTACTCAATTGAGGATAAATTTTGGGAGAATAAAACAGAATCAACTGAGTGGGAAAGAGCAAAACCAATTGTCTGGGCCACCCTAATCTTCATTTTGCGCATCCTGGCTGTCTAATGTCAATCCAAACAAAATAATAATAAATGCTCAGCAAAAAAAGTTGTTCCATTCATCAAAACAAGTTGTCAAACGTGCCGATGAAAATGAATATATAATTGAACTGCTTCCCGAAGTTCAGATAAAGACTTCAAGACTTCAAAACATCCACGCCGCTGCAGCACCATGCTCCTCTCTACGTCAAGAAAAGAGCAAGTTTCACTCTCATTTACATTCACAACATGAACCGGCAATTTGCTAGTTGGCTACGCAGCACACTGGAAATAATGGAGCCTACCCGTTTGACGTCATCGGTAACAAGAGGGTGCTTGGGTTATCCAACTTAGGCACTAACTCACGATAAAAACATGTCCGCCCAGGGAGAAAAGTTTGACGTCCTGTCTTTGCTAGATTTTGACGACGACGACGATGTGATTAGGCTTCTTTGGCAGTAAATAATTCACTTCAACTGACGGGAAAGGTGGATGCGCGTCTACAGTCATTTACGTAATGGTAATTGAAATTCAGCGAAAATTCAAATTCAGTGAGTAATTCGATCAGCGTTCGGAAGCTACTCAAAAATGGTGCAGCTTCTTGTGAGTAAATTTTTCTAACAAGATTGACTCATTTTTATTTTCTGATGTTATGGTTACCGGTGTAAAGTTGCAATCTAAAAGTCTTATCGCTTGCGTTCCTCAAAACTATGTTTCCCGACGACGAATCCCCTTTCGAGTAAGAACCATTTCCCACACTTGCATGCAGCTCATGGATCGATTGATTGATGGCACAGAACAGATTATTAATATTGCATTAAAATATCCAAGGTCTTTCCATATCGTCCCCAACTGGGACAAAAGTCCCAATTGGAAAACACAGGAAATAAGAGAATGGAACGGAAATCGAGTGCCACAGTGCAGACAACAATGGAAATTCCCTTTCGCCATTATCGTTCGGAACTGTGCGGAATCGATTGCTCAGTTAGGTAATCTTTTAATCCACATCGACATTTGTTCGGAATCAGGCTTACCTCGAACGATGCATGATGGTATTGGTAGACCCCTCTCCACTCCGCCCCCCTGCCATTTCGTCGTCTCAGGATATATGGAATATAAATCTACTGAAATGTTGACAATCCTATCGAGGATCGAACGCTTTTCCTTTCCGTTTCCCCTTTTTGGGAAATCCTGCTTTCAGTCGACTGCGTGAGGGCCGAGTGAAAATTACTCCAGAACAATAGTTTGAAAAAGGCTTTTAATTTTGTGATTGGAATTATCAATGTTGACATCTGCACACGTAGCAAACAATCGCATCTTTACCCTATCAAGAATGCCCTTTTCCCGAGATAGTAAATCGATCCATTGAGAAAAATTCCGTAATTTGCTTTCCTCAAACTTTGGTGTTGCTTTTTTACTGCTGTCACACGTTACAGTCCAAGTGCATCACAGTAAGCGACCGAAGCGAATAAGTTGGCAGAGTTCAACTTTGATAGTGCCATGAAGAGTGGGCAGTACTGATTGCACTGCTAATGGAAGAGGAAATGGAAAAGTTGAATCACTAACGAGACGATACTGCAGCCCAAGGATCGATGAAGGGACCAGAGCAAGTTAGTGCACACTTTGAACCATTGGCGATGGTAGGGACAATAGTGTCACGAACTACCAGGCCGGGAAAGGATGAAGTTTTCAATTTCTATTTCACAGGGTGCTAGTAATATCTTGTACAGGAATGTTTCCAATATTACGGTGAGTGGAAACGTACCTGTTGATGTGGAGAAACTTTGCATTCAGCACTATTCGGTTTGGTTCTTTGTGAAAAATCATTTTTTTGTGATACTACAAGCTTTTAGATCGAAGATGGCGTCGAAAGAAAAGCCAGTGCGAAAAACAATTGTGATACGATCGACCAATGAACTTCTTTCTATTAGAGAATCGTATAAAATTTGGAATAATATCTTCTGACAAATTTTCCTACAATATTCTTATGAATCCCTCTCGATTTGTTCGCTGAGAGTAGTTGTGCATAGCAGATTACTTGCTGGTGGCATATAATAAATATTTCATGAAATGATTCAGTTTTGAACATAACTTTTGGGAATATGATGGGCTTAGTTAATTAATAAAACAATAAATCAAATTGCCATACATAATTTGTTTCAGTGTAATCCAAACTCCGACGGTTGAATCTTATCCGATCCTTTACTTTCTATGCGGTACACGCTTAAAACTCCATATCTTTCTTTCGTATTACCATCCCTTTTTTTCACACGGAAAAGTTACTCAATTTTCGTAAAAAGTGGATCTAGTCAAAAATTGAGAAGATCCACTTTTAACGAAAATTGAGTAACTTTTCCGTGTGAAAAAAAAGGGATAGTAATACGAAAAAAGAGAGGGAGTTTTGAGCGTGTAGGTACATGGAGCTTATTTGATGTCTGAACGAGAGAGTGTACCCACATGTGAGCAGGGTTGCCACATTATTTTTCGTTCCCATCTTTTTTTGCCGAAAAAATCTTTTTTATCTGTGTTTAGCTGCAAAAATTTTGGTAAAAATCTTTACTTTACATTTTGTGCTCTGAAAGGAAAACAAATCAGTATACGATTCATGTTCTCGGGGAAAATCGATCATTGCACTCAAGCCCTTCTGACAGGCCAGTTACCACATGATAATGAATCATGTGGTGTTTGTTATGGTTACTAAATGTTCCAGGATAGGTGAACAAAATCGGAATGGAATTAACAATCAATCATTGTTATGATCGTTGTGATATTTATACTAGCTGGTCAACTCCTCTTTTTCTCTTTTGGCATACATGATGTCCGTACTCAGGCGGTTCCGGATTTCGGACTGATTTAGATTGTATTGCGAGAAAATACGCTCCACTTCTTTAAAAGAATGCGGAATTAGTAAAAGTTTGCAATGAATTTTCCTAGCTAGTGAAAACCAAACTTCCCATCTACTCGTTTGAATTACAGACGTTTCCTTCAACAAGTTTCGAAGTCTTCTGATTCTTGCACCTCGTTGTCCTTGCAGATGGTTACCGTCCTTAGCTCACGAAAATCATTTTCGATGGCCTGTTCCTCACCGCTCTCAAAGAAATTTGGATAGTGTTCAATAATCGAGTTGAATTCCTTCAGAGGGCGCAGCTTCTTGGGGTCAATGCTCACTGCAGTAGTCAGAACTGGATCGTTTAGATCAAAGCGTTTAATGATCTGTTCAATCAAATCGGTATAGAAAATACAGCAGATCGAGTAAAAACCTCCATCGAGAGTTCCGGATCTAAGCAATTCTCCTGCAGCTACGTATGTATATTTTCAACTTCTTACGAAGATGTTTCTTGAAATCTGAAACCCCTAAATCCCTCAGTTGTTGAGGGCAAGCATCCTTGCAAAAATTAGCAAGAAGCACCATCAACGAAACTTCATCTCATTCCAAGATTGCATGTTCTTGAAGTCCGTAGCTTAACTGGAAGATACGCTTTGTTGATAAGAGGCAATACTAACAACAATCAATATGCAACTAGCAATTTGAAATTGGTTCACTGTTGTAGAGCCCCTAGGTTCGAAGTATGTCTTGCAGTCTGCACCATGTTATACACTCTTGTGCTTGTCAGTACCTTTCGGTACTAGTATCTTGAGCTTTGTTTTGATTCACTATGTTATTTGGACACAATGTTTGAGAGTGTGTTTGGTGCGAGTTGCGTTGTAAAGGGCGAATCATTAAGCTTAGGCCCGGTGTGCTAGTACTTCCAGAGCCAAAAAATTTAATCATTTTCTTCATGGCCTATAGAGCCACTGATACTAAGCTCAAGAAGTGGAGAAGTTGCTGCGTCATCGGCTCATCACGATGACAACAACCAATCCATTGTGTCAGTTGGATTAGAACACGATAAACAACACGAGCTCCGAAAATCGTTCCAAGTTCCATTTTAAAACTGACTCCAACTATAGCAGACTACGGCAGACGGATACAGAACTGTGTCATCTGGAATTGGCTAGTTGAGGGCTACAGGACAAGTAACTGCGATATATCGCATTATTTGTTCTAGGTACACTTGAAGATGTTTGGATGCGTAACTTACACAACGGGCCAAAAATTGGGAAGTTCATTTGATAATTAACAATAGATCGCTAGAATAACTATACAAGCCACAGTGGTACATGAGCGTCTTCCAACCGGACATTTTTGCCTGTTGAAGTGGCGGACTTAGTCCGTGCTTTAACCTACCCCGCAGTGGGATGTTAGGCAAAAATGTCGTTGGTTCGAGTACCACTGTACACATGCCCTTTTCGCTCAATTTTCCTAAAACATCTGCTATGTTTCCGAGCCTGCCGCACACTAGCGGAACTATCAAAAAACTTTCTCTTCATATCTTTCAATTCTAGCCAAAAACATTGTTGTTCACTCTTGGTGCCTCATGGTGATGAGCGAACATCTCCTTCAACATCATAATCGTTACTCCTCGCACGGAGAATATATAAAATAACAATTAATGTATAACAAATGAGGACAGTCACGATTCATCAGCTTCTTGGCAGACCGGTCAGATCTCTTCATTACCTAAGCTCCATCTTGTCCAAAGCCCACAAACCTTTATTATGTAAACGATCTAAAACTGGTTATTAATTACGCAATTTTTTTTATAGAGTGCGTAAACCAAGATTATATCAGAGCTAACAAAAAATCACGTTCGAGCTAACTTTGCTTCGAATAGCAAAAATAACAATCGAGAACATTATTCTAACTTCTCAAAAATCCTCTGCAAAAATGCATAAAAGTACTTCTAAATTAGAAGATCAGCATTTTTGTAGGAATCACAGAAAGCAATTCTGCGAAGTTTGTAGAGTAATCTCTTGTGGAACTTTGAAACAAACACTTCTTCAACGGAAAACCTGAAAAAAAAAAAATACTGAAGTATTATATAGAAAACTATACGTAAGAATCCTTGCAGACATTCTTGACCAAATCTGAAAAAAAATCTACAAAAAAACCCTTGCAGAATTTTTAAAGATAAGAATTAAATATATGAGATAATGGAATTCACGCACACAATTTTTCTTAGATTTCTCCAACAAATCAGGATTTTATTCAACAATTACATCAAAATCATGGATCAGGGATTCCTCTAAATATTTTATAACAAGAAAGTTCTAAAAAAATGCTAATGCTATGCCAGAAGAAACTTCTGAAAGAATCCCTCCAGGAATACCTACAAACGTCTGAAGAATACCTATAGAAACGCCAGGAGGAATATCTAAAGAAATGTCTGAGAATCTCTGAGAAATTCTATAAAATATTCTTCACAAATTATCTAAAAAAATTATAGAGAAATCATTTGGGGTGACACACACAAACTGTTTTTCAGACTGTCATTTGTCACTGTAGTGTCAGTGTCAATTGTTCAAAACAGCTCACTGAAAGTAGTATTGATAAAAGGTTGGATCCTAAACTGTACTCATATTTTGAATTTGAGGTTTTTGAGTTGACAGAAATCTTAAAAATCTTGGTTTTCTCTAAAAAATCTGTAATCTTTACATACAGATATCTGTATGAATAAATTGAAAAAAATCTGTGTCAATCTAGATAAATCTGTGCATGTGGCAACCCTGCTTACGAGCGTAAGAGCAAGAGTGCTCATTTGTCGCGCCGAACGTTGTAACTGCACTGCATGACCCGAGAGATTTTGTGATACGAAGAGAATGAGAGAGTTCGAGACACACGAACGAAAGGGTTATGCCATGTCACGTTCAGAAAAGACGGGTCAGTTTTAGGACGTACGTAGAGGAAAATACACGTGAAAATGGACAGCGGATACGACAATAACCAATAACTGAATAAGTTGTTTGAAGTTTGCTTTTTCACAATCACTGCCCGCTGTTTGCTGGCATGTGATGATTTCCCTATCACAGTCATCATTCTCTCGTAACAAGTTATTTAATGCTGGTAATGTTCTCTTCAAATTCCAATCAGTACTTGGAAGTGCCTTGGATAGAGCCCCTACTATTCGATAGGAATATAATAATTCTGAGAGAGTCTAAGTTTGAGGGCAAACGGGATCAAGTCCCTATCACTTCGAAGTTTTCTGAGCACAAACCTCAAATACAAGTAGGACTTCCGGCGTGAAATTTTCAAGAATTGTTTGCTCCACTGGAGCATCCACTGGTTAGCAATTTCAGCGTTGTTTATTTTGTTTTTTTTTGCAATTTTGGCTCTTAGAAATCGTGAAGTGATAATTAACCTAACCTTTAAGTCATATAGAAAAAGGACTCCCTCCAGTTTCACCTTAATGTCTCAGCATATGGCTGCAAAGTATGTGCATGAATCGCTCAAGCGTTCAAAGTAGCAGCAATCAGAGCGTCCGCCCAAGCAGCCAAGAACCGCTGGCGAGAGAGCGCGCTGTTTCGGGCAAAAAGGAAAGCGGCCGAAGGTTATGCATCGCCTGGTTGGGACTGGTTGGGACGCTGCAGAAGGTCCTTCCACTCGAGGTAGTAAATCCTAAATTATGTTCATCAAGCAAGCTTTTCAACAAAGCGTCATTTTCATGACGGTTACGAAAATGTCAGGAAGAATAGATCTATTGTTCTTTATCAATATAATTTAAATAATAACAGGAGTCGGTTTTCAAATATTTGAGGAAATTATTAATGGTGTATGGAATTCCTACACGAAAATTATTGTCAAAAATTGATGATAACTTTAAATAACGTGAATTGTCATTAATTCTTATGTATTAGTTATTTATGCTTGAAGGAAAAGTTAGAAATAAATATTGCTTATTATTCTTCCCAAGCAACACCAAAATTATTTTTTTGGTCAGTTATCTTGATTTTTTTTTTATAAAAGTATGATTGAAAAACAGCTTTTGTCAAATACAAGCTGAGAGAATGTTGTCGTAAAACATTGGCACTCATAAGTCACTCATGTATTTTTCTAGACCATATGACCTGATTTTCGACTCAAATATGACCAAAACAGCGCAATTAACCGAGATTTTTAAAACATCTTTTAGGTCGCATAAGAAGTTTTCAAGATGCACTGCATAACATGCTTTTTACATGACGATATCTTATCTAAGTAATTTATAGCATCATAATAACCAGTAGGTTAAAATCAAGTTCTTAATTAGTGAACCTCAATGCAGAAATGCATAAACACAACAATTCAATCCTGTCAGTAATCTTTGTTATGAGTATAATGAATTTGATAATGAATTCGTATTATTTTTTATAATTTTTTCATATCGATACAAAAACAGACCTAGCCCATTTGCAAGATATCTTCTTAAGAAACGGTTACAGAATTGGGCTAACTACAAGAAAATAACAAACATATTTTTCGGAACTGTAACATGGAATAAGAATCCCCTTCAGCAGTTGATTGGACCATCATGAGTATGTTATTAGACTGCTCTCAAGATGTATTTTGGACTCAATTTTATCTTCACGCCATAACTATGGAAAAAAAATAACAGTGCCGGTTGAAATTATGACTGAAATTATCACTAAAAATTTTGAATGCTGTGTTTCTTTTTGTGGATGATTAAGATGATACACTTTAAGTATGAAAGAAAATTGCTCGATAATCTAGACATTTGTTTTTTTTGTTTTAAAAAAAATTTCAATCGACAGTGTAAACCATGTGTCAAATCCACCATGACGATTTCTGATGATTCCAACAGAGATGCTGCAAACTTGCAGAATATAAGAGAATTTTCTATTGTTTGTTCTAATCTGTAGAACGGCGCATAAATTATGCAAGAGTAAAACCAAAAGTTGCACCGTAAAAGCTACCTTGCATATGATATTTTGTTAACCGTTGTGAACATTAATAATTTTTAGATTTCTAATATTTATTATACAATTGATTTGGCCAAAAACGATTGCCATTTTTTACTATGAGTTGTGCATATTCTCCTCATAAACAAACATAATTTTCTCAATCATAACAATCGTTGTAAACTTCTGTTCGTTTGACATTTCTCAAACTAGCAGGTCATGTTTATTTTTACTTTTGAATAACTTGATTAGACATCATCATGATGAAAGCATGTTATTCATAGCATCTTGAAAACGTATTATTAGTCCTAAATCTGTATCTGAAAACTTCTTGTGTGACTTTAAAGATGTTTCAAATAGATCGATTTATTGCGCTGTTTTGGTCATTTAAGATACCAAAAATAAGTTATGTGTACTAGAAAAATACTTGAGATCATGTCTTAAAGATGAATTTTTGATCATTACATAACAAGCTGTGTTACTTGGGAAGTGATAACAAAGGAGGTCGACCTTCGAAGGAGTTTGACGATAGCTGCAACCGAAGTAAGCGTCGCAAAACGGAAGGTTACATGTAACTCTAGTATGTTAACGTCAATGTCTGTTGTATTATAACTTCGATCATTTAATTACTATATGTGAATTGCAGTTTGCAACCGAAATGATTTTGCGTGCTGATAGTCAAAATAAAATTACAAACATTTTGAAAACTGGTGTCACTACTCAAAAATCATATGATGAAGCCTGCTAAAAGTATGTATCCTGCATCTATTTCAAAATTACACCCCTTTATTTTGATAGTTGACGACTTACAACTTAGTGTCTCATTAGACCGTGTAGAAGTATGGTTGATGGAAAAACTATTAAAGCGATAACGAACACAACATCCGCTCACAGATGTTATCTCTTTAAAGATACATCATCAGAGTTCTTCTTCTTTAGCATTTCAATAGGGTTATTGCTTGATCTCAACTTAGTGTTCTAGATGCACTTCCACAGTTATTAATTGAGAGCTTTCGATGCCCGGTACCATTTTTGCATTAGTATGATTGTGTGGCAAGTACAATCATACGCTATGCCCAGGGAGTCGAGAAATTTTCCTTAACGAAAAATTCCTAGACCAGACCGGGAATCTAACCCAGCCATGGCGTTGCTTTGTAGCTGCGCCTTTACCGACTGAGGTAAGGGAGGACTACATCAGAGTGTATAATGTTAAAAAAATCCAGTTATCACATTTTTTTTGGATTTCGGTAAATTGATGCAAACGGCTCATATTGAACTATTCAACAGCACCAAACAGCGTATTCAGAATCTTTTTTTCAGTAGGCTGGGTCTACACATCTACAAACCGCGTTCTGAATTTATCACCAGTAACAACGGAAATATAGCAAGGCGATTTTTTGCGAACGGTGAAGTTTCTTCTGATATTGCAGGAGTTGATTTACACTAAACTCTGCGGTTTCGAACTTTGTTGACAGCAATTTCTAGTGGTGAAAGAATTGATACTCCAAAGTTCAAGGCGTACGCAACGGAAACTGCTTTCTACTACGTGCAGCTTTATAGTTGGTGTCACATTCCAACAACGGTCCACACTTTATTGATGCATGGATGTGAAATAATCGATCAATCTTCTATCCGCATCGGTAAACTTTCGGAAGAAGCTCAGGAAAGTATGAACAAAGAAATTAGAAGAACACGTGAAAATCATACATATAAAGGATTCTGTGAAAGAACCATTGGTAATATGTTTCGAGGCTTGAAGAAGTGCAGAAATGATGAAGATAATTAAGAATTTCGGAGAAATAAATGTTATATTGCAAAACAAGTTCTCTCATGAAAATACACGTTATTTTATCATCACCTTTGTATGGGTCCTATCTCATTGTTCTATTCTGGGCAACGAAAGAGCGGACTCGCTTGCAAAGGTGGGCACTATGGAAGGCGATATTTACGATTGACAAACCGCCTTGATGATTTTTTTCCTAATTTTCGTCAACAGTCACTCGTCAGCTGGCAGCACAAATGGAGTAAAGGAGATTTGGGGCGATGGCAACATTCTATCATCCCAAAGGTGTCGAAGAAATCTTGGTTTAGGGGGATAGATTTGGGTCGAGACTTCATTCGTGTGATGTCTCGCCTCATGTCCAATCATTATTCTTTGAACGTTCATTTATACCGTGTTGGGCTGAGCAAAGGCAATCTCTGTGAATATGGAGAAGGTAACCAGGACGCAGATCACGCAATTTGGTCTTGTGATGAGCATTGTGGAGTCAGATCTGAGCTTTATGATTCCCTTTGAGCTCGAGGTAGGCAACCCAATGTGCTAATTGGAGGTATTCTGGCTGTGCGTAATTTGGAGTACATGAAATTCATTTTTGTGTTTTTAACTAACATTAGCCATAGATTGTAGTAAGTTTAACCTAGATGTTTACTATAAGTTTGTTTTTGTCAGTGTTTGCGTGTATTTTTTCTCTCAATAATGTTCAAGTAAAAAGAAAAAGAAGAAGAAGTTGTGTAGTTATAAGTTGCTGTCAATTAAGAATTTAAAATAAATGTGTTAAATAAAGCAAACGTCAAATTCCAATCAATCGTGCTATCTGTTAGATTGTTATTCCTATCAACCTCGAGACGGCCGCGAGTAATCGGTTCTGTCCTTCTAACTATAGTTTTAAGATACACACTACCAAAATCTTGTGTAAATTTCTGTCCCTGAGACCGACACATGCAAGCGTCCTTTAGCGCATAAGAATGTGTTGAAAGAGATGAGAAAATAAATTCAACCGAACACATCTTTTGTCAAATTGCGTATGTGTCAGTTTCAGGAGACATAATTTCACACGAAATCTTGCTTTACGTCCCCCAACTATTACGTTCCCCGACTTAACGTTCCCCAACTATTTACAAACATGGATTAGGTCTCGTGTAAAATTCATAATTTCTAAGTGTGTAACTGATGTTTATATACTTGAAAACTTGGCTCTGTTAAGTTGATTAGATTGAGCATGCACAAATAAATGATTTAAAAAAGGTAGCTGTGTAGAATTGAGAAGTGTTCAGTAATTGTTCTTCATGCGGAGTAGTGACGAGTGCTGAAGACGACGAAAGCGTTGGTAGATGTAACATACTATGGGACTTTGTGGTGTTTCCTCCTGATGTTGGGTCAAATGCCCTTCCGCTTGTATCCAACTTGCATCTTTCAATTTTTACAGCCCACCGTACTCTAACGGATCTAACAATACTTTCTCTTCGTTCTGGCAATAAATTATTGGCCGCTTCTAGAGTCTCCATGTTGTTGGGAAATTGTCTGCTTCTAACAAATTTCATCATCAGAAAACTGTTAAACATTTTAAATTACGGATCAAGAAATTCATGGGCGAATCTCGAGTCCTTTTTTAGTGAACGTTCGTCGCAAAGTGTGAACAAATGTTTTTTTTTAAATTGAAATTGCTAAATTTGTTATTAGCATTTTAAATTTATAACATTTGTGATAATCGTCTCTCTCAAATGTTGCTTAAAAACGGCGGAACGGAATAACGCATATACGCTTGACGTTAGCAGATTTCCGCAAAAATCCGCAAAATGACGTTACCATGTGAAGCATCAGCATAACAGTTTCTGTTGTATCAATGCACTATGGTCCAGATCACGAATTTACGAGGAAACATGCTCCCAGCGCCTAAACTTGAAACTTTACAGCAAAGTGATGTTCTACAACATGGTTTGTATTACTAAGGTCCATTTTTTTGTGTTAATAAAAATTAGGGTGGTCCCCATTTTCACAGAAATACATAAACTAACTTTTTTATTTGCAGAAATAGACGTTTACATTCTTAGGCAAAGTTGTAGCGCATAAAAAATCCTTGGAATTTTCATACAAAATTTTTTTTGTAGCTTGAAAATTGACCGTATTAGAGCAATTTTCCCTCATCAACTAAGGGTGTACCATAAAAAAGTCGAGTTATTAGTACGAGACACTGAAGAAGTCTGCACATTGTAGACGAAATACGCGTATCTGTCGAAAATAAGCAAAGGTAGTTGGAATTAAATGGAGATTACTAATTTTTCTTCTAAATTATAGATAAAAAAATGGTTATGTTGCCATAACTTTTTTATTTCAATTCTCACCGTGTATTGCAACAAGTTTTAGAACTTTTAAAGACGCCTACTTTGGTATACAAAGGCGCGTATTTTGATATATTAATTTTGCCGCTAGCTTTAACTAGTCAATAGTTATTGAAGTTTTTCTAAAAATAATACGCCCTTTTCAAATGTTGGTTTTTATGATTGGGGCAGACACAAAAAAAAAATTAAAGAAATCATTTAAAAGTACAATTTGTATTGTCTAACATATGTGAAAACTAAAGATATGTTATCTCTGTATCTTGAGAAAATTACATTTGAATCTGGAATGGTTTTAGAAGAAAAACTTCAATAACTATTGATTGGTTTAAGCTAGCGGCAAAATTAATATATCAAAATACGCGCCTTTATAAGTTCTACAACTCGTCGAAACAAAATTTTACGATAGAAATTTAAATAAAAAAGTAAGGACAGAAAAACTTTTTTTTATGGTACACCCTAACTTGACGAGGGAAAAGTTGCTCTAAATTGGTAAATTTTTAACCTTTAAAAAAATGGTTGTGAAACTTGGAATAAAAACATAGGCTCATTTTTTAATGTTGATTAAAATAAGGGTGGTCCACATTTCCACGGAAATACAAAAACTAACTTTTTTATTTGCAGAAATAGAAGTTTACACTTCGGGACAAAGTTGTAACGCAAAAAATTTCATGGAACTTTCACATATAAATTTTTTTTGTAACTTGAAAATTGACCGATTTAGAGCAATTTGTATACCAAAGTAGGTGTCTTTAAAAGTTCTAAAACTTGTCGCAATACAAGTGTACGGTGGGAATTGAAATAAAAAAGTTATGGCAAAATAACCATTTTTTATGGTTTTTTATGAGGGAAAATTGCTCAAAATCGGTCAATTTTCAAGCTACAAAAATAATGTACATGAAAATTCCATGGTTTTTTTTTGCGCTACAACTTTGCTTAAGAATGTAAACGTCTATTTCTGCAAATAAAAAAGTTAGTTTTTGTATTTCTGTGAAATTGGGGACCACCCTAATTTTTATTAGCACCAAAAAAATGGGCCTTAGTAATACAAACCATGTTGTAGAACATCACTTTGCTGTAAAGTTTCAAGTTTAGGCGGTGGGAGCATGTTTCCTCGTAAATTCGTGATCTGGACCATAGTGCAATGGTCATGATTATATTTTCGGTAAGCATTGACACGAAATTGACTCCGAGAAGCTTAAGCAGTAACAGCTGGCTCTGGAGGCTCCTCCGTTTCCTCCGAAAATACCGTAGACGGCACAGGTCTTTCATTCCGCAGGAGGTCAATGTGGCTCTTTCAGGTCCTTCCGCCCAGTTTTCCAACATCATGGTGATGACTCCATATTTTCACTTGGTACGGTTGATGTGACCCTTTGCAGCTACTCTCACCCTTTCTGGAAGCTCGTGTTCCTTGAACAGGCTTCACAGCATCCGCAGGTTGAGGCACCGGGGTCGAATCGGGCGGTTGAACAACATCATCGGAGGCGATTTTCCCCATAGTTTGGTGGATTGTCTTCCTGAAGCCGAGTTCAGCATACATAGTTAACTTGACACACTGTAGACTCTTCTACTTCGCTTTGAAAGATTGAACGAACCGTTTGACCGGATGGTAGATGGACGGTGCAGTCGAGCCATCTGTCATCAGTTTCAGTCCTAGTCGTCCCAATTCTGTGTTCGAAGTCGGAGGCAGGGCTGCCCAGCCTGTTACGAAACCGGCGTTAACACACGAAAGTTCAGATATCAGCAACTCATCCAGAAACAACAGTTGCTGTGCTGGTGTTGTCATACTTTAGGATCACCAGTTTCTACGCTTTCAAAATAGTAGTCCCAAGCATCATCTGTTGGTTTTTCTGTATAATAACAGCTGATTTAGCAATAATGAAAAATACCACACACACTTATGAGTGGCACCCACAGCATCCTTATTGTTGGTTTAAATCGGTCCTCAAACTTGATGTTTTAAAATACTTTTGTATTCTGCTGAATAAACCATTCACACTTGTGAGTGGCTCCAACAGCATCCCTACTGTTGGTTTAAATCGGTCCTCAAACTCGATGTTTATAACGTATTCTTGTATTCCACTGCAATAAACCACCCACACTTGTGAGTGGCCCCAACAGCATCATTACTGTTGGTTTAAATCGGTGCCAAAATTTGAATAGCTTTATTGTGCATCGCTGTACAGAGAATGAATCGGGAACATAGTTATTCGCTGCCGACGTCAGTTGAATTCAGCACACTGTTTACCAAAACGGATCCGGCTGCAAACCCAACCATATTATCCAACATCCCAGTGTTTTCTCGTGGAAGTGCAGAAGTGTTCTCGGCTTCCAACAAGCGAGTATCACGCCAACATATTCCTACCCATTCCCTACTTGACCTGCAGTCGGACGAGGCTGGCGCCGGTATTGCCTTAGTTTAAGATCACCAGTTTTTACACATTGATGATGTATGCTAGTCCCAAGCATCATCTTTTGGTTCGCTGTGTAATAACAGCTGATCTGGCAATAATGGAGTAGCAACCTCAGGCGGTCAATCATGCTCATGCTCATGCAATAACAGCTGATTCAGCAATCACGGAGCAGCAACCTCGGGTGGCCAATAAAGCTCACGCTCTATTTAATATTACATGAGAATGATCTTTGAAGTATGAAGTATTACAATAATATGGAGCAGCCATCATGCTAGAATGTATCTTGACGACATGATTTGTTATTTGTTAAACTGATGTTTTCCCTTAATTAACTCTTCTTTCATCATTTTTTTCAGCACTGTATTGGGAGCAAAATGCATTTATTTAGTATCCTCACGATAATATCATCAGACAAGAGAAGTAAATATTAAATTTACGAACTCAATCATGCTTTTGTGTGTGCTTGTTTTCATTTGATTGGTTTTATCTATTTGCCAATTGGAAATTGCCGGGCAATGAAGAAGAACTCCGGTTATCAGTCCCGAAACTACGTAAACTATGCTGAGGGCAAACTTTCAATTAGACCTTAATAGGTAAAGGTTATCGAAGAAGAACAAATGTCAATCAATGAACTCTAGCATGAGTAACACCACAGCTACAAACATGTGTTGTAGATAGAGTAAACTTTGGGGTGTGTCAACCCTGCCGAGGCTTGGTTAGTTTTTGGCATGTGGAAACTGGGCATAAATGATTCACAGCCGTAAAACTTAGACAGGATGTAGATATATTTTTTCGGTATTTAGCGCTTGAGTCATTTGATATCTGCCACTTGTCGAGCAATTTCAAATACGTTTTTGCTGATCAATTTGCAAGAAAGCTTATGATCTGGCAAGGTAGTTGTAAAGACTGTATTCGATGAAATTTGGACACACACAATAGGTCACCAAAAGTTTTCCTTGAGCCCGATTCTTTTCAAACTTTCTGGAAATAAAGTACTACTAAATGATTGAGTTTTGACATCATTGATTTATTGAACCTCTTCTCCCAACTGCCCGCATCTTTTCCTTGACCCCTTTCATCAAATTTTGGGCAATGATAGGACCGACTTGCTTATTTACTTTTAACCACACTTTCTTTAGTTCAAGTTCATTTTCTATCAGTTTTGGAGTTTTAACGAGCTTTGCCTTCATGATTGCCCAAAATTTTTCGATTGGGCGAAGTTCCGGAGTGTTTGGAGGGTTGACGTCTTTTGGTACAAAAACTACATTACTATCTTTGTACCAGTCTAAGAGGGCATAGTGGCAAGATACCAAATCCGACCAAAACAGTGTCGAACCATCGTGAGATCTCAAGAAGGGCAGAAGTCGTTTTTGGAGGTATTCGGCCTTGTAGATTTGTCCGTTGACGATCCCAGAGGTGATGAAGGGCAGGCTCATTTTGCCACATCCGCAGATCGCTTGCCAGATATAGATTTTTTTGGTGATTTTCGGCAGTTTCTTCTTCCGTACACTCTCCGGAACGGCCAACTTAGAGGTGGCGACGCAGTGTTCCTGTCCTGGCATTTGTTTGGTGTCGGCTGCAGACAAACAACCCAAGTTTAAGCTCTCAATGGACCTGTAAACTTTAAGCCTGATTTGGCAAGCTGCCACTACAGCGGAAAAGAACTACAGTGGTAACCAGAAAACGGAGTTGATTTCTTTGAAAAGGACATTAATCCACCTTTTCCTCAATTCTGCCCAATTGAGAAATATTGGGCAGTGGTGAAACAGAAGTTGAAGAAGAGTGGAAAACTGTGTGTGTGACTCAACAGATATGAAAGATGGTGAAACAAAATGGTCGCTCTTCCCGATCAGAAAGACATAACAAAAATATAACGTAATTATAACAATGGTTAATATTTATATCTACGTATGTTATTTTTAGATATATTGGAAAAAAGTGAACTGTGAACAGGTTGGTGTTGTATCAACATCTTACAAAAACTGTTATAATAAATATCCGACCATAAAACAGATATCATTATTTTCGTTTTGTCAAAAACTGGACTGTATTCTCAATACTGTGAACTGTGAACAGGTTGGTGTTGTATCAACATCTTACAAAAACTGTTATAATAAATATCCGACCATAAAACAGATATCATTATTTTCGTTTTGTCAAAAACTGGACTGTATTCTCAATACTTAACTATTGTCCTCAGGTGATACTCTTTTTGTAGCTGTGAATTGAACGTTGCAAGTACTTTCAGCTGGTTGTTCATATAAGGCTTAATTTTTATTAACAAAAAGTGAAATTACAGCTTTCAGTCTGTTTGCGTTTTAGTTTTGCAAATAGAAATAAAGTTTTTGATAACGGAATCTTCATCTTTTTGTTTTACTATTACGCTCACACATTGTTTTAATGTATTTGTGATTGGAAAAAGTATTTTACGGTCAGAATATTCATAAGTAAACATATTACCATATATCTTTGTAGTAATTAATTGTTCTCCCAAAATATACACGTTGTTTTGATTATTTATCAGGATTCTTAAAATGTGAAAGAACTTTTTGTTTACATTTATAAACGAATCGTCATACAAAAATTTCGCACAAGAAGACTTGGTACATATTTTAAACCCGTTACAATACCACTTTCCGACATCGTTAAACTCGCATCGGGTTACGTCTTCTTCGTACTCGACGCCATCTGGGAGAAGAGATCTATTTTTACGGTCAAATTTAGGGTTTTGTCGTGACGAAGACCAAAGGTTTTCAATCCATACTTTCGTAGGATTGTTGCTTGTTATTTGTGCATGATGGCAGATACGGTTCAGAATAAACTTCGACGCTACTTGTAGGACTGGGTGGTTATTTGATGTGTGGAACTCAATAAGCATGCCATTCCCATTTTCATACGGAAAAAGGGAAGAATTCCATAGCGCTCCAAGATTCTTCACAGACTCTACCAAATGAGTAGCAAGATGAATGTTGTAAACAACGTTTTCTTTTCCGAATGTTTTCTGAAATTCTTTGACGAACTTAATCAAACTTTTTTCGCAAGTTGACAACGTACGTTCAGAGATCTGGAATTGTAGGAGGTCAAATATACTTGTTGAAAACAACATGATCATATCAAGGTGTTCCTTTGGCATAAGATCATACATGCATGGATAAATGCAATGGAACAACAATGTTTCCCATTCACTAGCTTTGAATTTTGGAGACTCATCAACCTTTCTGATATTCCGTGGGAAGCAGCTCGGAAGTCTAATTGACGAAAGCCTATTCTCTATTATTTGCTTTTGATCTCCTACATAACAGCTTCGTCCTTTATTCGGGCCATCACCAGTCATTAGAAATTCCCAGATGATTCGTGTTACTCCTATCAGACCCATGTGCATGTAGTCAGGCGGTAAACCGATGATTATATCAAAATCCGGAACTCCAACCAAAATACAGAGACCTTTTATTCCAAATACCGATTCCTTCGGAGCATTCCGCTCAATTTCAATCATAATCTTCTTAGTATCATCATGTTTTCTTAAATTCGTTTTCTTCTAAGGATATCTGATCTGGTTGCCAATTAATACCCCAGGATGTAAACAAAACGTGCAGCCATATCGACCATTAAACTGCTTTGAACAAAATAACTCACATCGTCCAACCGAATCTGTACAACTTTGAAGCAACACAACTTTATAGACTTCTGATTCTACAATCATACCATTTCGTAATCGTTGCAACTGAAGCACGAAGTTTTTATGGAATAGAGCCATATTTGGCTTTCCTGGGTTGAACCATAATGCAGCGAGAATAAGATTGTTCTTGTGAAAGCGTTGTTTTGGGGGTAAGTTGTTCAGCGTCAAGAATAATGGATAAATTGGTTTCTTATTTGAACATTTAATAGCAGCGGCACTGTCTTCATTTGCAGAGACAGTTATGTATTTTGACACGTCATCTTTCATTATCGACTGCGCTAATTTACCACGGCTTATGTCTCGAATTTCGTGAGTCATAACTGCTGTTTCATATTCAGCTATCTCTTTGGAGTACTTCACAAAGTTTCTCTGATCTGTTGCTCTATGGGAAAAGTAATGAAAAAGTCCTTTTCCATCGATCCACAATTTTCCACGGGACAAACAGTTTCAGGTTGTGGAATAGCTTCATATCTGAAGATAAAATAGGTTGTTAGTGTTTTGTCTTTTGGGTCTATTCTGCGCCTCGTATGGGTCAAGGCGACTTGGGTCATCTCTATCCACATGTGGTGCAGCACAGACCTAGTTGTTGATATAGAAAATCATACCCAAACTGGCAATTCACACAAAAATAAACTCTTTCGGGGCTGTAAGGAGCTGGAAAAACATTGGTGAACGTGGTAAAACTTTCGGGAAAAGTTCTACCTTTAGTCAAAACATTCAACATTTTCATAAGATCTTCTAAACCATCTTGGGTAAGCTTATGTCGTATGTAGAAATTTAGGGCCATGAACATTATATCCTTGACACGAATGTTGTCATGAAACTGTGCCGATTGATTGTAGCCTCCCGAAGGCTCCTGGAAAAAAACTTGTTCTTAGATTTGTCTCACCTTGAATAGATACGATAATTAATACCGATCCAGAACATGATTCATAACCTTTTTCAAGGAATTCCTCATCCATACATCCATCTTCCTGTTTTACTGATACGTCTTCAAAGATGTCTCCCGAGCACGACGAGCTAATCGAAATTGAATCAGTGCTTCTTCTTTTAGATCTAGGCGAGGAGCAATAGTCCACTCTCACAGGAATCTCATAATTTGGCTCAAGGATTTGAGTGGTAGTATCCGGATCAGCATTATTTCGTAGATCATCATAAAAAAACTCGTCTGACGAACTTGGGTTACTCGTTTCACTTTGGATTTCGTTGGCTAACCTGAAATTCCTCGGCTTAATATCAATATAATGTTAGATAAAAACAACCATTATGAAATCATAAATAAGTTTACTTTTTTGATGTATTTACGGCAAAACCATGGTGTTTTTAAATGATAATGTCGCGGTCTACGGTTCATCATTTGTGAACAAATTATTTAAGTTCTTCACTTAAAATCAGCAATGGATCACAGCCGCCAGTTCCGTAAAAAAAATTGTTGGAAACATACTTTGGTGCCCTGGTGCTAAGTTGACTGCTCCTCCTTTTCGTCTACACTACAACAGGCTAGCACCCATTAATGGATGGAAAGTACCCATTTATTTCATTTCAAAGTAACCCTACCTCCACGTCGACATCAGAGTAGTTCAACACGGCCCCAAGCAAACATATTGCAGATCATCTTAATAGAGACGGTATTGAAAGTTAGTCCGAGTTGAAACTTAACGCTATAAATATCGTCTTTACCCAACTTGTGCTGAGCGCACACGTCATAGAGTATTTTTTACCAATTTTTTGAATTTGGCATTCGATATTTGTTGTTTGACATTTAAAATTTGGCATTTGACATTTTCCATTTGACATTTTACATTTGACATTAGTGACATTTGTCATTTGTAATTCATCATTCGACTTTTGTCATTTATCATTTGACATTTGACATATGACATTTTATGCTGTTTGGCAGGTGACACATAGCATTGAAAGTTTACCATATCCTGCTTGGCATGAAATATATTATTTGACATATGACGTTTGCAACTTGACATTCGATTTTTGACGTTTGGTCAAATGTCATGTAACGTGTGGCATTTTACATTTGGCAATCAATATTTGGCATATGCCATTTAGAATTTTACATTCGGCATTTGATATTTGGTATATACCTTTTGCCATTTGATATTAGACATTTGACGTTCTAGTATTGGCATGTAACTTTTGGAGTTGGTCAATATATCCATAACATTTGACTAGAGAAAATTGACATTGTGCATTTGATGATTGGCATTTAACATTTAATATTCGATTTTTAACATTTCGTGTTGACATATGTCAGTTGACGCGTACTCTTTAACATTCGACAATTAGACATTTTGCATTTGACATTTGAATTTCAACGTTTTGCATTTGGCATTTGGCATGCAATGTTAAGCAATTTACATTTTAAATTTGGAATGTGACATACTTATTTTGAAATTTGACGTTTGGCATTTGGCATTTGCTTTTATCGTTCAACATTTGAAATTTGGTTTTTCACGTTTTTAATTTATGATTATTATTTTATTTTTCACATAGGGCTAGATTTTTCTTGCCGTGTATTGTACTCATAGTTGAATATTTACGGTTCATAGTGTATTTTCCCGGCATACGCCATTTTTTATGTGTCGGAAACTTGTCGGGAGTGAAAAAGAATATTAATTTTCAAACCGAGTATACCAAGAAAAAATGGGGAAAAAATACGTCTCCGTTGCCACAAAAAGACTCCGATCAGCGGCAAACAGCAAGAATCTAGAATTCATAACAAATTCGGTACAGGTAAGTGCAAAATTTAGTTTATAAATTGTCTTACCATTCTAACCCTACTTCTCTCGGTTGATTTTTATTCGCAGCAGGAAGGTGAAACCATTCTCCCGGTACTAGGTGAACCAGTGGGAAACGAAGAGGCACGAAATAAGAGGATTCACCAGATCAAGAGGTCTGTGAAGTTACCAAAATTGAGTGACCCAGGAGACGGCCGTGCTGCAGTGGTAAGATCGGTATTATTCATAACCTCACATAAACTCACTGTATTTTTTCACATAAGCAGCCGGACGGGAAACCAATTCTGCCTATTCAAGTTCGACCTGCGATAAAGGGTGAAGCATGGAGCAAGAGGACTCGCCAGCTCAACAGTGCGGTAGAGATACCAAGAAAAGCCATCGAGACAGTTAACAAATTTTCCGCTGTGGTAAGATCACCAACATGATTGCATAACGTTTCTATTCAACTAACAGTAAGTTGTTACAGATCGACGATTTCAGTGGTGACGATTCAACTGTTACCATGGAGCGTCAATCCACTAGCAATAGGCAAACAGTAAGCCCCCTACTGGTGGGAAAACGTGAAAAATACAGAAAAAGTCATCCACTCTACCTTTTTCAAAAAATCCATCGCGCAAGTTCCTGTTTGCTCTAACCAGGCAAGTTATCGTATAATTTATTAATTATTTTTCCGGTTTTGATAAGTATTGTTTTTCAGATTCAATCATCTGTGCTGGGTTCCCTTGGTCTGTATAATGTTATACAGAAAAAGAAACAAAACGAAGTGTTGGACATACAGATGGAGTTTTTCCGGGACTGGGAGGAGATAGAAGAAAGCAACATCAACAATCCTGAATCATCTACTCGCGCTACAGCCAAGAAGATAGGCGTTGGTCGTACTATCAAGGCATCTTCTTCACCTGTTTCGAAGAAATCCACAGCTCAAGCTTCCATAAGTTTCAAAGATAAGGTAAGTTCATATTGAACTCATGGATTATTTTTCCGATATGAGTAAATGTTGTTTTTCAGACACAATCATCCGTGCTGGGTTCCCTCGACTTGAATATGATTAGTCCGGGAAAGCATAATCATGCGCTGGACATGCAGATTGAGGTTTTACAGGACCGAGAAGAGCCAGAGTAGTTCGATTTCAATAAACCAGGACCATCAACTTGCTCCGCAGCTGCACAAACACCGACACTCAAGGAGGCAGAAACTATCAAATCACACGAGTCAAGCGCTGGTCGTAGCATCAAGCGATCATATTTGGCAAAACGTGCTGGAAACGAAAATTCGTCGGTAAAGCAATCAATTGATGAAGTCATACTCTTTGATGATTTTGAAGAGGAAGAAATATCCGACACTCAGTTCGCCACAACCAATGGTATGTAAGATATTCAGAGTTCCACACATAAGGCAACATTTTTGCTACACAATCCTGTGATGTTTGCTCACATTTTGGAACTGCAATAGTATTTTTTTTTGCTTTCAGAATGCCACTGTGGACAACAGTCAAAAATTGAGATGCTGCAGGGAAACAACGCTGTTTTGCAGAAACAAATTAAACGACTCAAAAAGGCATACCGTGAGGCAACCAATAGGTGTCTCAAATTAACGGATGCATTGAGTTCAAAGGTCTTTGCGGACTCGCATGAAGACATATTTACTGAGGTGGAAGGATGCCCGAACATCGAACAACTTAAAGCCTTCTCAAATCAGGCAATCAAAAGTGATTATACGTTTGTTCGGCTAATGATGGAAGAGCTGTGGCCAAACGGCTTCATGAATAGATCAGTGACCGGAAGATCCTTCAACAATCCACTTGGAAGACCGCGAGCAACGGGAAACAACTCTTCGACGCAGACGCAATTGCCGACTCATCCGGTTAAACGCGTTCCACTCGAGCCGGAAAAAGTAAAATATGTGCAAGGTAACTCTCTTGTTTTTTTCATTAATTTGTTCATAATTACAAACTTTTCATCGCCTAGATCGTTTATTGGAACATCGCATTTATCAAGGAGATTCGCCAGCAGTTGCGAAAGCATTGGCTGATGAAGCGCCAAGTCTTATGAGACGAATCCTGGCGTATTATGGAAAGAAAAATTCTTAAGGAGCCAGGAGAATAAATGCTTACATAAATTAATAAAACTTCAAAAGAACCAGCAGTTACTTTACACATTGTACGTGTCATGAAATGTAATCAAATAACCCTCAACCTCAAAATTGACAAACCTGAAAATAAATCAGAAGAGATATTAATCATGTTATTATTTAATTTGAAAAACAAAAATGATACAATGAGAATTTCTGGCGAAAATGGTTATATCTCATATATAACAATGATTGTTATTAATTTATATTCTGGGACTCGGTTGATTATATCTCATTTAGTAATAAATGTGATAAAACCTTATCAACATCTGTTACAATCTTGATAGCACTAGACAACTTTTTGTTATACTTTTTGATATTTTAACAACTTACCAGCTGAATTTATAACAGGCACTGTTACAATTTTTTCGTTGAAATAAATAACTCCAGTTGTTATAATTTTGATATTCCCTTCTGATCGGGTTGTTAGCCAACACAGATAAAAAGAAACATTGAACTTTCTGCGTTCTATAATGCACGTAAAGGGATTTCGTAGAATATAATGGGATATTTCATGTAAATTTAAGGCAGATAACGCCTGAATCTAGCCTGTTGTATGAAAGATTACAAACATTGTTGTATGGTGCATAAAAGATTGCAGACAATTGCTCTGTTTACGCCTCTTTTGGCTTGGAATTAAACGAGGGGAAGTTTTACGCACCTGTTAAAATTCATAATTTATTTCTGTGAACAGATAGTCCTTAATATGGTGACTGGTATTCGAAGATAAGCTCTAGATTTCATAAAAATATTTTTTCCACATTTTTCCTTTAAAAAAATTGACCTGTATTTTGAGTACTCAACATCATTATTTCATTATCATAGCTCCGAGATAGATCCGTTATTCTTTTTGCACCCAGATATTAAACGACTCAAGCTTTAATGAACGTTAATAATCGGTTCAACGCTACTCAATTGGCGAATAAAATGTGCCCCTAAGCATGTGATGGGATGCTGAAAACGGCTGGCAATCGGCGGTGGCAGCTGCCGAGAGACACAGAGTCGAAAAATTACCCCCAAGTCATGCCGAAAACCGAGTTACAGTAAACAAGTTCGTCTTCGGCGAATTTTTGAAATTTGACATCCTCACCCATCCCAGCCGGCATGCAACCGTGCTGTGCCCTTCGATCCTCGACTTTTCCAACCAAGCCACGTGCCAGCGTCGTTTTCGAGATACGACCCAATTTTCCCGGAATGGCAAGAAAATTGCTTTGCCTTTTCCTCCTCAAGCAAAGCGGCAAAGAAACAATGTGCTACATGTTTAACAATGGATGTGCCGCTAGCTAGGCTGCCTTACCCTTTCTCATTGACAGCTAGCTTTCCGTTCGGGGGTCGGGGAGGATAACTACATGACCCAAATAGTTGAGTGAACTGGTATGTACCCACCATCCGCTGCTGGATTCTCGAGAATGCGGGCGGAACTATGCTTTTACACAACCGACCTAGCACTGAGCACTAAATCCTTCAACCAATCGAAATAACCGGCACAACGAATCGAGACAAATCGAAAGCTTCCAATCAGTTTAACCCCAAATGTCCGAACATCATTTATCGTCGGACCGGTCATCCAGGCACGACCGATTGAGCCGAAACACACAGGCCTACGGGCTTTACTCATTGAATGTTTATTGCTTTCCGTGGGTTTTATGTCTGCTTCCTTCCGGTTGTTGCTTCTTTTCCGGGAGATTTCTGGCACGACTGCCCCACGTGTGCTTTGCTTGGAATGGCCTGGCCTGGAGGGGAAACCGGAAACAATGAACGCCGAATATTGCCAATTTTTCAGATTGGACTACGTGTCGAAAAGATGAACGACGAACAATTGTTGGGTGCATGGGTGTCACGTGGAAGGAAGGGGCATGACACTTTTATCTTGGTTCATTCACTGAAGTCAATTTCATCCACACTGAAATCTTTCGGAACTAAGCATCAGATCCGACGCCACTGGCTAGGTTTATGTTGTAGAAACCATCGAAGCAAGGACAACGACAATGGCGAACAAGATTGATTCCGAACAGAAATAGAAATCCAAAGATTTATGGCTGTTTTCGGATCCTACCTGCGCCTAATGGCTATCACTTTTTTTTCTTCTTCCTTCACAGGGGCTTTGTGTGTTTTGCCGAAATCGTTCTGAGTGACTTTTCCGCCAAATTGATGTTAATGGAAGCAGGGGTGTGAGAGAGCAAATAAAATGTCACCGGTGTCAATTGGCGCCCTAATTAACTGATGGTTTGAATGAACCCGAAACTTTTGGGAAGTTGATTATTGGCGGAAAAAAAAAACTTCACTGAATGCAATACACGTCCGCCATCGTCGATGAAATTGAATATTCATGACTCTGATGCTTCTGCAACCCAATTCTCACGACAATTGAGATTGAATGACAGTCAGAAAGAAAAGACACTCCCGAGCGACGGAGGTTTCATGACGTCATTAGCCAAGCTGCAATGCACCGTAGGGTTTGCTAAGAGCAAAGAGTCAACTGATATTTTGATGCTTTCTTCGGAAACCGAGATAGAAATCCAGACAAACAAACGTTTCCCAAGAAGGATGGCACATCAATTGCGGCAAGAGAAAGTCAATATCATAAGCTTGCTGGATTGGATGGGGTTCTGTAGAAGAGCAACCAAGCTGGTGAATACAGATGACGAAAGATGAGCAACTGTCAAATAGTGTTTACCTTCTGTTTTCTGGGAGCTGTACAGTGGAGGGAACCTAAAGCTCGATTCAAAATGAATCTGGACTGGTCGTTGGAGTAAAAAACGTTTGACAGGCATTTGTTGGTGTTTCATTGACGAAGAAACTGGTGAAACTCTCGATAGATTAACGCAGCTCGAATTTACAGACCATGGAGCTTGAGAAAAGAAAATTAATTGTGCACAAACATCTCGAGAATCCTTCGTGGTCTGCCTCAAAAATAGCACAAGTGTTAAAATTCCCAAGGTCAACGGTGTGTCTTGTAATCAATCGTTGCAAGGATACTCTGAGTTTGGATTGAGCCCAGCGCATTTATCGTAAAAGTGGCACTAGGGACAAAGAGCTGAGGAGAAAGCTGTTGAGGTACATGAAAGGCAACTCAGGTGTCGCAATACGTGATTTCGCAAAAAATCGATTCCAACTTTTTCCACCGTAGTAGGATCATTAAGTCTTTTGTGCCAGTAAGCATCCGAATTGCTCTCTGAAACAACATTTAGTGGCCAAAAAAGCGAGCACGATTGATATACGAACGAGTTTTGACGAAATTTGATGGCTGTATTTTAATGGATGACGAAATATATGTCAAAATCTATTATAAACAAATCCCCGGACGAAAATTTTACTTAGCAACAGTTTGTGGGGATTTCTCTTGAAGGTATAAATTTGGTTTTGTTGATAAGTTTGCTCGAAAACTAATGATTTGGCAAGGAATCTGCAGTTGTGACCTTAAAACCAAGGTTTTATCACATATCACGCAATGACGTCGAAGGTTTACATTAAAGAGTATCTGAAAAAGTGCCAACGTTATGTTTTGGCTGGATGACCACTACTCTAAGGAGGTACTAAAATAGTATGCTGCAAACAATGTTAATTTCGTCGCCAAAGAGATTAATCCTCCAAATTGCCCTGAACTCAGACCGATCGAAAAATATTGGGCAATTGTCATGCGGAAACCTCGAGGATGCGGTGTAGAAGTGACAAATGCACAACAAATATGTTTTAAGTGGAATAAGTGTGAATACGTTTAAAGTTGATAACAGCGACTTTGCAGATCATGGAATCGGGCTTAATTAAGATCACGCGTATTTTAGATTGCGTCGAAATGGATGATTATACAATATTGGTGTTTTTGAAGAAGTTTTTCAAGATAAAATTGATTATTTTTTATTGCCATTGGGGTGATTTTATACTCGCATATCAGGGTGATGTAATTTATTAAGTAGGACTTCATTCAAAGTGAGTGCTAGAAGTTGGAGTGTTAAGAAATTGTTCAGATTTCGAACGTTAATAACTCAGTATTTTCACAATCAATTTCCAAAATTCTGGCATCAATAGATTTATACATTTATTACGCACCTGTTTAAAAAACTGATTTTGAATATGAAACTACTGAATATAATGCAAATATAAGGTGATGTTTTATAATTTCGTATTGCATAGTAAATCTAATACATGCATAGTATTTTCCTATAGAAGATTTTGGAATAGGCTGTGTCGTTCTACATATTTGATGTGTTTTTTTTTCTTGCGATAATTACAGGCACATAAAATCTTAGGTATTGCAGAGAAAAAAGGTAAACAGTTAACGAGAAGCTGAACATAGCAACGGATTTGGAGAAATAACGCTTCTTTCTAAAAGGGTGCATCGATTCGCAGTATGTCTCAAATGCAAAGAAATGCATCCTTACCATCAGAAAATGGCCGAAATTCTACGGAATCAGAATACCATCCGGATATCCTAGTAAACTCATCCAACAGAGCCCTGCGTTCCCACAACGTTCCATCAAAGCTTTCGAACGCTTCCTGAAAGTTAATGAGGAGATTTTCGAATTTGTTGAGTCGTCGTCGTCATCCAGGATCTAAACGACGAGTGAAATTGTCCAAACTACGAACCGAGCTACACCAACAAATGAACTTTTGGGGAACAAACGATGCTAGAGGCAGGACTGGTCTGGATACGACCTGAAGCTTAACAGTCGGCAGCTCCAAGAAAAAGCTGCTGATAAAAGACCAGAAAACGGAGGAAAAGAAGAAAACAACAATCTCCTCCCATCATCAGTCATCAATCCGCAGAAAAAGCTCAGAATTGTACTCAACAAGAAGACACCGAACTCTTGGTTCAGACAAAGACCTGCTGGCCTCAGCTAAAGCTCAAATTGCCGTCCTCAACCTGCTCGGTGGTGTGCTCTTGGTCCCAAAACTGATTAGCTTCAGAAAGGGTGAAGCCATAAACTCATACCGACCAGACAAGCAGAACCAGCATTTGTACAAAAACGTGCCTCTGGTGACTGGAACCACTGCCTTCTATCAATTAACAACACCAACGGCGGATCTACAGTCATACCAGAAATACCTATCTAGCGATCGGATTCATCGTTTGCAGCAGCTGCGAGAAAGAGACTCTCAATTTCGAAATACGATTGACTCAAGTTTTCGGAAATAACGACCTCTTTTAACGAGAAAGAAGAAGACGATGGGGACTTTAATCAACGCCAGGTTGACTTCATTCTGAACTCTGAAAATCAAAGTATCTTACTCCCAGTCGTTGCGGATAACGAAACATTGCAGTTAATTTTTGGCAGAGCGGCGCATTCAGGACTTTACCTAATAAATCACGTCAAAAATTGAAAAAAAAAGCTATTTGAACTATATTCTAACAAATATTTTATGAAGATTTCTGTGTGATCAAATCATTAACTCAATTGTGGAAAAATGAAGCGTTTCACACAGCAATCGAATATTCTTTATTCGTACATGAATACCAAACGACTGTGAATACGAGGAAGTCTTTGAATTATGGAAACATTAAACTGAAATTATGCAATGTCAATTGGCAAACAAATTTAAAGAATGAAGGCAATGTCGAAACTGCTGTAGACGTCTTTTACAAAATTTTAACCGAAATTATCTCACAGAAAATACGTCTGAAGAAAAAACGACGTAACAGAAATACTGAATGCCCAATCTGGTGTAAAAACATTAAACATCTTATAAATCGTATGCAACAAGCTAATCAAACTTACAAAAAAAAAAACAAAATAACAGTGAAATTTAGCATTTGGACATATGCAATCAGCTGAATTTCGCCACCAGTAATGCATTTGAAGAATATAATTCACAAGCTTGCAATAAGGTCTTGACCAAAGATCTTCTTTAATTACGTAAAACCAAATTAAAGTCCAACTATTTTACCTCAAAAATGCATCTCGACGGAAATGTTGGAAATAGCTCGGATAAAAATTGTAACTTTTTTGCAAATTTTTTCCAAGAAATCTATACAACATTTTCTGAAGAAGACCGTGACTGCAATTACTATGCATTTTATCCAGACCTTCCAAGAGACATCGGCGTTAATAAGCTTCATGTGCAGGATATTTTGCAGGCTCGTCGAAAGATCCTGGGCCAGACGCCGTCAGGTTCCTGGGTACCTGTAAAAAATTCTTGGGAGTTACATCCAGAATCGCGTACTGGTATACAACACAGAGACAGACAAAAACGTGTCCAGATCACCGCAGGCGTCCCACAGGGTTCGATCCGGTGTTATGGAACACGATCAACGATGAGGTACTACGGCTTGAGTTCCCGAACGGGGTGAAGATAGTCGGGTTCGCAGACGTAATCACCCTGGAGAATTGCTGTGGTCAATCCATCGAAGTGGTCGAGTTAACGGCTTTGCACTCCATTGGCATTGTGGAGAGATCGATGAGTTCCAGGCAATTTGGGCTGGCCCACCATAAGACTGAGGTCACGATGGTGAATAAAGGGTGTATTCAATAAAAATGGCACACACATATATACTCATCAAAATTAAACTGATTATCGGATTTTCTTGAAATTTTCAGGGAATGAAGAACTACTAATGAGTTTTGATTTACAACATTTGTTTTATTCAATTTCGTCTCCCATCCCGAATGCCCGCACCTTCCTTTTCACTCCACCCATCAAATTTTGTACAACCGATTCTCCCAGTGTTTTTGTTGTTTTTACCCAAATTTTCTTCAATTCTAGCTCTGTTTTTATAGTTTTGGGATGTTTGCGAAGTTCCGTTTTCATAATTGCCCAGAATTTTTCAATTGGACGAAGTTCCGGTGAATTTGGTGGGTTCATATCCTTTGGCACAAAATTGACTCCGTTGGCTCGGTACCACTCCAATACGTTTCGAGCGTAGTGGCAGGATGCTAGATCAGGCCAAAACAGAGTTGATCCTTTGTGCTTCCTAATGAATGGCACGAAACGCTTCCTAAGGCACTCTTCCGTGTAAATCGCACCGTTTATTGTTCCGGAAGTGATGAAGGGAGCACTTATTTCACCACATCCGCAAATCGCCTGCCAGATTAGAAACTTCTTTGCAAATTTCGATAGTTTCTTCTTTCGAACATCCTCCGGAACATCGAACTTCGACTTGGCAACGAAATATTCTTGCCCAGGAAGTTGACGGAAGTCGGCCTTGACGTATGTTTCGTCATCCATCACGATGCAACCGGATTTGGTGAGAACACAGACGAGACACAGTTGTATTTGCAATTCCAAGCCTTTTAGCAATCCACCGGTGGGACGCCCCTGGATTTTGATTGTGAGTGCACAAAATTTTCTCACGGGCAATGTCTTGTTTCGACGACATGACTGGAACTACTCAATATATAACTATGAAACTTGGCAGATGTAAATAATACACTATGGATAAGATCTACTCAAATTTCTAGGTTTTTTACTCATACGATTCAAAAGTTACAGAAGATTTTCTGTGTGCCAATTTTATCGAATACCCTTTAATAGAAAATCGGAGCAACATGTGACGATCAGTGCAGGTAACTGCACAATAGAATCGAAGAGGTCCTTGAGGTATCTTGGGGTCATGATTGACGATAAGCTATCCTTTATCAGTCACGGCGATTACGCCTGTAAGAAAACCTCTATTGCTATATCGCCATTATCCCGCATGATGTCGAATAGCTCGGCGGTTCAAGAAAGTAAGTGTAAACTCCTGGCCAGTGTTGCCCTGTTCATACCTAGGTATGGCGGGCCGGCATGGATCACCGCCTTGAATATCAAGAACTACACTAGTAAACTAGAGAGTACGCGCAGCCTTATGTGCCTAAGAGTGGTTAGTGCAAACCGAACGGAATTACGCGATGTGGTTTGCGTTCTAGCGGGGATGATGCCAATAGGCATGGTCATAAAAGAGGACGTAGAGTGCTTCGAACAACGTGTAACAAGAGATATTCGGAAGACCACTAGAGCCGCATCCATGGTTAAGTGGCAAAAGGAATGGAACAACTCCACCAAAGGTCAGTGGACCCACCGACTAATCCCGGAATTAACCGGTTGAGTTGGTAGGCGACACGGTGAAGTGAACTTCCACTAAGCGCAGATATTGTCAACTGAATAGAAAATAGCAAAAAAAATAGAGTTAACATTTCGCACGCATACACCTACAAAATGAGGGGTGTTCAAGTACTTTAAATGCACGATTGTAAAAACTACATCATATTTGAGTCGACCAGGTTTTGTCCGTTCTATCCTTTAGCCTTCGCGCGCTGTATTCTACCTATACAGGGCCAACTGACACAAAACTGAAATTGTTCAAATCGTTGATCTTGCCGCATTTTTTGTTTGGTGATGTTCTCCATATCCGTCACAGTGCAAGCTCCTTCGATCGGCTACGTGTGGTACTGAACTGCTGTGTCAAGTATGTCTACACACTTAGAAAATTTTACCGAAGCTGTTTTTTTTACCGAACTTTCAACAGCTGAACGTTCGGTAATCCGATTTACCGGATTTCAGTGAAATTTTACAGTATTCCGGTGAAAAAAATTACCGGAACTTGTCAAATTTTACCGAAATCCGTTGAATCGGATTACCGAACTGTTCAGCTGTTGAAAGTTCGGTAAAAAATTACTGTAAAATTTTCTAAGTGTGTATGGATTGAGCCGTTAGGATCACGAGAGTCACCTGCAACAGAGTATCATTGGATGTCCCCTGCGAAACTTCTACGCACATCGATCTTGCGTTCGGTCCACGGTGATCTTGCCAACGGCCCAAGGTGAGCTACGCCAGTTCATTGTTCGTTCGAGGTGTGGTAGACTGGAACTCATCACCAACCGGAGTGAACCATTCTTCGTCAGAAGTTTTTTTCAAGAGTTTCTGTATCAACTTTTGGAACCGCATATATTGAATCTATACATACAAAAATGAATTTCTGTCTGTCTGAACCTTATAGACTCGGACACTACTAAACCGATCAGCGTGAAATTTTGTATGGAGGAGTTTTTGAGAGCGGGGAAGGTTCTTAAGATAGTAAGAGACCCATCCCTTTTCTGAAAGGGGGGCTCCCATACGAATAAAACACGACTTTCTGCATAACTCGAGAACTAGCTACGGAGCAAAGGAAACCAAGTTAAGCATGTGGGAGTTTTTGGAGCCAATAAATATTTTATGGTGGTTTGAGATCCCTCCCCTCTCTGTAAAGTGAGGCTCCTACACAAATGAAACGGAAGTTTCTGCATAACTCAAAAACTAATCAAGCAAATAGAACCAAATTTTACAAGTGGAATTTTATAGAAGCAAGGTATTTTTTATTGTGATTCCAGGCCCTTCCCATCTCTAGAAATATTTTGTTCTAAAGGGTGTCCACGATGAAATTGCCACACTATGAAATTGCTCTAAATTTTGGGTACATTTTAACCGATGGGTAGAATTTAATGAAAATTTGGGTGGATTTAGTTCATAGTGCATTATTTACATCCTGCAAGTCCTGTGATCAAAACTCGCGGAAATGGAGTCGAAAGAACAGCTCGTGCGTGATAAAATCTTGCGCATTCATCACGAGAACAAGGATCTCTCGCATCGTTCCATCGCTAAAACGTTGGGAATCGCGAATTCCACGGTGTCGCGAGTGATTAAGCGGTTTGAGGAACGGCTGACCACCGATCGGAAGCCCAGAAGTGAAGGAAAAAGTATTCCGTACAACACCAAAAATCACAACCGCGTAGTTGGGGCCTTCAACCGAAATCCGAAAGCCTGCGTTCGGGATGTGGCTAAGAAGCTGCACCTAAGCCGAAGTTTTGTCCAGAAGGCCAAAACTAAGGCTGGGCTTCGAAGGTTCAAGGTACAAAAAGGCCCCTAATCGCGACGAGAAGCAGAACAAGTCCGTCAAAACCCTTGCCAGGAAGTTGTACCTCAACATGCTGACGAAAGTTGAATGCTGCATCATGGATGATGAAACATATGTGAAGGCCGACTTCAAACAGATCCCCGGCAACCTGTTTTTCACGGCCAAGGATAAGTTCAGCGTTCCGGAGCATGTCCGCACTCAGAAGATGTCCAAATTTGCGAAGAAATTCCTGGTTTGGCAAGCCATCTGCACGTGCGGGAAGCGGAGTGCACCTTTCGTGACCCAGGACACGATGAACGGACAGGTGTACATAAAAGAGTACCTCCAGAAGCGGCTGCTTCCTCTCCTGAAGACCCACAACGTCCCAACAATCTTCTGGCCGGATTTGGCCTCATGCCACTACTCCAAGGACGTGCTGAAGTGGTATGCGGACAATAAGGTCAATTTCGTGCCGAAAATGTTCAACCCTCCCAACACTCCGGAGGTCCGCCCCATCGAGAAGTACTGGGCGATTATGAAGCAGCACCTTCTTAAACGACCTAAGGTAGTGAAGACAGTCGAGGAATTGAAGAAAGTATGGGTTTACATGCAAAAAACGGTTGATTCACAGGTTGTGCAGAATCTTATGGCCGGGGTTAAGGCCAAGGTGCGGGCATTTGCGTATGGACTGTAAATAAAATACGAGTAAAATGGTAAAATAAAGTTTTATAGTTATTTCTCAATCCCTGAAAATTTGATGGCAATCGGATGAAAACTCGAATTTTGCGAATCAATTTTGTGTGTGGCAATTTTATCGTGGACACCCTTTAATTCAAATGAAACTGAAATTTCTGCATAACTGGAGAACTTATCACTTTACTGGAATAAAATTTGGCATATGAGGATTTTGAAAGCCATAAATATGTGTACGGTAAATCAAGACCCCTCCTCTTTCTGTAATGGAGTTCTCATGCAAATGAAACACAAGCTTCTGCATAACTCGAGATCTAATCAAGTTAATGGAACCAAATTTGGCTAGCAGAGGTTTTCGAAGGCAAGAAATGTTTCTATGGTGGTTTGTGTTTTCCAGAGAGCGGAGGGGTTTCCATACAAATGCAACACAAATTTCTGCATAACTCGAGAACTAATCAAATAAATGGAACCAAATTTGACAGATGGAGGTTTTCGATGGCAAAAAAATGTTTCTAATGTTGACTAGAAACCCCTCCCCTCTCTAACAAAACTAACTCGAGGACTTATCACGAGGGCTTATACTGAAACCAAATTTGGCATGTGGATGATTTTAAAGGCAAAAAACTGTTCTATTGTGTTTTGAGACCCCTAATTTGACCACCTAATTTGGCATGTTGAGGTTTTTGGAGGCAAGAAATATTTCTATTGTATTTCAAGACCTCAACCCCTTTTGATTTTCTGTCTGTCTGTCTGTCTATCTGTCTGACCCTTATAGACTCGGAAAGTTCAGAACCGATCAGCATGAAAATTTTTATGCAGGGGTTTTTGGGGCTGGGGAAGCTTTTGATTACTATTTAAAGCCCTTTTTTCAGAGAAGGGGCCTTCATACAAATAAGATACAAATTTCTGCATAAATCGAGAACTAATCATGTCGGCATGTGGAGGGTATTGAAGGCAATGATTGTATGGTGGTTTGAGAAACCTCCTCACTCTGGAAGAGAGGGCTGCCACACAAGTAAAACACAAATTTCTACCGAACATGAGAATAATCCAGGCTACTAAAACACAAAACGTGTATTTCTCGGGTAAGAAGCATGTTTGTTTGAACCTCTGCTTTGTCAAGAAAAAAAATCATTTCAAAGAACAACCATAAATGTGCCAGTTCTATAAAAAAAATCTTTTAGTTGCAAGCGTAGCAGCGTTTGCACCGGGTTCAGCAACTAATTTTATAAATTTGAGATTGTTAGGTTGATATAATTCATTCAGTTAAAAACAGTATCTGTTGAAAACTAGAAGTAGCTATTTTAAAAGATTTTTGCCTTCCGCTACTTGACTACAAATATATGAAATAAAACTAAAGATAGTTTAACGGATGACAAGAATAAATTACAGGAACTGTAAGAATTAATAAGGAAAAACTTTTAAAAAAAACAGTCAAATCAGATTTAAAATTTTAAGGAAGTGAGGAAAACTCAGAACCAGATATTGAAGCGTAAGGAAATTGAAGAATAAAAATAAATAATTAAATTAACTTTATAAAGTTTTGGTTATAATAGGAAAATAATAGCAATTGAAATGAATAATTTATTAAAAAAGAAATGTAAATAAAATGAATCAATCAATGGACATACCTGATAGAAAGAAATAAAAAGGAATCAAAAGTAAAACAACAACTGAAGTTGATGAAGGATTGAAAAAATACAAATATTTTCGTTGCAGGAGAAGCTACGACAAAATAATAAAAGAAGACCAAACGGAGCATGGGCAGCAAGGAATCTTTATTCATTACTGGTGAGATCTATGCGATTCCCTCTCAAAGATTATGGTTGTCACCGTATGTGAGAGGGCTAATCCCATGCAAAAGGCCAGCATGGGGGACTAAGAACATGATCAGCAGTGATAGTATCACACTCTACTTTCTTTAAATTGCCACGTCGTAGTACGTTTATTTGAAGGCCCTGAAAGAAGTGTCTTACTGGCGGGTTTAGCCGCAACTCACACTTATACGAAGCTAGGAACAATCTACAAATTCCTTCAAATAATTTAGGGAAACGACAAAAAGTGCACTTTTTATTTACTTGACAACTCTTTCATTGCTGTTTACTCTCTAATTGTCATTGAATAAACAGCAAATATACCTACACACTTGGTATTCTTAATAATCTTATTGTTCTCATCATTATCGAAAAGGGTTAGTGTTTTGATCATGATTGTGAGCAACTAGTAATATGTCCTGATGTGTCAGGTGCAGATAATGCAAATATATATTATAATTTAAAAGTACGCACAGCCGTGATCAAGGCACTGAATCTAACAACATATTATTTAGCTAGGGATCAGACCTTCTGAACTGAACAAAGATCATTGAAAAATGTAACTTAGGACAGATGCTGACAAAGAGTTAAAGGCTGGGGTTTTATAATAAGAATAGGACGCGGAGGGTCCGCTTAGGGAGACAAGTGGCCTTGAGGACAAAGAACAATTCTTCTCTATATCTTCTCTGTATTGTATGTCAGCTCCAAGAAACCTGCAGTCAACTTCACGTGATGACTATTCTGGAAACATTAAATGAAACATAAGGATGAAGAAACTCACGAAATCACTAAACGATGCAATGGTTGAGTCCGAGTACGAAACAACTGAAGAATCAGATGGAGACACTTCAAACAGCTCTATGCTGCCATCAAAGCTTACCGAGTTCAATGATGAAGATAACTCGGGTGGTTTTTCAGAAATGTTCTCGTCAACGATATTACCCACTAACCAACATTTTACATAATCTTCTCTATTTAGGCACTAAGCAGAATATTTCCACGTAAGATATAACACGGAATAAATAAAAATGAATATATATGTTTTAGTTCGACAACTTCCTAAATTTAATCGTCATAAATATAATTTCAGATATAATATACGATCGCAAAGGAATGGAAGCTCGTGAGATATAACATAGGTCATAAGTGAGTAAAAACTAACAACAAGCTTGCACATCATCAAGGTAAGAACTTCATAATTAACTATTCTAATTTGCAAATTTATACAAATAATTGAGACTCACCACTCACTATCTAATGCGATGGGTCAACTTATATGACATTAAAAGACCATGGCGGAATAATATAAAGAGATCGGCCAAGACCGCCAAGACTAGAAAATTGTTTTCAGACAAATATAACAGACACAATGGATGGATAGTAAAAACAAAATTCAATAATGTAGAACACATGAAAAGAATAAGGCGAACAAAAATAAATGAATCAGAAGAGGTAAGACGAAATAACGCCAATGACCAAATGACACAAAACAATGGACATGAACATAATGCAAAGAAAGGATAAGCAAACCTGGGAAATGTAACACCTTTTGAGGCAGTGTCAACAGCGTCTCTATGGACGACATGATCCTTGCACGACTGGTGAAATGATTCAAAGGGAGTTAAGTTATGTCAGTCTAACACACAAGGAACAATAACTTATTATTTTTGGTTCGAGGAAACAGCTTCGGAAAACTTTCAAACAAATAACAATCCAACGGACTAGACTACAAAAGACAGAAGGAACTTCGAAACAAATCATTCAAGCTAAAAACGTGATACTGACTTACAAAATCACAAATAGACTATAGAAAAAAAATAACAAAGAACAACATAACATAGCAAAATTCTCAAACGTGGCTCCTTCCGAGTCATTTGCAACAGCGTCTTCTTGGACGATATGTTCCGTGTACGGCTGGCAAAATGATTCGGAAAGGATCTACGCAACGATATTATCAAAGGTCTGGCGTAGCGGTTTGTACTCTATTCAGAGTCCCGCCAGTAAACCTTACAAAGAAAAATATTACTGGTGAGATCTATGCAATTAAAAATAAATATTTAGTTCATACTACTAAATAAGTGCCATTCTCGTTACAGAGCATGTTGCGCTAATGGAAGTGTAAAACATATATACACACACCCAATTAATCGCTAGAAAATAGTTAAATAATAGTTATTAGTTATTTCATTTGATTCCAACTACCCTTAGTGCTTATCTTGACTGATACGAGTACTATGTCTGTTATGTGCAAACTTTTTCCAGTGTCTGCACATTGTAGACGAAATATGCGTATCTGTCAAAATAACCAATCAAGGTAGTTGGAATTAAATGGAAAATAATAATGTGTCTTCATATTATCTAGTTACAGGTACTCCACCAAAATGCTCACACTCACCAATCCAATTGATGTTAGTATTACGTTTATGCGGAGCTTATTGTACGTGAAAGTGATCTCGGAATGAACGTGAGTGATCAGGTATTCTGAAATGGGTCACTGGATCCCAACAGAGCTAATCACCTTCCAAAACTGCGGCTAAAAAATCGCAGTATGTGATTACAATAAAAGCATGATAGCATAATAGCACTACCAGTCAGTTCTGCTTCAGTTTGATTATTGTGGAATTCATCAAAATCTCCTGCCCTTAGGTTCAGAAAGGGGTATGGGCGCGTTCTGTTGAGTAGGTCGCGGCAGATTCCATGTGCGAATCGGCTTCCCCATCAACGTTCAAAGTGCCAGAACCAAATGGACAGCTTGTAATGGTCACTTGAAGATGCGATGGGGGATCATTGCCCTCGTATTTTCTAAATGTGGCATATGCATCCGTCGAACCATTCTGAACGGCCGTACTGAGAATATCGCCATGTAAATTTCACATGCGCATAGTGTGTTACCAATCACTAATGCTTTTTTTCTGTTCCCTTCCCTATCTTATGACTGCGAGCAATACCATCCTAAAGTCAACTCTTCAAAAGGTAGGGGTAGACCCACGGAAACACGGACCCACAGAAATACCGAGGCAACACAGGGCAACAAGTAAAGAACGGTATAAACCTTAACCAATTTTACTTTCAGCAAAATTTTCTAACACAAGGTAAGCAATCAAATGACCACTACAAAGTATACTAAATATCGACGATCTAATATATAACGGGGAAAAAGAGGGACCATCAGGGCACCCAAGTGAAACGATTTAGATAGGAAGCATGGGATTGCCAACATTTCACGGAACGAGGGCGGGCTCTTCAACCCCACCTATTGGGTTTATTGTGTCAATCGAAGGCTCGATTCTATTGCTGTGGGTGTGAATTTGCTTAGTTTTCTTCTTTTTTCATCAACAACATGTTTGCTTAGGATGCATCAATTAAAAATTTGAACGAATGCAAAACATTTATAATTTTTGGGCAGCACGTTTGTTAGCCAATAGCATATGAAGCTTTTCACGAAAAAATTGCTCATTGCTCATCATTGTATAATTTTTGATATTAACAGCACTCCCTCCATATCGCATCCATTAGTTTCTCTGAGAATTTGCTTAATTTTCACTAAACACCAATTAACTTCAATTTTTTTCGGCTTCTTCCCATTATCGTTCAGAACAAGCACTTAACCTCAGTAAGCAAAAAAAAAACACTCCGGAATCTCTCCGCTTTTCTGCTACTTATAATGAACAAGTCACAAATGCGGTCAGTTGATTTTCTGGGTCTCCACTTCATTTTGAGAAAATTAAAATTATGAAAAGACCAAACCACCAGTAGCAACACCGTTTAGAATTAATTTTCCTCCCGTCCCATCTTTTTCGGAAATTTCGCTCACTTAAAACCCCATAATCGCTGTCTCCGCGCACAGTCATTCCGTTTTAAGTTTCTACTTTGGAAATTGCATTACCTTAACGCAAGACGAAGCATAATCATTCGGAGCGTGGTCATTAACCGCAGCGAGTGTCACAATGGCAGCGTAAAATATTCCATCCCTAAAAGACCGAACACAGAAACGACCTTCCTAATGGAAAAAGATAAATTTTCGCAACCACAAGGCGCCTACCGCAGACATGCCCGAGGACCCTGGTTGACTTTTCAACAACTTGGCCGCTCGGTGGTTGCTGGCTTGGCACGTGTCGATGGTGATTTGAGGTTAACCTTGCCCTCACCAGCGTAGACGAATCTAATGGAAAATATACGATTTGAAGAGATAACAGATCAGTTCTCGTACGCAAGTGTTAGATAAAGAAATCCCATGCCGCACCCACGATGATGATGGCTGTCAGTCATTCGACTGGTGGTGAGTGTTGGGAAGGTTTGAAAGATTAATTCCTGTTCTGCTAGTCATCTTACGTAAGACGGCGACAGGAATTTTAAATAGTCCGAGCAATGAATACAAGCTGGTATCGGGATTTCGAAAAGAACTTTGGTCTAAACTATCCTAAGCATCACACCCCCGTCTCAGCCGGATTGATCTCTTAATCTACTTTTATCACACTCGTAAAACTCCCCACCTAGCATACTAATCTTGCAGCCGCAAAACAAAACACTTGCCATCAGCAGTTTCTCCTCGTTTCAACACTTTGGAGAAAGTTTTCTGATTGAGAAAAGTCCCTGTATCCCTGTATCGCCTTCTAATGAAGTTGGTTGATGATGAGATTCTGGGCCACAAATGCAACGACGACGCCGCCGGAACAAAACAGTGAAACGGCAGCTTCAACTTTTCCGACGTTTCTTTCCCGCCGTAAGCGAGTAAAGCATACATTATTGATACCCGCTGTTGAAGCGAGGAAGGAGGAAAATCTAGGAAACGTCAGCAATTTTCACGGAATATCAAATGAGCCCGGATAGATTGGAAACAAAACACTTGACTTCTCTTCTTCGGCATCGTCTTCATCGGGAAATTTGATGGGAGAGAAAACTGCAAGGGTTCATTGTGAAATTCATTTTTTATCGCCACTTTCTGGGCCCACGTATGAATATTCTGTCATTGTGCGCTAGATGTCGTCAAAAGGCCCGACTTGCACGCTCTGGAGCTCATTGTTCGGTGAGGCAAAGCAAAGTTGGCTTTTTTCCTTTTCAGCAGTGGATGTCACGGAAAAGAAAACGACGATGTGCTGAAAGCAGCAACACCACGACCCGACGAATGCCGCCAGTGCCGTCGTTTTCGCGATTCAGGTGAGTGAGTGGATTCGGAAAGGTTGTGCATTGAAAGAGGTGACGCGAAAGAAAATGTATTGTACATAGTAGATTGATGGTTTTCACGGTTCAACAGAATCGACACTGTGTTTGTACTTGCCTGCCACAATTTTGCTTTTGAATGGAATCGTTTGCATTGTGAACATGATCTTCATTGTTCTGTTTGTAAAAAATTGTCAATGGGAAAATGAAAATGGCTCTCGGGAATGAAAAATCCTAATCAATTTACTTATGGGTGAGATTAAACTCGTTTCGAATGCCGCTCAAGTGGTATGTGATTGAAGCCAATGATTTGGACCCTTGGCATTCAAATATCAATAGAATGGAGATGTAAACTCCATCGTTAAGCTCTTGCAGTGCAAAAGAAGTTCCATCAAGCTCTCAACAATTGGATGTCTTGATGATCTTGAATTTGAAAACTGACAATTTATAGTAAAGGGCGAACACGAAATTATTGCGACGCATTCAACAGGGCATAACTTTTTACCATTGGGTAAAAATCAACCAAATTTTGCACACTTTCTCATTGATGTGATTGTTTACATGCTGTCAAACTCGAAGTCGTGTTTTTCGATTCAACGAAAATGGAGGTGAACCAACGCGAGTCGAGAGAACAAATTCTTTCTAAACAATTCTTTCTAAACAACGAACTAACTTGAAAGAAGAAGACACCAAGCGGCATAATCTGATAGCTCCCATGTTGAAGATATAGGACGAAACTTTTAAAATGCTTCTAGAAAATTCAATGAAATTCTAATTAAATGCGGTTTGTTGTTTGATGTAAGAAAAATCCAAACAGCCCCAATTGTGCCATTATTTAAATTTTTTTATTTTGCTGAAAATGTCTTTATTGAGAAGTTTTTGGATTTTTCTTACATCATTCAATAAACCGCTTTTTATTAGAATTTCATTTGAATTTTCCAAAAGCATTTTTAAATTTCGTCCTATACATTAACATGGGAGCTTTCATGATTTATCACCGCTTGGTGTCTTCTTCTTTTTTTCAAGTTGATTCTTCAATCTTCCAGAAGTTGATAATTTGAACCCAAAAAATACAATCTTGACTAGATGAGTCGAATGGTATATATCACTCGGTACTCCGGGTCTCAGAGCTTTTTCAAGCGATCTGTCTACCCTATTTTTGGTAAAAAAATGAACACACATATTGGGATAAATTATAACAATCAATAAAATGACTTAACGTTAAATCTTCTGAATTTCCTTGATTGAATTTTTACATGAAACTTGAAGTAACATTGAAACAATAAAACTGGACATTTCTATAATTGATTTTAATAATAAGACTTATTTTCATTTAAATGTTAATTCATAAAACTATAACTCATTTTTTTAAATAAACTTTCATTATAAAAGAAAATGAAAATCTGTCAACAGTTATAATTCTTAAAAATATATATTTTCTTAATACCGTTATTTGGACCAACTCTATTTTAAAATGGAACACCCTAATGACAAAATGAAAA
>JASCZW010001340.1:0-340256 GCA_034211315.2 Aedes japonicus | reverse complement strand
AGCTGGGGAAATGCGCTGATTAATTCTTCCGGTCCGCTTCCTAGCATCTTGTTATGCAGTACCTGGTGGTTACTTACCCACCGATTACCTGTCCATCTTCCAAATTTTAGTAAACCAACTTCTTAGAATTATCTCAAATTGCAATATTCCGCCCACTGTATCACAAAATATTGCGAGTAGTTGACCAGATTGGAGATAAGGAAAGCATTAGGTATAGAACCCAGAATCGCACATTCAACCGCATCTCATGTGATCAAAACGTTCAAGGACCGTAAGACAACCAAGCGGAAAAATGGTAGTGGCAAAAAACGTGGCACATCAAATCCGGAGAAGGCCAGGATGGTATTGATCCAATTCAAGCGTTATCCCAATATTTCGATCAGGGATGTTACGAAAAAGGTGAAAGTTTTAGTTTGTTTTGTGCAGAAAACAATGAAACGTTCTGGATTACATGTGTACAAGGTACTGTCAAAATTTGCCAGAAAATTCCTTCTCTGGCAAGCGATCTGCGGATGTGACAAAATGAGTCAGCCCTTCATTACCTCTGGGACCGTCAACTGACAAATCTACAAGGACGAATGCCTCCAAAACGACTTCTGCCCTTCTTAAGATCTCACGATGGCCCGACACTGTTTTGGCCGGATTTGGCATCTTGCCACTATGCCCGACCCGTCTTAGACTGGTACAAAGATATTAATATAGTTTTGTACCAAAAGACGTCAACCCTCCAAACACTCCGGAACTTCACCCAATTGAAAATTTTTGGGCAATCATGAAGTCAAAGCTCGTTAAAACTCCAAAACTGATAGAAAATGAACTTAAACTAAAGAAAGTGTGGTTAAAAGTAAGTAAGCAAATCGGTCCTATCATTGCCCAAAATTTGATGAGAGGGGTCAAGGCAAAGGTGCGGGCACTTGGGTTGGGAGAAGAGGTTCAATAAACCAATGATGTCAAAACTTAACCATTTAGTAGTACTTTATTTCCAGAAAGTTTGAAAAGAATCGGGCTTAAGGAAATTTTTTGGTGACCTATTTTGTGTGTCCAAATTTTATCGAATACAGTCTTTACTCTAGTGAAAGTTTTAACTACACAGGCAGAAAAAGCGATCACCATTATTCACGATTTTACGGTGATAAGGCATGCCGGACTGTTTGGGGTTCGGTGAACTGGCGTTCGATGCTCTGTTGCTTATTAGAGCGGATCCATGCTTTTGGCGAATAGTGTTAATTACATACTTTCTAATTCATACGTTAACCAAAACGATTCCTGCTGCTTACCTTCTCCCAACTATTCAACATCCCAGTGATTTCTTGAGGAAGTGTAGAAGATTTCTCGGCTTCCGTCAAAGCGAGTATCACGTCGACACGCTCCGTCCCATTCCCTGCTGGACCAGTAGTCGGGCACGGCCGGCGCTGGTATTGCTTTATGTTGGGTAACCCTTTTTTACACATTGAGGATGTACGGTAGTCCCAAATATCATCAGTTGAGTCTTTGTGTTAATACAGCTGATCTTGCAATAACCGAGTAGTATCCGTGAGTGGTCAATCATGCTCATGCTCATGCTCAGATGCATGACGCATTGAAAGCAATATTTTTAAGATAATTTTTCTTCAGTTTAACGTTACATTTTAAATTCACTGAACATTTTTTTTCTAAATCCGCTAATTTCCTAAAGCTCACCCTTTGGTCAAATTCCTTAGATTTTCTCATTTATGCGTTATATCGATTCTAAAACACGACGATGAAATCCTGAGACCGCAGCAAGCCGTGCTATGAAGCTGACATGTTTTCCTTTCACTAGGTTGATTTTGCGAAAAAAAAATCCATTTTTTCATCCCGAATAAAACGTTCAATTATAAATATCCGAGTGCTATGCGTAAAACGTTGTGAATTCAATCGATTCCCACTCAAAGTGTATCAATTTTGTGTACGTGTTGGTTCAAGTAGATTGTGCGTCGGTAGTTTTTCCCATTTCTCGTTTAGTAGTGCTTCGCCCCGCACCCGGATGAGCTTTTCTGCATTGGATAAGGAACTTGGTGAGATCGTTTTGTATTATAGTTAATATATCTTAGCTTTATACACGCCAGGATCAAGAATGTCTGTTTTTGATTCTGGAAGTGTGAAAATTTTACACATATCCATTTGATTTGTGAATATATTCATGCGGGGTTTATTGTATATTATGACGACCTGAGAATGAACGTCTATGAACAGGCATTCTTGAAAAGGGTCGTTGGATTTTCAATAGAGCTGTCACCTTCAAACTCTAGGGCTGAAAATGTTTGCACATCGTGATAACATAAAAATCAACGGAGAAATGCAGATAAGTGTCTTCCATAAAAGTACCGGTCAATTGGAGATTGATTGTATATACATACACACACAAAACAAGACGAAAAAATCCCTCTGCACCATCGAAATGTTAGTTGAGATGTAGGTAATGCAAATATGCTAATATGTTAATAATAACAAAGACTTACATAAAGTTTTATTCGATTCAGAGTTGATGTTTCCAGCTAAAAAGTGTTGCAGAAAAATTCGTCTAATTCTATGTGTTGTTGACGTATCAATCAATGATAAACGTTCTTATCATCACCATAGCAGCTCAAACCGGCCGGAACCAACTAGGACCACTATAGTCATAAACCACCATCAATGCCACAACTACTGCGCTAGTGCTGATGCTAAGGGAGGCGAAGGGCTCGCATTTGAATTATGACACTGTGAGGTGGAAGTACTGACCAAGACACCCACAGTCAGCTGGAGAGCGCAGAGAGCATTTCGCACTCACTCGCGGAAAAGGCCAGGACGAAAACCTTTCAAGGGATGACGCAGGAGAAAAAACCTTCTAACCATAAAATAATAATATACGAAATGAAAAGAGATGCAATTAAACTGGTCCCAAATGCCTACGGCGAGCAACTGGCCGCGGGACACTCAAATGTGAATATACCATACATTATCAGGTTCTGGCATCGGACGTGGATTTATATTTACGTATAATTTAACTCGCTATTTTTTTCTCTCCGCTCACCCATCCGATGATGATGCTCGACCACATCGAGTCGGAAGATAGTCAGAGGTTCGAAACGAAAACTTTCCCTCGGGGATGGAAAAGAGGTGCACAGATCACACAGTTTGAGAGACAGATGTGGTTGAAAAAACTGATCCTTCTACGCCAGCATCGGATTGCACCACTTTTAGACCGATTTCCGACTCCCTTGAGCCCACAGTTACTGAGCTGTCGTATTTTTCCGGTCGCCTCTCCACTGCCAGTTGGGACCTTGGTTCAACGAAAAAAAAAGGGAGCAAGCAGCAGTGCAACATTCGATCTCCCTTGTCCACCTCAAATCATTTGACATTTTATGACTCTGCACCGCGCCACAACATCGCACGAGGGCAATCGACGGCGATCTGAGCGTAAGCATTGCCATTTTCGCTGAGAGGCGTTCGACAGAAACCAACTGATAAAAGTGATGATAAAATTTATGGCAGTCAATGATGCTGTTGCGCTTACTTTAGATTAAAACGGTTCCGAGTTTCCTGAGCCTCGCATTAGGCCGCATGGCTTGCTCAATTTGTCCGTTTAGGGAAGAGATATGCATCATTAGAAATTTACCTGAAAAAGATAGGGAGAATGTGTCAAAGTTAGTGTATTGGTAAACACTTCTAGTGAAGATATGTGGTCGAAAGGTTGGTAAAATTCTAACTCTCAATATCAGAGATATTAAAAAAACAATAATCATAACCTATATTTTGCTAATAAACCCATTAGATCAAACACATTTTAACGATGACGATTGATATTCCAGCTAAAATATCCATCAAACGATGCCATAGTTATAACGTGACTCCAGTTTGGCACAATTAAAACATTCCAAATCCAAAATAAAAAGTACCGATTTTGTAACGTTCTCACGATTTTCGAATACAACTTTTGCAACTGAAAGTCACAGCAGAAAATTTCCATGTTGGATTTATGCTCGCTTGATTTCACACTCAAAAAGCCAAAAGTTGTAACCATTCTTTTTAATCACGAACACGGCGTGATCCCAAGATACACAACAGTCGTCTATCTTCAGCTGACCGGAATCAATTTCATAGGTGTTTTTCTCCAATTTGGGAAGCACTCGCGAAAAATATTCATAACTCTCAACAAACTATATAGGCATGTACTCTAGAATCACATGCGCCACCAAACAATAGGTAATCGCCACCAAACAATAGGAAATAATAGATAACAAAGCACATGGTGATACGGCAAATATGGCAAAATTATAGTATCGAATTTGATGACCTAATTACCGTCATAGTTTCATTGTTTATTTTCTGAGCTCACACGATCACTCGCGCCACTTAACAATAGATCGCCGAGAAGATAACGAGTTATACTCGATAGCAACAAAGTGCGCACCAAAGAATCGTTACAACCATTCACAACCGATGCTTGAAGCAGATTTCTTTCCCTTCAGACATGCATCTTGATGACAAAAACGCTGGAAACCCTGTTGAGATGTGTGACTTGTTTGCTATTTTTTTCTAAGAAATTTACACGACATTTTCAAATGATGATCACAATCTAGATTATTTTTCATTCTTTCATGCATTTCCAAATGACATTAGAATTAGTCAGGTGAAGACTTTCTTGCTGGTTTGAAAAATCTTGATGCAGCGAAATGTGGGGGACCTGATGGAATCCCTCAAGCATTGATGAAAAATCTTGCATTTGAACTAACTTCGCCTTTATTTTGGCTCTTCAACTTGTCACTTGATTCAGGTCTGTTCCCAAAAATTTGGAAAAACTTATACCTTATACCTTATATCTTATTAGTTAGGAAAAAAAATCCGATATTCGCTATAACCGTGGAATTTCTATTATGTATATCATCCCAAAGTTTTTTGAAGCTATTGCCAATAGAAAACAAATAACGCTCAACTTCCACAAACTTGTTAGAATTCGTGAACTATTCATTGAACCCAATGGACTACGGCAACCATGTCGAAGCGCTGTACACTGATTTTAGCAAGGCCTTTAACCGTATTGACATTCCTCTTTTGCTCTAGAAGTTAGGAAATATAGGATTTGAGGATAAATTTCTTGAATGGATACAATCTTATTTAATAAATAGCCAATAGGTAGTAAGTTTTAATGGGAAAAAGTCACATCCTGTTAACCCCCTACTTCCCAACCCCACCTTTAGACGGCCTTCAATAAAATGTCTCTAAAATAATCAAATGTTCTTTATGTTATGATTCTCACACTAGCATCTCTTCTAAATGTGCTTAACTATCCATACACACATTATTTATGTGCAAACAATGTCCTGTCAGATTAATTTTCACGTCTACTGAAGCCGAAAAGTGGTAGTCCACGGTCTGCTCGCACACCGAAGCTCATCAGATCAGTGAGAGACAAAGGGAGGCGAAATCCTATCAGATCGATCCGGAAATTGGCTAAGGAAGCTGATATTTATAAAACTACCATGCAACAGTTGGTCAAAGATGACTTGAAATGTTTGTCAGGGGCAAGAGAAAAGCGCCACCTTGTAAAGGACAGAATCAAACAACTACGGCTGGAGCGCTCGAAAAGTTTGGTGTCAGCATTGAGGTCAGTATCCACATTTATCCAGACATCTTCAAATCATTGTAACTTTTGAAATATTGTACGTAGGAATGAAAAATTTCACTGTGGTTTAGCTGAGAGTCTTTGATTGATGTTTACATTTCAGGTTTAGTATTCAAGCTGGCGACGAAAGATAAACAAGTGCGCAAGTGAATTCTGTACAGGCGTATGGCAAATCCTGACTTGTCAATACGGGACCTTGCAAAAACATTGGATTTGCATAAATCCACTGTTCACGATGTGCTCAAATTATTTTCGGAACGTTTGACGATGGAGAGGAAACCGAGAAGAGACAAAAACATTGGACGCGCTGATCCTGTCATGGACCGAAAGGTGAAAAAGATATAAACGAAAAACCCAAATCTCTCCATTCAAACGGTGGCTCGTAAAACAGGGATGTCGCCTAGTTTTGTCCAAAAATTGCAACAACGTTTGGAAATTTAGTCGTTTAAAGTAAAAACAGTTCCAAATCGTAACGTCAAACAGAACTTGACAGCGAAATCACGGGCTCGACGTTTGTACTGCGAATATTTGACGAAATTTTCATGCGTTGTTATGCACGATGAAATTTGTGTCCTGGAGGATTTCAAGCAGCTTCCAGGGCTGACTTTTTATTCTGCTATGGCCAGAAATGCTACAACTGAGCATTTCAGAACCAAGAAGGCATCGAAATTTCCCAAAAAATACCTTGTTTGGCAAGCAATTTGCACGTGTGGCAAAAAGAGTAAATCTTTCGTCACTACAGGCACAATCAACAAGGAGATCTACCAGAAAGAGTGTCTGCAGAGGCGATTGCTACCCTTCATCAAAATTCACATAGAAAAAACTTTGTTCTGGCCCGATTTGGCATCATGCCACTATGCTAAAACTGTGATGGAGTGGTACCAAGCAAATCAAGTGAAATTGTTTTTCAAAACCGCCAAATTGCCCAGAGCTACGACCAATCGATAGATATTGGGCTCTGGTGAAGCGGAAGCTTTCGGGAAGGAAGCAAGGAATCAAAGACATCAAACACTTCCAGCAAATTTGTACAAAGACGGCTTCTACGATTTCTGAAGAGTCTGTACAAACCCTAATGGACGGAGTTAAGCGCAAAGTTCGAAAATGTTATGCAAATACCGAATAACTATGTTTTGTCTTCACGAATTGTTAAAACACATCCCAACTACGACGGAAATATAATGCGAAATTTATGTTTTATTTATGTTTTGACGTGTGGGACCTTAGAAATGTTTTATAGCCCAACAAACTACTGTTACAACTATAAATGTTACGTTTCGAACTTAAGGGCAGTTTTGATGACCTAGCATATCTCAGGATTGTCGCATTAGGTCTGTTGACCTTCCACACTCTTCAATGAATATTGATGTATACATATTGTATTTTGCATACTCCAAAAAACCTACTGTTATAACTCTACGTCTTATGTTCTGAACTCAAGGACAGTTTGGATAACCTAGATAATCTCACTTTATCTCATAATGTTTTTTATGTGTTCCAAAATATTCACTGAATGGTTGCATGCATAGCGTAATATTTTGTAGCCCAAAAAGCTATAGTTACAACTTTAGATCCTAAGTTCTGAAATCAAAAATCAAAACAATCCAAACTGGATGACATAGAACATCACAAAATTATCAAATAATGACTGTTGATCTACAATACATTCGTAGCCTTGAATAGTTCTAAAAGCTTCTGTTACAACTGTAGATCTGAAATTTTGAACTCAAGTACATTTTATCCAAGAACATCCCAGTACCATATTCAAACACAAAGCTTTACATTATTAATGAGGCATTTATTTTTTCTTCCTAAACTTTTTCATATTCAAGAAGTTCTAGGTCGTCAGTAAGGCCTTAAACTTATTTGTTTTACATATTTCCTAGGTAAAAATTAAAACAGAACAAATTTATCTAAGATATTGAATACTGTTATTCAGTCTGTGATTTTAAATATCCACATGTCCTTTGGGATCATTTAAGACCCCTTAGACCGGAAGAGGTTAATGTTGTTTATAAGACAAGGACAAGGATCGATTGGTGGAAATTTTTGAAAATCTCTTGAGAAACGGCAAAGATATTAACGCTCACAATCTGACCAAAAAAAAAGAAAAAAAAAAAATCAAAGTATGGATTTTTAAACAACATAAAAATATCTGAAGAAGTTTATTAAGATTGAGCAATGTTTTTGTACTGATTCTATTTTTTCCCTGCGTGATTGAAAACGGAGACGACGCATTGGTGCAATATTCCAGAATAGACCTCACATGAGAAATATTTACTGTTCTAATTGTGTATGGATCTTGAAAGTTTCAGCAAAATCGCTAGATAAATCTCAGCATGTTATTTACCCTTTACATAATTCTGTTGTTAGGGTCTATAAGAATAAGTTTGGAGTCTAAGGTAAAACATAAGCCCCCATTTTCTTAGTTTATTATAAATATGAAATAAACTTGAATTATAGAACTCAAATTTTGACCCCACTATTTTTCCAAACAATAAAATACTTTGAAACTTAAAAGTATCCTCCAACCATAACATATTGTATCGTATTTATGATATTGCAATTTACAATAATTAAAGGGTGTCCACAGTTAAATTGCATCACTTTTAACTCGTCCTCAAAAACAAGTATCTCAACCGAAATATTCTGGGAGTCCGCTTTTACGTGTGTTTCATCGTCCATGATGCAGCAGTGTGGTTTCGTTAGCATATGTGTGTACAGCTTACGCGCACGTGTTTTAGCTGTCCTTTTCTGTTCTTTTCAAAGCGGTTTGGAGCTTTCTGGACTTTGAAAGAACGGAGCTCGACTCGTTTCTTGGCTTTCTGCACGAAAATTTTGGTCAAGTGCAGCTTTTTCGCGACATCCCGAACGGAACAGTTGGGTTTACATTTAAAGGCAGCAACCACTTTTTCACAGAGTACAGAACATTTTTTCTACCACTCGCCTTCTTCCGATAGACAGTCAAACGTTCCCCGAAACACGTGACACTGTTGACTGGTGAATTTTCAGCATCTTTCCGATGGCTCGGTGCGAACGAAGTGGGTTGTCGAGGTGCGTGTGCAAAATGTTCTCGTGCACTTGCTGTTCTTTAGACTCTATTTTCGAAACTACGACACATTTCACAATGAAACTCACGCACTGTAAACAATACACGCAGAGGTCATTTCACCCAAAATATCGTTGAAATCAACCTGAAAGGCGAAATGACATGTTTATTTTTTTTTATTCGAACCCATTTAATTGTTATGGTTTTTGGAAGCCTCACTGAAAACCCGTTTTTGATCGTTAAAACCAATCAACTTGCAACACCAACAGTCACCAATATTATACCGTATATGTTGAATATTTTTTACCATCCAATCAACCTTTGTGGGTTAAAAATCTTCATGACAGCTGTTTTAAAAATGAATCCTTTGCTCAGATTTGCCTTCGGATTTTATTATTTGCATCAATTGAGAGTATGTCTTCCTAAACTGAAACATACGCAACTCGATAAAAGGTGTGTTTTATTATATATGTTTTACCGTCGCGTTCAACTCATTCTTATGCCCTAAAAGTCTTGCATGTGTCGTTCTTAGGGCACAGAAATTTACATCACTTATCGCTTTGATAGTGTGTAGCGATACCAATCGTTATCTAAAAAAAACTTCTGAAAGAACACACAGACTGAAAAATGTTTTTTGTCTAGTTATTTGAAGCTATGGAAGTTTAGTTCACAATGTTTTATGAATTTGAATTTCTCTAAAGAAAACGTTATTTTAAAGTATATTATTATTCAAATGATTAACTTGTTTAAATTTGAACATGTTTCACATAATTAACATTAACTATTTGTTTATCGAATTAAGTTTTGTTGTTGCCAGATAAAAGTTATAAAATCTTTAAATAACTAGTCAAAATTTCATAATGATTGGCTAATTCTTCATGAAGATATGACCAAAACAATACCCGAGAGCAAAATTGTGAGATGAGTTGCAGTTCAAAACCGGAAAATACATCTCGCACTAATTGATCCTGCTAGTTTTCTATAGTGTCGTATCTGGTGCGTTTTATGACGCATCAGATGCGCCATACAGTGGACTAGATGCGTATCTATAGAATTGAAGCAGGATCCATCGGCGTAAGTGGTAAGTGTCCGGTTTTGAACTGCAACGAGTATATTCAAAAATTGCACAAAGACTCCATTTACTATAACTGCCAAGTTTTCAATGAACATGTACCTATTTAGCAACTTGAATCTATATCTATAATCAAAATTGACGGTTGGGATTATCTAATAGTTCATTTCATAGACTGAATATATGAAATATATGGTTAAGTGTAAGAAAAGTTCAGTCTCACCATCGGTGGATTTATTAGGGTTTAAAATTTTTAATTCTCATGCTTATTCTGGTATTGTTCAGAATCAATTTAGGTAAGGTTAATTTTCTGACTATCGTCGTTTTATGTCAATGCAACGACCATTTTCCTCACATGCTTATCAATTTAATCTTCTGACTATCGTCGTTTTATGTCAATGCAACGACCATTTTCCTCACATGCTTATCAATTTAATGTAGGCGAGAAAACCAAACCAAGCCCACACTCATCAATCTTTCGGTTGTCAAACGCATCCAGCATCCTGATGACTCATCGACTCGAATTAAAGGAATCCAGTTCACCGAGATATGATCAAACGGATTTTCTAACCCCTCCGGCTTAGTTCCGTGCCTAACGTGGTGGAAAATAACCGTACCTTTCACCGGGCGATGCAACGGTTGACGGTGGTTGTGCGCCACCAGCCTTCATCAAAGTGCTGCCATCAATCTGCCCTTATGCACACGGTTCGTCTAATATTTACGATTACGTCCCGAATTACCGTCGTAATCATATAACCATCACCAGTGAAGTGCATTCCTTTGCTGCTGAGTGGCCATGCGATATCATCATCTGGAGATCAATTGAAAACCCCAACAATTTCTGATAATCACCATCGTTGGCAGCAGCTTGTGCCGTACGCTTGGAGTGCAGCATCTGGGGGTGCGTTTTGGGCCATATAGACTGCCCAAGCTGTAGATACACATCTCGACTCGTACGCAGATTGCACCGTTGACGCCTTGTTCATGGTGGTGCCAACAACGGTTCCCTTCATGTAGCATTCGTATGCATGCTACTCAGAGTTGTAACGTGAACGGCTAAAGCTACTTTCATCGTTTGGCGGCTCGCACTGACTGGTAGCTGCAGTTCCCAATCTGGATAGGAACGGGTACAAGGGTACCCCATCGATGTTATCACAGGATCGGAAAGCGCGCACCGGATCTGTTTCTGGCTGGCTACTGTATGTAGTTGATGCTGCTTTTGTGGCTGTTGGTTGCCATTTGTTTACAGAACACTTTTCACCAGAAGAAAGATTAGAGCTTTAAAATGTGGATCTCTGGCATAACTGCAACTGTTTTGGGGGAAAGTGGTTGGAAGTGAATCCTATTCCGAGAATTCGGACCGGCTTTGTTAGAGACCGACGATTTGCCTTCAGAATGTCCAAATTGTTTTGAGGCCTGAGCCAGTGGTGGAAATAAACGGTTTGGTAAATCAATCTATTATATGCTCTGTTATTTTTGGGATCTCGTTGCGTCCGATGAGCAAAAAAGTAGCTGGTATTAAAAAAGCGAAATCTATTCCGTGTGAAGTCACAAAGTGTACTGAATCGTGTCAGTTTTTAACTGGCTTATCTAATTCGAAATGATTTGCTATCCACTGAATTGTTTGCGATGTTCAAAATAGCGGGAAAGTAAAATTTTGCTAAGAAGGAGGAAGTCACACTTATCTTTCGAATGGGCTTTCTTTGTTCTACAGAACCTTTTAAGGTTGAAGACTTCGTAATTATTTCAATCAAGGATTGCATTGTCCTTGTATTGATAAATCTATTTGAACATATGTATAGTCTAAAGCTTACCACTTCACGTGTATCCCTATTTGAGGCGGGTGTTTTCGTTGGTAGTATTGAAATTTCCTGCATTATATTTATTTGTAATAATTCACCAGGTGAAATTCCTTGCGTACCGTTTTCCTATACATGGGTTTTCTTGTCTCATGTGATATGTTGTTTTCGTGGGAAATCTTAAGATTTACGTTAGAACTAATCAGTCAAATAAATCTTTTTCAATGATATGATTTAAATATGGCGAGACGTTAAATGATCATGTGATGGTGATGAGCTACCAGATGACTGAAGAAACACCGGGATAAAAAAAGAGCTCTATTTGGTGAATATATACTGCAGCGCCATCTCACAAGCAAGATCTGTAATTAATCTGATAATTTCAAAAGACTACAAATAATATACTGACAATCTCTGCGGTACGACTTTTAACTATTTTTATTATTTTAAATGTCTTAATTTTAACATTTTCAACAGCTTTGCTGATAAATGCAACTCTCTAGAGCTTAATTTTAGAAAGATAAACTGTGGCGTCATCTCTGCCGCAAAATGCTTCGGAAATGTAAAAAACAACTTACATGATTTATGGAAACATTAACTAACTTTTTATTAACTAGCCAACGTGGAATAATGTCAGCCGAAGAAGCTTTTGGTGCTCTCATCGAAGCCGGATTGAGTAGGTTTCAATATCAAGTAATTCATAGAGAGCCACCAACAAGATTTCCAACTTACGACGTTATTGGAGCAATGCAAAAAAATGTGCCCCTCACGAAATGTTCATTGAAGAATCCGTATCGAAAATAAAAGTAAAATGAAAAGGGCTTTTGGAAAATACGGTAAAACGAATCGTTAAAATTATTGATGAATATATGAGTTCCAACGAACTAGATTGCGCAGAACTAATTCTTCTAAGTAGCCGAGGTATGGATGGTTCAACTGGGTATTTTCAATACGATCAAGGACTGCCAGAATGACTCAGGTGTATTTTCATCAACTTCAAGTCCATTCCGGTTGTTTATGGGTAATAATCGAAAACGTATTATATGCTGTAACCCTTCACCTTAAAGTATTAGATTCTATAGGCCATTCATTCTTGAATTCATAAAAGAGAGCAAGAAGATCATTCTTGCAACGAAAAAGGAGATAGAGAAAGAGATTTGCGAGTTAACGCCTGTGAAACTTCTGAATGACAAGTTTATGTTCGTTGATTTCGATTTTGTATTAAGCATGATAAATGGAAAAGTCCCTTCCTACATACTGAAAATATATCAATGTAGAATTGTCCAATTTGTAGCGCAACATCAAATGAAATTAATAGTGAAGATAAATTAGAAGAGGGATTTTTATCAAATGGAGAAGCTCTTCATTACGATGAATCTTCCCATTATGCTTGGATCTGAGTTTCGGGTGCTGTTTGCATGTATAGATAGGATATAAAAACATGGATAATAACGAAGCCATTAAATCATTTATATGATCAGAAAAAAGATTTACAACAGCTCATCACGTCAAGTTTGGATTAAGAGTAGATCAACCAAGACCGGTGTAGGAGGTAACAGTACTACTGGAAACGTTGTAACCTACCTGCCTGTCGAGCTTCCCGTTTGTAAATGGGTGACTTAAGCGCCACTCCTAAAAGAAGACCACACACCAGATTGCAGGTGTGCACGGCCTAAGGCCATTTAGTAGAATGGGGTCAAGTTTACCGTACTCGGGAAGGAAGCTGACTAAAGGCGTTTAAATCGGCCGTTGTATAAGCTGTAGGCCGACAATACCAACAGCGTCTCAAACAAAAATTTCGACACCTCGTTAGAGCCAACGGTTACGAGGAGGAGAGGGAATCTATCATCACAGGTCAAGCCAGAAGGTACAATTGAAACGAACTGCTTCCGATTCGAGCGTAATCACTGGTCGTTTCAGGGCCGACTCACCCAGTACAAAAACTCAAAAATAAGACACGAACGCGAACTCCATGAAAACCCCTCACAAGACTCTAACTACTATACCATGACACAAAATCGTTTGGGAACTACAGATAACTTTTAGGACATGCTAGAAAGCTTAAAAACTATAAAACTCAACATTCGCTTTTCGACAACATGGATGCTATATATTTTGGACGTCCTCTTTTCACATTTTTGCCTGTCTATTTCCTTTCTCTTTCCTTACTCTCTTCCCCCTTTCTTGCTATAGTTTTCTTTGCCGGACTTCTTGTGTGTTTAGGTTTTTAGATCATTACTTCATTTATCTTTCGGTGAGACTTGAATAGCGATTTGTGCCGTTTTTCTCGTGCGTACGGACATACACAACGGATATTTAGCATGCTTTCCTGGTACTTACGGTTCACTACCCTGGGTTTACGTGTGGGTGGGTGAGGAACCAGTCGGTGGTACCGAAGCTGCTATGCACTACTTCAGTACTGAAACAATCGCTGATGCGAACTCGGAATTGCTGAATGGATTCCTTCACCGGAAACGTGGGCTTACGTTCAGCGTCCTCCGAACAATGTTGCTCGTTGACGCGGTGTAATAGATGACTTGCCTAGCCAGGGAGCGTTGAAATGTCACTCGTGACCCTCTTCCGGCCACGTGTGCCCCAGGAATTCTTCAAAGTTGCAGAGTGGGGTCAAGAGCAATTTCTCACTGAAATTGGTTGAAAGGCAGGGCTTTCGTAGCCACGAATCCTGCCAAAACACACCGTAAAACGCACGTTTCACAAGTATATAGTTTATTACAAAACTTAGCTTTCTCACCTCGAATCTTCGCACAACACACATGCAACGTTTTCCCGTCTAAAGATTATTCATGCACAATCACAACAACTATAGGGAAAGGAATTCTCTATTTAGAGCACATGTTTGGAACTACCCTATAGTTTAGTTACCTAATACAACACATCAAGACGCGTAAAATACTGACCATTCTTGCCTCTTCCACTGTTTTGTGACCATTGGCTTCGAGATCGTGAATTAGGGCGAAGTACGAATTGACGATCACCGCATTGTCATCATTTCTACCCAAAACTTTAATTGATATTACGGCCTCTCTTTCGAACGGCCGAACTAAACGCACCGCAAGTTTAAGTAACCCGAACTGGACGGGTCATAGCTGTGTCCTGAATGAGGGTCAGTGCAATTTTGTGCGTCTCCCTGCTTTGGTGGGTTTGGCTATAGCTTTACTTGTTTGTGAGAACAAACATGTGGTATACAATCATGGCAGTGTTTGCCAACTTCTATGCACAAAGCGAGTGACTTTATGCGGTGAACAAATTTGAAATAAAATGATAAAAATACCAACCGCATGATCAACTGCTCTCAGAGTTTGGGTCTTCGAAATTGTTATTTCAATTCAATCTACAAGTGTGATTGTTACAACGTTTGCCACCGTGCATTCGCGAATCCGCAACCTTTGAGCAGTGTATTGAACATCGATGTAGAATTAATTGTGAGGTTCCGAAATATTTTGATCGCTGCCAAGAGCCAATCAATCCGGAAAAGTATGACGAATATTGTAAGGAAATATACAGACTTTATCTTACAACGTAAAATTTGCATAAGATCCCCGCAACCATACATAAAATTCTCGTTCATGCCGGCAAAATAATAACACATTAACCAGCAGCAAAGGCAGCTGAAGGTCAACATAAGCAGTTGAAAAAAAATCGAAACCATTATGCTAGAAAATGATCAAGAGTAGACAACTCACATGATATCTTCATTCGTACCCTGAATAAATCGGACCCATACGTCAGTTCAATTTGGATTGCAAATAAGCGGTAGATAAAGATATCTTAGGATTATCCAGACATCGTGATATGTTATATGTTATTCATCCATGCTAGAGAGTCTTCTTCTACATGGCAGGTACTACTAATTGTGATGTGTTTGAAGATGGATTCTGTTAAATATTAATATTAAATAATTCAGTATTAATATTATCAATATTACTCCTGCATATCAACCATTATTAACAAAATTACTTTTTTTAAATAAACATATTTCAACTGGAAGTTGTAAAACTAACTTTTGTTGAAGTTTGTCAGAAGCAGATAATTTCTCTCCTCCATGCTCTGGACATGGACAGTAATTTATTGCTAGAACGAATAGGAATGAAGAGAAAGGGTATTGATAGTTCCTTATAGGGTAACGGAAGGCTTTGAAATTGAAAGATACAAGTTTGAAAACGAGCGGAGGGCATTTGAACGGTAGTATCCGATCAGGTACATAACCCTTTACCAAGCTACCCAAAGCCTGCCAGGCTTTTGGTTCAAATGCCAAAAGTTCACCCACAGGCAAAAGGAGCATAAACTAATCTTTCTAGCATCTATGCTCCCAACGATAAAGTACAAATTATCACACTGTTTAACTCTACATGGAAGCGTTTGGTACGAGAGGTCCACGCTTTCTTCCTTCCCTTGTTTTAAAGTAGTAGAGCGATTTTAGATCTAGCTGGAATCACTCTATTTCTTTGAATTCTCTCTGCGGCACATACTACGGCTTGGCCGATGACAAGAAAAAGCTTTCCAGAACTAGCTGCGTTAGTGTGAGATTAGATTAGATTATCTTAGATGAACAAACAAACGTTCAACAGTCTGCGAAATATTTCACGCGTTGATGAAGTATTTCCAGAGATATACGTATTTAGGTGTGTCCAGATTTTGTCGAAACAAGCCTTTTAACAGTAATTTTAAATCAAGATTAAGTAAAGCCTTTTTCAATAACGGACCATGAAATGTTTAAAAATTACCATCAATATTTGTTTATCATACACTCTTAAAAAAAACGAATATTACGAGTGATGTAATCCTTGTTTCACTAAATACCGACGGACTCAAAAATAAATATGAGTCAATTGTATGTTCTATTTAATGTATTGAGAAATCGTAACTCGATTCCAAAAAAAAATAAACACTGTCACACTCAAAATCATGTTCCAGATGCTCCCTTTACAACAGCTTCTAGAGTATATTTGACATCTGAAAATCTGCATTTGATATCTGCAAAATAGCCACTAGACATAATACTGAGAATAGAAAGCCTGGAATTTACATGATCTTTATCTTTGGATTTTATAACAACATCAGACCTATTTTGATCGCAGTCGGTTTCACGTGTTACGACAAGTTTCGAGTTAAAATTTGTTTTCTTCCCTGATCGATTTCAAAACAAGTGGAGTGTAAAATAAAATGTTGGAAAAGATTGAATTTTAATTGCCCGATGTGCTAGTAAATTTAAAGTTGCATATTTGACAGCTTCTAGCAACCTTGAAATATGTTTTTTTAACGATAGCCAAGGATCGGTTTTAACACTAGTTTAATTAACATGTTTTCAAGGTTTAGGAGATGAAGGAACAGAATTAATCCTACAAGATAAGTTTGTCATTATTTTCACAATTACAATGTATAACCTTGAATTTTTTGTTTCAATCAAATTAATTACCGAATTTTAAATTTATCTGACGAGCATCATGAAGGATTCGGTTGTGCATTATTAATAGTGGTATTTACTATAATGTTCTGTTCCTCAACTAACTTTTACGTTATGTCATGTAAGCTATCATTTTGAGTTTTTATGATGTTGTAAATTTAAAAAAAAAACGCCATGTGATATGAAATGAATAATAAATACTTGAATGTGTTATGTGCGGAATTCTTCTTATTGTTGATTAATCAAAATTTGCGTATTCGATGCCTTTTGTTTCAGTATTTAAGATTCATCTAGGCGTAATTAAAAAATATATTACTTCCACGTTTCATCGGGTTGGTAATTTTGTTCGTCAAATGTTTCAACGTGTTCTTGTATTCCATTTTCATAAAACAACCAAACACTTGTGAGTGGACCCAACAGCATCCCTTCTGTTGGTTTGAATCGGTTCTCAAACTCGATATTTTAACATAACTTTATGATTTATTGATAAGACCCTTTAATTCTTATGAGTGGCGGCAACAGGGTGTTGTTGGTTTAAATCGGTGCTAAAATTTGAATAACTCTAATGTCCATCTCTGTACAGAGAATAAACCGGGAACATAGTTAAATAACTTATTCGCTGCCGAATTCAGTTGCATTTAGCACACCGTTTACTAAAACGGATCCTGCTGCAAACCCCTCCATTTTATCCAACATCCTCCCGTGAGGTTTATTCTCTGCAAAAATACACTGTTATTGCCATTGCAACAAATAGACGTCTGAAAACTTCTGAAAGCGTCAACTGGAAGCACTGTGATAAGCAAAAGAGTTTGTTCCACTACTGAGTGGGCCATGCTTTAAGTACCATATTTTACAAAGCACCCTGTTCAGAACTCTACCTCGCTACTGTTGGATGAACGACATTCAGTTCTGGCTCATTCAAAATCAACACACAGCGTGCCTCTGTCTATGACCCCCGTTCCAGTAATCAACGGTACGCGAGATTTTTTGTTTCTCCTATAAACGTTCCTGTTGTCAGTTTTACCTCTGCACTTCATCGGTTCTTGCCACCATCGCCGGATTTATGGCGAGCGCGAACGACGCAAGGAAGTGTTTATTCCACAACTAATAACTTTATTTCCTCGTGGCCTAGAGGTACGGAACATTCGCAATAATGTTCAATGAAGCTCCTCTTCCCAGTCGGTCGGTGTTCATTCGAAGGTGACGGCACGGCGTGGAGAACATAAGGTTTCCTGCCTCTTGAACGGCCCCACTCATCCGGGACCTAATGAACCGTGCTCACATTCAACGTAAATATTGATGTTGTAGCTGATAGGCTTCAAGCCAGATTTCGGATAGATTTCCCAGAATGGGTGAAGTAGATGACCATGCATTGGAAGCTAGAGGTGCATCTGTTTGCAGTCCTAATGCAACTGTGTGTGAATTTAGATCTGTTGTCGATTGTAAATGCGATTCAAATTATTGGAATAATTATTTAATTGAATTACCTGCTGCAACACAAAGGAACAACAGCCGTCGACGCGTTGAGTTATGACAAGGAGTTCGGTGCATTGAACACAGTTCTATTTTGTTGGGACCAGAGATGGAATCAAGTTCATCACAGTTCGGGGTCAGTGGAGAACGAGGAAGAGGGGAGGATCAAAGAGTGGAAAACTGTTCGTCTGCGATTTGTTCATTGATGCGAAGATGAAACGTGCGAAAAGCGAATGATTTATGGTGAACTGGAATAGTTGGGAGCTTGCTGCAAGGTGGAGGTTGGCGATTGGCTGGCACTGAGTTCTTTGTGCTAGTGTTATGCAGAGTGCGAAAATCAACCTCCTTTTAATCGGATCCAATGATGTGTGAATTTTCCGTTTGGTTTTCCAGTCGAGAGGAAACGCTCCAAAATATCAAAATTTTATTCGATTTATGGTTTGGACTCGTTTATTTGAGTAGAAATAATTATTTGTCGGAGAATTTTATTCATAAATGAACGATTATCGACGCTGCCCGGAACAGACGTCGACGTTGACCCGGGATCGATGGCCAGTAGTTTGTTCAAGCTCAGGTATATGTACATCGTACATGAACTATTTTTGGTTTATGAGTGTTTGTGTCTGTGCATGTATCAAGTGTGTCTGTTTGTATATTTTAGTTTTGCTTCGGAAACGAGTAAGCACCATCCTGGAAGGCCGGTGTTGGTTGTTTTATTGGCCTGGAAATTGAAATTGCGTTTGGAGGGAATATTTGCAGCATTTCGATAATTGAAAATCGCAGAAATGCTGCAAATATGCCCGGGGCCAATGTTCAGCGGTGGCTGGAACTAGATGTGATGCCATGCAAAATTTGAGTGAAGTTTGATGAGTGCGGCGTGTGGTCGGTGTATTTTTATGCAAACAAGGCCTAAAATATAAATCTAATTATGAACGTTGGGTATTTGGACCTAAATGAGAGCTGAATGCAGGTTCTCCTCTCCCGACGCAACGCTTTGGGCATCTATTCACCGAAACAGTTAAGGCAAAGGTAAAAAAAGATCATACTGGAGGCTGTTGGGTTCAATTGTTGGTGTGGTTTAGATTTTTTTGACATATATAAGGTTACTCGGCGCACCCCTTTAACGTTCACCAAAGTAGAAGGAGATCCGAGTATTCTTTTGGAATGCCCTGATTATCTTCACTAGTAGCTTCCGGTCGCATGTTCCACTCGTTTTGCTCTATCCAACGTTAGTGTTTTACCGTAATTTACAGTCCGTATTTACAGACGATTTTTGGGAATTTAAGATACGTTGCGATCATTCCTCCTCACCATGTTGGGTTTTCATCGTGAGTATGCAGAATTCTCTCACGTCTTTTGCTGCTGAAATTTTGTCCAGTTCCAACAAACAATCCTTGTGGATCAAAATAAGTTATAAGTTATCAGTTTTGTAAGTTTCTCAGTATGACAACTAGAGACGCAGCAATACCTGAATTGAAGTGGCTAAGTTCTAACTGAAACAGACTTTAGTTTTATTGCACGCAATCATAGAATAAGCCAGTCAAATCTCTTAAGATTGTATAGCAATGTGAATATCCTTGTCCCGCTTGAAGGCCATAAGTCCCAAGAGATGAACAATTTTTAAAGCAACTGGGATCGTTTTGTGGCACTAATAGGCCGACTGAAATATTTTTGTGAATTATTTATTCCAAAATCACGAACCTCTAAACCAATGAAGTGCTCTTCAGTTGCACGTTTATTGAATCTTTGAAGTAAAATTCTTAAAATCACGTAGCTTTAAAGCAATGAAGTGCTCTTTAGTTGCAGTTTTGTTGAATCTTCCAATATGATGTTTCAATATGTTAATGAACGACTACTGGCTTAGTACCACAATGTCTCCGAACGAAAATAGAGGACGTTTTTTTAGCTGCCGTCAAGATTAAATTCGACATAATAGGTCTCACCAAATCCTGGCTCAATGATTAAATTCATTCGGCTTAACTATTTAGAGATCAGTTCACAGTTTTTCGTAAAGATCGTAATCGCCTAAATAGCACTAAATCTCATGGGGCAGTTTCCAAAAGACTTAACAGTTACCTGGATCCTACTCCTAATAACCCTTAGCTCGAACAGTTATGGGTCCAGATAACAACTCCACACAGGAAGTTAAGTATCGATGCCATGTTCTATACTAAAGACCACACGATCACAAACTTCCGTGCGAAAAATTGAAAAAAAAAATGACAACAACAGGTATTACGTCATTTATTACGTCACGCAAAAAAATGACTTTTTATACCTTCCCCCTCGCCCTTGTCACGTTTTTTGTATGCACCTTCAATTTTTTGTATGGATCGTTACGTTTTCCCAAACCTTCCCTCCTCCCTCACTGCGTGACATAATTAATGAGCCTTCGCTTATTTAATTTATTGATCTTTTCATCTATTATTAAATTTATTTCATTTTTCGAAATAATTACTATAATTTATTCGTTTATTAGATAAATTGGTATAATTTTTTGATCAATTTGTCAATTTGCTGACATATTAGTTTAATCGATTTTTGGTTTATGAATAAATTTATTTCTAATTTTTTATAATAAATTTATTGTTTTATGTTTTCATGTATTTGAAGATTATTTTGTTTTTTTATTATTCATATATTTAAATATTATTTATTTAATTCATTATAAATTTATTTCGTTATAATTTCTTTAATTGGTTTAGTTTGTTGATTTATGTTTTATATATTTTTTCGTACATTTGTTTCATCATCTATCTACTAGTTCATTTATTAATTGATAGATTTATCGATGACTTATTTGTTGATTTGTTTATTAATTCAAAGTCACCGCCTTCGACAACAAAATCGTATACGCTGTACTTTAATTTAACATAAATAATAATGTTTGAAAGTTTGATATACTCTTCTTACCATCATGCAACCCTAGGATTGGACAGCAATATCTGCTAGAACCAAAGATGTGATACGAAACTATCGATAGGTCCGATAAAGGGCGATACGGTCAAAATTTGGTCAATATCAACTTGACGTATTTCTTTCAATTTTGATTTTGGAATTCACTCTTCAGTTGTCAAAATGCCGTCCAAGCAAGAAGAGCAGCGTATCAAAATTTTGCTCGCGCATCGCGAAAATCCGAGCTACTCGCACGCAAAGTTGGCAAAATCGCTAAAAGTTGCCAAATCAACCGTTACAAATGTAATTCAAGTGTTTGGGGAACGTTTGTCGACAGCCAGGAAGTCTGGATCGGGGGAAAATCGAAAACCGGAAGCCACTGAGACGACAAAGAGAGTTGCCGGTAGTTTCAAGCGAAACCCTAACCTATCTCTCCGAGATGCCGCAAATAAGCTGGGTGTATCGTCTACAACCGTGCATCGATCCAAAAAACGAGCCGGACTATCGACTTACAAGAAGGTAGTGACTCCAAATCGCGATGATAAACAAAATACGACGGCCAAAGCGCGATCCCGGAGGCTGTACACGACGATGCTGACGAAGTTTGACTGCGTGGTAATGGACGACGAAACCTACGTCAAAGCCGACTACAAGCAGCTTCCGGGACAGGAGTTTTATACGGCAAAAGGAAGGGGAAAGGTAGCAGATATTTTCAAGCACACGAAACTGTCAAAGTTCGCAAAGAAATATCTGGTCTGGCAAGCCATCTGTACCTGTGGCTTGAAAAGCAGCATTTTCATAGCTTCCGGGACTGTCAACCAAGAAATTTACGTGAAAGAGTGTTTGAATAAACGTCTGCTGCCTTTCCTGAAGAAACACGGTCGTTCCGTACTGTTTTGGCCGGATTTGGCATCTTGCCATTATGGTAAAAAGGCCATGGAGTGGTACGCCGCCAACAACGTGCAGGTGGTTCCCAAGGACAAGAACCCTCTCAACACGCCAGAGCTCCGCCCAATTGAGAAATACTGGGCTATTGTCAAGCGGAACCTAAAGAAGACCAAAAAAACTGCTAAGGACGAGCAGCAGTTCAAGGCAAACTGGCTTTCTGCGGCGAAGAAGGTGGACAAGGTGGCTGAACAAAATCTGATGGCAGGGGTCAAGCGTAAGGCCCGGCAATTCGGATTTGGAAAAGCGGAAGCCTAACTGAATATTTTTCCTGAATTTTATACTAATTGAACTTGAAAAAGAAATTTAATTTGATTTTTTAAATAAACGATTTCACCGATTTACACGCGTTTTCCTTTGACCAAATTTTGACCGTATCACCCTTTAACGTTTGCATTAAAAAAAATGGATTTTTTCTTATGGTGATAAAAAAGCTAAAAAGATCATTGCTTGTGATAAATTTCTCATTTAATTATCTGCCTGTCTGTCAGTCTGATAATAGTTTAAGACACCTCCCATCTCTGAAAGGGAGGGAGGCTCCAATTCAAATGAAGAACAAACTTCTGCATAGCTCGAGAACTAACTATGCAAAGGAAATCAAATTCAGCATGCGGGAGTTTTTGAAGGCAAGGATTCTGATAGAAGTTTGAACCCCTTTTTAGTCTAGAATGGGGAATGCGTGAGTTAATCTCCGTGATACATACGCACAAGAAGCCCAAGTAACAATTCAAGTTTTATTGTGGTTTTAAAGCACACTTAAAGGCTAAATCATGGTCTTCAGAACCCTCATAAAACCAAAATTGTTACTTGTGAGTTAATCTAAGGTTATGCATAAGAAAATGACGTTCAAACAGACAGGATACGGCGTAGTTTGAAAATTAATGTTTTGCTAATGAAATGCTTCTACACAGAACAAAAAACCACGGTAGAAACTGAAGATATGAGGGTTTAATAAAAAATATACACCTACGTTTAATTTTTGCAGAAATTACTCATATTAGCAAACGAAAATATTTTAATAAAAATCATTCCTAAAAATACATAAGAGCGCCAGTTCTATTAAATTTTCATTTATTTAGTTGCAAGCGTAGCAAGGCTCGCACCGGGTTCAGCTAGTTGAAAATAAAATTGATAAGTAATGGTCATAATTCTGTCACCTTAAATTTTTCTTTAGGTATGACTTGTCATTCAGAGCTGTCCGCTCGCACTTTTTATTGTTTTCATCCTCAACAAACACGTTTACCGGAAAAATCGCCACCAAGTGATGCTTCCCCATTCATTGCTTCCGAGCACTAAATATAATTCCTGATTTCCCGGCAGCCTCTTATTCACGTCCTCAGCTCATAACACATTCACAAATTGGTCGCCATAAATTTCCTCATAAAACAGCAAACCAGCAATTAAAAAGTAATTAAGACATCTGCCTGACTTAATTACAAAGTCATAATAATCGACTGGTAGCTATTTTATTGCTGTGTTTGCAACCGTGCGCCAACAGTCGTAAGAGTCCTACCACCTCGCACTGCACTGATATCAACTACCAGAACCAGTCCATGTGTTGGAACCGCTCTTGCATCTTAATTACAATTGACGCGAAAGTTTTCTCCCCACTGCCATCGCCGGGCAAGGAGCTCCACGTTCCACGAGATAGCAAATATCTCATTTAACTTTTCCCCCTACCACCCCTGCGACCGAAGTGAGTCGCGATTGCAACTTAAGATAGCAAAACAATTTGCCTACCTTCTGGCACACCTTGGCCGGAGCTCGATGCTCAAGTTGTTAGCCATCTTCCTGATGAGGGGACAAACAGGGATGGTGACTCCACCTGGCGCAACTGTTGCATCCAGAAGAAAAACATTAAACGGTGTCCAGTTGGTAAATGAGAATGGGTAATTCTGATAGTTTCTATTTTTTGTCCTCCTTTTTCGCACCGTAGACCAACAACTTGCTCCACGATGGCGACGAAGCGCGTTCCGGTGCCGGTTTAATGGGTGTAATTAATGCTTTATGGCTTGTTTGAATTCACAATCTCCAGCTACTTACTATTTATACCTGCTGTTTCGTATCCTGAAGCGTGCGAGCTACCGTAGCCCGTGATGAATGGAGGATCTTGCACTAGTTGTTCCTCTCCATCTCTTTTCCGCAAGCATTTTCTTTCTTGAGGTATACTTTTATCGTTTGTTTACTCTACGGTTGTTCCTGTGGTTGACGCCACTAAGTGATATTTTTTTCGATTTGCAGCATGGAAAATGGAATTTGCTTCCGATTGAACTTTTTGTACCTTAAATAGCTCACTTACCTTGAACGTAAATTACACATTTGCCAAATACACATTAACGAGAAGATATCTCACCACCCCCCGAGCAAACCTTTTCCTCAACTGTCGAACTGTGTCCGAAGATGGATGACACATTCTGCAGCCGGCTGATGGTTGGAATGACAAGAGCACGACAGCAAAAACCAAGCAACCCACCGGAGTTACAACACAGCAATATCAGCCCGCCGGGCAACTATCTCAGTCTCTCTCTCGCTTCCTTGCTCTGCTTACGAGCAGTGTACTTTCATGAAAATTAATATGCTTCGGGAAGTTTTGAAAATTTATATTTCATATTTCAGCGGACCATTTTTTTTTAAACAAGAAATTCGTGCTCATTTTGCCTAAACTAATGATTTCGAAGGAACCATAAGGCGGACCAGAACAAGATGGGAGAACTGTAAATAGCGAGGTCGGAAGAAAAAACATCCAACTTCGTCAACGTCAACTCTCGGTGATGCTCCGTTCCCTTGCCAGAAGACCCCGGAGGCTTTCAATCGCAAACACTGCGCCATTCAATGACAATGACTACAGCGCGCGAGCGACGGCGAATACCCACGAGCAACTCTATCGCGCGACATGGCAGAAGCAGCAGCAAGTGAACGTTTCGCCACGGCCAGCCACGGAGACTCATCAGCCAAGTGCGGCAAAAGTTGCTGAGGAAATTTCTTGTCGGCGGAGACGCTTGCTCGAACTTGAAATTTATTACGGGGATTTTAGTTTTGAAATACATAGTTGAGTATTGGAATGTTTGGATGAATCACAAATTTATTTTAAAGATTTGATGTTTAGACTCGACGGGTGCACAGCACATCGAAAAATTTCCGTTTAGTACGTTCCGAATCGAGATTTCATGAAGTGTTATTAAGTTGCATAATTTTGCCTTGTTTTGTGTCGTTTTGTTTAAATCCAAAAATTTCGTTTGGATAGCTTTCAAGATTTCAATTTCACGAAAGTCTTGCAGACTTCCGTTTTCTATGAATGTACCTATTAATATTTATTGAATAGTTAAAAATTTATTTGGATTCAGTAAATTAAATGATTAATATTTTACCAAATCAATTCAAAATCTTTTTAATTATTCAGTTTATCTCGTTTATATGATTGCTCTTCAGTCATCGGCGGTTGCATTATAAAGCCTGTCCACGTTGAATAATGGACACTTTTCGTACAGTGTAATTTTTTAATATTTCATGGGTCGCTGAAACGTTTCGATTGTGTCATAGCTGAAACTCTCCACTTTATGTCGTGGTTCACCAATCATTTGGTAAAATGGCATCGAATCGAGTAGAAGTGCGCAACGCATTTTGAACGTGCGGCAACAATATCCGCGGTATGGAAAAGAAACTAACACAAGGTACCGTGTTTAGTCTTTGCAAATTGTTAGACCAGCACCTGGCTGTAATCGAAAAGTTGGAAGCGGAAAAAAACCTAAAAGCTGGCTCTCGCCAACGGATGGTAGCTATTATTTATAAAAATGTGGCTTGCAAAGCTGGAAAATCAAAATCATATGTGCAAATAGTCAAACAAAGGCATGATATGAAGGCATACAGAGTAGAAAAGGTCCGCAACTGTTATGACAAGAAAAATTTCACTGCAAAAGGTCGTGCTACGGAGCTCGAAGACTTTCGCCATTTTCCTGGTCTGGCTATTTTACCGCAAAGAAAAAAAAAACGCCGTTGCCAAGTATTTCCGGACGAAAAAGCTGTCCAAATTCTCCAAGAAGTTTTTGATTTGGCAGCCCATATGTTGTTGTGGTCGACAATCCAAAAGTTTCATCTCTTGCTGCTTTATAAACAACCCAAGTAACAATTTAAGTTTTATTAAAGCCGTATAGCACTCCTCCCAGTTTTGTCTATAAAACAACATTCTAAACTGTTTTGTCCACCAACACCTCCTCTGTACATCATTAAAGACAAAATATGTACAAAGTGGCCCACTCTATAGATGATTGTGAAAACTAAATAATCAAACCTTTAAAAGACCACAAAGGATTTGAAAATGTACTAGTGAAAGATGTTATGACCACTTGAGCACGTTCATAAAACCTATTGGCTGCGGTTAAAACCAGCATACGGCCAAATGGCCACAGCTGTCAAACCACACTGTGATATCGTGGTTGTTTTTTGTTGTTCTGATTTGTTTGATTCTCTGCTCTTCTGATTCATTTAACAGTAAATAATATCTGAGAAGAAAGTTCAAGTGTTGCGGGAAATTTGGTTTGATAGCAGAATATCCAAAACAAATTTAGGTTTTAATACCGTATCATGCTCCAAATCAAATGCGCATTTGATATTATGAGAGCCAAATCAGCCAAAAATCAATGCGTCTTATGCGAGTTTAAAACAACAAAAACCATATAAAATCAAATATATTCGATAAATTAATTATGAATTTCCTGAAAATTGAGGAAATTCAATAAGGTTATATAATAAAATGCCAAAATTAGTCCCTGATGTACAGTTCATCTGTGTTATGTTTAAAATTTTGTGTATTTATTTTTCTACATCTCAATTATTTCTTATATTTCAATATGGCGATTGGAAAAAATCAAATGTTTTCCAAAAAGCTAATTTATCTTCGCAAGGGCTACTATGAAACTATTTGGTCAATTTTTTACTTCCCTCAACGTCAATATGCCGTTTGATGCATTTACAGGAAGCCAAATGGTTTTAAAATGCTTTTTCAACTGACCATATTAAGATAAGTCCTAAAACGGTATATCATAAAGTCAAAACCAAACCTCTGATAAAAATAAAATGAATTTTAGAAAACAAGGTTTCAAGATCGTTGTATAGAAGCTGTGTAGGTTCTCATAAACCTAACTAAAAAATAATACCTATTGGCAACTCTTGGTACATAATGAAACCAAATAAAACTAAATAAAGCTGGATGGTTTTGGCAATGTTACATGGAAAGGATGTGGCGAGAAAGAATGTATACAGGAGCGGTTGCAACCGTCTTTGAGAAAGCACGACTATTCACCTCTGCTTTGGGCTGATTTGTCCGCTTGTCACTATGCAAAATCCTACCTGGAATGGTTTAAGGCACAAGAGGTCAAACACGTGTCAAAAAAAAAACTGTCCAGAACTTCCCCGATAGAAAAAAAACTAGGCTCTGGTTAAGCAGAAACTCTTTGAAACTTAGAAAAGAGAAAATGGGATCGAAGAGATCACGTGAAGATGGAAAATCGCCACGGCCAGCGTATCTGGGGATACTGTACGGAATCTGACGGCGGGTGTTCTACAGAAGTTTGAGAAGTTTTTCAGGATCTCGATCAACTGTATATATATAATTTTACTATACTCAAACATAAACAGTTGAATTTTTTGATCTATGGCTAAATTTTGTTCGCTCACATTATCTTAGTGTCCGTAATTTAACATGTACAGGCTTGAAGACACGAAGGTTCTAAAATTAACAAAGTAAATGAGTGCTCCTTAATTACGGAAATAACATTATCTTATCAAGTATTTCCAACTCTTTATTAACAAAGAATTATAGAAAGTCGTCAAAACTTGGTTACTGTTTATAAATAACAGTTTTGTATGAGCCAGAGCTAATCATTTTTATTGGAAGCTCGTGACCAAAATCTTAGAAATATTCTAGTTATTTTATTTCATTTACACAGTATTTCTTATACATGCGCATTCGCGTTAGTAGAATAATATACACTCACAAGCTTACAAGTTCTTAATTTATATTCCATGATTATCGAGATTTTCAGCCCTGGGCTTTTTCATCTCCCCTCGTGGTCACTCAAATACCTTTTCGGTACTTTAGTAACTTGTCCGGGGTGAGATTAGAACTCGTGTCTTTGGCGTACGAGTTATGGATTTTAACAACTACTTCGGGGTGGCCCCATTTTAAAAGTGCATTTTTTAAAGCGATGATAAAAAGCTACTTTGAATTATTCATTCCCCTCGCTACTTTGAATTATTCATTCCAGTTTTGCAAAGCATTTTCTCAAAGTTCTTTATTGTTTATGCATTTTTGTTTGAATTTTGTTTATCGTCCACAAATTTCCTCATTTTGTCCATACAACCCTAGTAACACTCTTGTTGCCATTCGGTTGAGATAACATAAATATGACTTGCTAAGTCATAATCAAGTTACTATAACTAATTATGACAGTAGTGTGCTACTTGGGAAGACACAATAACTTTAAACACCCTTTAATTCAAAATAAAACATTCAACTTCTTATGCAACGACCTTTGACAATAGAGTGATAATCTCTCCATTTCTTCAAAGTACATCCGTTAAAATTAATTTGTTGGCAAACGCTACAACTTTATACTTTAGTGATTGGTTGTGAAGCTCTCAATACAAACACTTATGTACACTGATAAAGATTGTACTCGAGAAAAAAGCAACATTTTTTTTAGGTATACTTTTTATTTCATGGGTAAAATTGGTGATGCTGGATCGCAAAACAGTTGGGAATCGACAATTTGATCATGTTCTGTGTGGTAAAATTGTTCAAAGAGGCCCAGATGATCCAGTGGCGAGCTGGTAGTAGAAGAAAAGCGAAGATGTACGACCCCGTCAACGCAAGAAAGATGAGGGATTTCCTAAAGTGCAATCCGAACCATTCTATTTGGGACGTGTCCAAGAAGTTCTCGTCCATCTGGTTCGTCCAGCAGACAATGAAGCGGGCTGGATTTTATGTCTTCAAGGGAAGCAAGGCATCTAATCGAACCGATAAACCGAATGCAGTGTTAAAATCCAGCACCAGAAAGCTGTACCACGAGTGGTTGGTGCAGCCAAAATGCATCGTATTGGACGACGAGATGTACATTGAAGCTGACGCCAAGCAGATCCACGATCTGAAGGTTTTCGACGGCTAGTCACACCTGGATGTTCTGGAGAAATTCCGGAGGAAGAATGTCGACAAGTCAAGCAAAACAATGCATTAGGTCCTAAGTAACATTGAGAGACTCTCTTTGTCGACTTTCTCTTTGCGTTCCTACGGCTATGTAAAAACATGTTGAAGTATTTTCAACATAATGTGCGGTAGTATAAAGTATGATTAAGGATCCAATACGTCTAACATATCAACAAATCGTTTAATACACAAGCTATTAACCAAAGAGAAAGTCGACGAAGAGAATCTCTCAATGTTACTTAGGACCTAATGCATTGTTCAGCTTGAAGTTTGTCAATAAGTACTTGATGCGGCAGGCGATTTTTGTGTGTGGCAACTTCAGTAAGCCGTACATAACAACCGGCACCATTAACGGCCAAATATTTAAACAAGAATGCCTTCAGAAGCGCCTGCTGCCCTTCCTCTGATCCCACGAGGGTGACACTCTGTTTTGGCCAGATCTGAAATCGTGCCACAACGTGAAACCGGTGTCGATGTTGTTTTTGTGCCGAATGAGGTAAATCCGGAAATATCACCAGAACACCGCACAATAGAACAATTCTGGGTGATTATGAAGGACAAGCTCCAGAAAACAGGAGTGGTCTGCAAAAACGACAAGGATTTGAAGAAAACATTGATGAAAGTGTGTAATAAAGATGGCGCAAGTGTTGCACAGGATTTAATGGGTAGCGTTTAGTCCAAAGCACGGTCATTTAGCCTAGGAGATGTGGTTGAATAAACAAACTTTCCAAAAACATTCAGAATGCAAAAAAGTTTATAAGCCACCCCCCTCTTTCCATTTTAATTGTTTTTTGTTTCTCTGATGAAAACCGGTTTAACAAGATGAGTGACAATTTATCAATTAATGTTTATTTATCACACTTCAAATTGAAAATACGGCGTTTGTATCTTTTCTTTAGATTTGATGTGATAAATTATGAAAATTGGTAAAAAAATTATCCTCCCCCCGACGGATCCTGCGATATAAGTGTGTTTAAAAGAGTTTTAGTGTGTATTCTACAATTTTCTCGAATGAAAACATTGGTTTTAGCTTTCCCTTAGTGCTCTTGAGGTTTTGATGCTCGAAATTCCAGTGTTGTGTTCAAAATTGGAAGTTATTTGTTTTAAAATGCACAAAAGAGCACTCATTTCAGTAAGCATCCAAAATTTGATTATTAAGCTACCGTGATTCTGTTGATATTGTCGAGCTTCACAAAAATACGGTCACTAAGATTGTGCAGATGCACTTAGACCGTGGTTCTATCTCACCAGCTTAGCGATCAAGGCTTACTCCAAAGACAACTAGCCGAATTGACAGAACTTTCGTGAAGAAGGCGGAACTGGACCGAGGACTATCTGCTCCGAAAATTGCGAAACAGATTGAAACCGAGTTTTATATTCAACTGAGATCACAATCCGTACGAAATCGTCTTCATAAGAAAGGTCTTAACGACAGAGTAGCACTTAACAAGTCATGGTTGTCCGCAAAAAAATATAAAAAAAAGATTGAAGTGGGCCGAGGACCACATTTCATGGATCAATGGAATAAGGAGATTTGGTCAGACGAGGCGAAAGTAATGCTAATTGGGTCTGATGATATCACAAAAAAATGGCGGTGATTCGGTGAAAGTATGGAAAACGAGTGTTGGCGGCCTGCAGTCAAGCATGGCGGCGGTGATTTACTTTACCAACGTTGATTTTTCAACCAACTGAGCATGACTTTGATTTTTTTTCTGCAGGTAGAGTCATGGTGTGGGGATCTATGGCTACATCCAGCGTTGGAGAACTTAAGTTCATTGATGGAATTATGACCAATGAGGTTTATTTGGACATTTTGAAGGGAAAACTACCAGCGTTTGCATAAAACCTAATGTTGGGGCGCAGATAAACGTTCCAACAAGACGTAGATCCGAAGCATACATCAAAGCTGGTTTCGCAGTGGTTCAAGGAAAAGCGCATCACGGTTATGGAGTGGCCCGCACAGTCTCCCGACCTTAATCCGATCGAGCATCTCTGGAAGTTTTGTGCAAGTTAAGGTTCAGGAGCAAAGCCCACCAAGCATCCAGCAATTGTGGCAGGTAATCTCAGCTGAATGGAACAAAATCACCCCGGAAACAATTGCTAAGCTTGTTGAGTCAATGCCGAGCAGTTATTGAAGCCAAAGGTAGTCACACGAAGTACTAAAAGTATGTGAGCCAAAGGGGTGGATATACTTTTTACGTTATTTGTTAACTTTTTTATCAAATGCAAGAGAGCTGATTTTTTTTTATTCTGAACTCGCATGAATTGACTTTGTTTTAACATAAATAATAATAAATTGAACAACAATTAACCATGTTTTAATTTTCTGGGGGGTTCTTTGAAAGAAATCTAATGTTTCATAAACTTTTTCTGCATACTGTAGCTAAGGTCTGTATCCGCAATAATCCTGACACCTCAAAACATGAATAAAACATAAATTTCGGATTATATTTCCGTCGTAGTTGTTTATTTCAGATTCATGGGATGTATTTTAACAATTCGTGAAGACAAAACATAGTTATTCGGTATTTGAGCGATTCCACGAACAAGTGGGAAATTTTTCCAGTTTTTATTTTTTATATTTTTTTATTTGCATGAAACCTTGCATACAAGATTTTGGGGAAGAAAAACGCCGTTATGCATACTTGGTTCGCCAAGTTGAATCTAGCCTTACTTATGAGAAGGGCCTATGAAAAATGCACATGATATCTTCAAAAAATTGTATCTCGGAAACGGTTTGTCCGATTGGTTTGGTGTCTTCGGCGAAGTTTTAGACAATTGTTGGTGCTATATGGAAAAAATATGCACGGTAAAAAAAAGGTTGGTTTTTGTGTTTTGAACTAAAATATAGATTTTCCCTTAAAAGTTACATGTTAATAATTTTTTAATTATCCTTATGTTATAGCTGACTTAAAATGCTATCTAGTGCACAGTGGGTTGTTCTAGAGAAAAATAGGTTACAATGAAAAAAAAAAAATTAAAAATTACAATTTTCAAAAAAGCTATTAGGAAAACTCAAAAAAGTTTGTCACCTAAGAGATTAGCTGTTCAGAAAAGATTGTTAATGTTGACATTGAGAGAAGCTTTTAATCGCTTTAATGAAATGTACGTCAATGTAAAAATAGGGTTTTCATCATTTGCAAGCCTCCGGCCAAGGCAATGTAAACTATTGACTATCACAGGAACACATAATGTTTGCGTTTGCACTACGCATGAAAATGTCAATTTATTCAATGATCTAAAAACATTAACGAATAGATTACTTTAATAAGACAACTCATTGCCATCTACGGAGATATAAAAACTGCCCAGATACCTCAGTTTTAGAAGACAGTTTATTGAAACAACTGGAAGAAAACTTTGTTAGCACGTTTTCAGCACAACGCACCAAAAATCACTTGAAGAAATCATTGTTCCTGATAGTGGGATTTTGTAACTTGTTTTTCAAAATACTTTTAAGGCAGAGAATTTCACTCGAATCTTTGAGCTGTCAGTGTCATTTTAACTTAAAATTTTCCAATCTTTCCGAAAAAAATACTTTTGAAACTGAAAAAATACGGAGTACATCCGAAAAGGGCCAAAACTTATTAAGCTATCAAAAAAATCAATATTAAATCAGTAATATCTTCTAAACGGTACATCTTAGAAAAATGTTACCGAAGTACTTTTTGCTTGCAAATTTGATGTACTTTCATATAATTAGGGTGACAAACTTTTTTGACTTTTTTTAATAGCTTTTTTGAAAATCGTAATTTTTTTTAAAATTTTTTTTTCATTGTAACCTATTTTTCTCCAGAACAACTCACTGTGCACTAGATAGCATTTTAAGTCAGCTATAACTTAAAAATAATTAAAAAATTATTGACATGTAACTTTCAAGGGAAAATCTATATTTTAGTTCAAAACACAAAAACCAAACTTTTTTTTACCGTGCATATTTTTTCCATATAGCACCAACAATTGTCTAAAACTTCGCCGAAGACACCAAACCAATCGGACAAACCGTTTCCGAGATACAATTTTTTGAAGATATCATGTGCATTTTTCATAGGCCCTTCTCATAAGTAAGGCTAGATTCAAAATGGCGAACCAAGTATGCAAAACGGCGTTTTTCTTCACCAAAAACTTGTTTGCAAGGTTTCATGCAAATCAAAAAATATGAAAATTACTCGTTGCTGAAATGATATGGAACCGCTCATTTGCATAAAATTTTCGAACTTTGCGCTTAACTCCGTCCATTAAGGTTTGTACAGACTCTTCAGAAATCGTAGAAGCCGTCTTTGTCCAAATTTGCTAGAAGTGTTTGATGTCTTTGATTCCTTGCTGCTTTCCAGAAAGCTTCCACTTCATCAGAGCCCATTATCTATCGATTGGTTGTAGCTCGGGGCAATTTGGCGGGTTTGAGGTTTTTGGTACTTGTTCACTTGATTTGCTTGGTACCACTCCATCACAGTTTTAGCATAGTGGCATGATGTCAAATCGGGCAAGAACAAAAGTTTTTCTTTGTGACTTTTGATGAAGGGTAGCAATCGCTTCTGCAGAACTCTTTCTGATAGATCTCCTTGTTGATTGTGCCTGTAGTGACGAAAGAGTTACTCTTTTTGCCACACTTGCAAATTGCTTGCCACACAAGGTATTTTTGTGGGAAATTTCGATGCTTTCTTCATTCTAAAAAGCTCAGCTGTAGCATTTCTGGCCATAGCAGCATAAAAAGCCAGCCCTGGAAGCTGCTTGAAATCCTCCAGGACATAAGTTTCATCGTCCATAACAACGCATGAAAACTTCGTCAAATATTCTCAGTACAAACGTCGAGCCCGTGATTTTGCTACCAAGTTCTGTTTGTCGTTGCGATTTGGAACTGTTTTTACTTTATACGACTTAAGTCCCAAAAGATTGTTTTGATTTTTGGACAAAACCAGGCGACATACCTATTTTACGGGCCACCGTTCGAATGGAGAGATTTGGGTTTTTCGTAAATTTCCTTTTCACCTTTCGGTCCATGACAGGATCAGCGCGTCCACTGTTTTTGTCACTTCTCGGTTTCTTCTTCACCGTCAAACGTTTCGAAAATGATTTGAGCACATCGTGAACAGTGGATTTAGGCAAATCCAATGTTTTTGCAAGGTCCCGTATTGGCAAGTTAGGATTTGCCGTACAAAATTCGCTCGCGCACTTGTTTTTCTTTCGTCGCCATCTTGAATACTAAACATGAATTGTAAACATCAATCATAGTCTTTTTCATCATAGACTCTCAGCTATACCACAGTGAATTTTTTCTTTCCTACGTGCAATATTTTAAAAGTTACGATGATTTGAAGGTGACCGGATTAATGTGGATACAGATTTGTATGTGTTTAGCTATTCCCTGAGAGTTTTAAAAATATCCAACGTAAAATGATTTTTTCAATCTCTATAAGACCCTTCAATAATATATTCGGGTCTTTTTGTAGTTAGTAACGATTCATTTAACAATTATTTTGTATTTCATTTTAGAATATGAAACATTTACAATCAATTTAATTTTGGCGGCTGTGTTTCTAACAGAAAACTCTCTTTCCAGCAGAGCTCTAGCTTAGCTGGGTTGGTATTATTTTAGCTATGGATTATCATTGACGTTCTTCTAGTGTTTTTGGTATTCTCTTTGGTGTTGTGTTTGTCATCGACGCCCTTCTCGCGTTGTTGATGTTGACGTTGTATTCTTAACTGGTTTCTGTCATCGATATCCTTCTCGCATTTTCAGCATGATGATTGTTGATTATGGTAATTGATGGGTTACGACTTGTTGAATCCAACTAATCCAATATCATCAAAGTTTTACTCAAACACTGGTTCGGACCAGAAATTGACATGAAAAACTTAAGATATTTTAAATACAGAATTACAGTGTTTTGATGAAACACTATTGCAAATATTAACTGCGAAAAGCTTTATTCATAATTGGGTTGAGCTTACGAATTTAAACGTTCAAATTACAAAATCTGTCTTTATTCGACAATTTCTTTATTGCATGTCAGCTACAACGCAAAATTTACCAAACAATGACGGCTCTTGTTTCACTTCCGAAAGTCCTAAAACTACACATCCACAGCCTTGGCAAACCAACCGGCACTGACGATGTCACCGTCGACGACGATGATGCCCACGAAAACGATGACGACGACGACGACGACGACGACGTCGGCGATGATGACGGAGATGACGATACGACAGCCTCGGCAAAGTTTTTCTCCACTTTTCCTTGCCGGATCAAGACCGACCGGTTGGTTGGAAATGTCGCTGCTGCTGCTGCTGCCGCTGCTAGGGTCTGATGTGCTTGTGTGTGATTGCTGGAAACCAAAAACGACACAGAACCGAACCCAAGAGTTGTACACACCGGGCAAGCTGCCGTTGGAACTCACTCTGCACCAGTAAAACGAGAACGAGCATCCCCGGGGGCAGGTTCGCAAAGAATGTTTTATACCAAGCTGGAACGTAGGTAGGCTTTTGCAAAATTTAACCGCGGGGTATTTAATGAAAAAAAAAAAAGAGAACGACAGAAAAAATACCGAGCACCGAACCGGAGCGAGAGACAGCCCAGTCGACCGGGAGGAAAGCATCGAGAAAAAATCCTACGCCAATGTCTTAAAACGCCAGCGGCTCTCGATCCGAAATGAGAAACAAAAATCCATGATAAAATATTTCTCCTTCTCATTCGCCATCACATCGCGTTGCTGCCCTCTCGATCCTGTCCTCCCCACCACCTTAGATGTTACCCTGAACTGCAAAAGCAGATATCCTTCCGCGCAACCCAAGCGCATACACACATACCAGCCCAGCTCAGAAGAGAGTCCCAAAGTGGATCCTTCCCTCGGGTTCCATTCGCATCGCGATTCTGCCTGAACTCCCGTCGGCGCTGGCAGTAGGACTCTGTATAGCAACCAGCGGAAATCAAGCACTCGTCCGTCACTAGGGTTCCGGTTGCAGCAGGCGAGCTTTCTTTCCGAGACGCGACACATAAACACTTTCGGTGGGTGGAGAATGGCAGCTCTCGAAGCGGGCGGTGGGGCAAGGTGAGCTGCTGATGCTGGGTTGGTACAAGGTAGAAGAACAGGTCGGAATCGCAAGATGAGGAAAATTTGCTGTGGGGATGTTCAGCAACAGCACATGATATTCCCCGAAGGATTAGATTGGACGAGAGCGATTATGGGAAGTGTTCGGAACGATGACGACGACCCAAACCAGGGCAGAGAGATTTTCGAGCGGTCAAAATGGACTTGGCTGGTTCGTTCTGTGAGAATACTCTTAAGTAAATGGATATAGCTCTTCATTTATGCAATTGAAACATAGGTGAGAAACCTAGCTTATGCTTAATGTATTGTTGTCAGAATATTTGAAATGATCCTAACAGTGCGTGGTTCATCTGGAAATGAATAAAAGTTGTCTAGTGAAGTTACAGCAAAATACATAAAACATTTAATTGATTGCTAATATTTTTTTTTTCTTAAAAATACTATATTCATTTTTGCGTAATTTGGCCACTGTTTATTTTTTTTTATTTGAACACTTAAAAGAGTGTAAAAGTATAGCTAATGTTAATGGAAAACTTTGGATGTTATAACTTTGAGGTTATAACACTATTTGATTAAATTTTTGATTTTTTTTTAACTAGTTTACACTAATTAACGCTAGCAAATTCAACTAGACATACAAAATAATAGATAAATCACTTTCATTAAAAAAAAACAATTTTAAAAAAACTTTTGTTAGCGTATTAGTAGAACCATTATGATTTGGAAACTAGGAGAGTTTGAAATTAACACTTCATTTGATGATCATCACTGGTAAACGCGAGCAAATTCCTTTAAATTCTACTAGTGGAAGCTAAGATATGTGTTTTACATGATAATTAGTTCATGAATGTAAATTAGTTGATTAACACGAACATAATCTATTTTCAAGATAAATTTTATGAGATACTTCAATAATTACTATCTGAAATGAATTTACCCAGGTAACGGCAGTCTATCAACCAATTAAGTCACCTTAAATGCAACATCAATGCTGCTTTGGCCCCAATATACGGCTGCTTTACACAGTTTGAAAAAAAAAAAACATGTAATTTTCTGCGTTATCTAATGCACATGAAAGGAACGCTAGATTTGGCAGAAATTAATGGGATATTTCATGTAAACTTAAGCCAGATAACGCCTCAATCTAGTCTGTTGTATGAAAGATTGCAAACAATTTCGTTGTTTACGCTTCCTTTGGCATGATATTAAACGAAGGGAAATTTTACGCGCCAGTTAAAATTCATTATTTTTTTCTGTGTGCTGCAATGCTATGATAAAGCTTCATTAATGCTATTTTGCATTCGAAATGCTTATTGAAGGCTACAAGCACTTAAATAGTCAATTTTACAATCGATGGCTTTCAAGATGCTGGTAGAATGCTAATATAATGTTTGTAGCATCTGAAATTCAGATTTAGGCTTGATTTACTGCAAATGCTAATTCTTATTTGTTACTTGGGTATTAGCTCCAATAAGTTTGGGCTCTAGTTTAAAAAACATCAATAACATTTTTGGAACAACATTGTGGTTAACTTTTATTATTGCTGAGCAGAATTTTGGATCGAAATCCTATGCCCATTCTCTTATTTGCCATTTGTCACTTCTCCTCATTCTATCCCCACTAGATTTTAAAAAACAAACTTCTTTTTTATTTATTGCCTCACTTACCACAGTGTATCCATTAGCTTCCAAAGCAAAAATATTTTCCTGCTGTATGTCATAGCAGGCTTGGTTTTTGTTGCATTCCACACATTAGACGTATTATTGTACATTGGTCCAGTAGGCTACTTTAGGCGGACATGAGGTTTTCAATGAAAATTTGTGATTTTAGAGCATTGGTTACTTCTGAGAACTTGTTGCAAACTTTTTCAACAATTTGTTTGAAAGTAAATTTTTATTGCATTAAACGCAAACATTTTTTATGACCAAATATCGTGAGATGATATGTTGGGCAAAGTTATAGCAATTATAATTATAAATAACTTTGTAGAACATTTTTTTCTTGCTTCAAAACCTACTGTGATAATTCCGAATTTTAGTAAAAAATCGTTTTTCGACTCATTCCTTTTTAACTTTTACCAGCTACGATTGAACGATTGGTATGTGCTTTTTCCTACAGTGCATAAGCTACTTTTGCTGAGTGTGAAAGCCCAAGAAACGAGGAATAAGTGCATAAGTGAATTTTGGAAACGGCATGCAAGGAAGTTCAACCATATTGTCAACTTGTAAGACGTTTTCAAACGACTTCTTCACACCTGCGTTTCCGTAATCTCACTTATCTACAGACATACAACTCGTGGTTAGACACATTTTGATTTACCTGAAGATACGAAATTAACTCAAATCCTATTAAGACTTTTTCTATGAAAATACATGGTAGTTTTTGTATACTGAACTGAGATTGCTATGATTTCTGTGTGTTTTTATTCTATTTGAGCTCATTAGGTATGTTTTGTATTGAAAACTGTATGTTCCAGAAAATAGCTTTGAAAGAGATAGAAAATTATCATCTCTTCCAAATTCTCCTTAATCATTCTCTAAGGTGTGTTAAATCAAGTCATGGTGTGCCATATTTTCTTAAGGTGCCATTTCAAAGTGGTAGGCCCTAAGAACGGTGTAAATTTAACTGAACATTTACTATAAAATTAAAAGAAGAACATATACGACTATGTAGACAATTCTCAGCAAAATTGCAGTAAGTTTTAAAACAAACAACTCTGTAGAATATGGCAAGCTAGTAAAAGTCAATCATTTGACTTTGAGTCGCAAAACGATACTTTTACAAAAATTCGGAACTATCGCAGTAGGCTTTGAAGCTAGATTAAAAACATGTTCTACAAAGTTTTTGTGATTTCAACAACTTTGCTCACAGAATTTGCTCATCAAAGCGTGTACGCCACTCTTGCGTTTAATGCAAGTAAAAATAACTTTCATACACATTGTAGTAAAACAGGTTCTTAAAAATAACCAAAGCCACAATTTTCCACTGAAACCACTTTGCAATGTAGTTGCTGTTCGAATTTTATGTTGCTGATTAATTAATAACTAATTATACCGATATGAAATCGAAAAGCGGTCCCTCCGTAAAATTGAAGCTGGATACATTTTTCGTAAGTAGCACAAGCAAAAGCATTTTCGTATGTTAAGGAGAGTTTCGAGAATCAGTCTTAAACATTCCAAAATTGAAATAAAACGTAAGACGAATCCCAATTATTCAAAGAAATATTTTTTATTGGTGTTTTAATTTTCAATGTTTGAATATAAAGGGTGATACGGTCAAAATTTGCTCAAGGGAAAACGCGTGTAAATCGGTGAAATCGTTTATTTAAAAAATCAAATTAAATTTCTTTTTCAAGTTCAATTAGTATAAAATTCAGGAAAAATATTCAGTTAGGCTTCCGCTTTTCCAAATCCGAATTGCCGGGCCTTACGCTTGACCCCTGCCATCAGATTTTGTACAGCCACCTTGTCCACCTTCTTCGCCGCAGAAAGCCAGTTTGCCTTGAACTGCTGCTCGTCCTTAGCAGTTTTTTGGTCTTCTTTAGGTTCCGGCTTGACAATAGCCCAGTATTTCTCAATTGGGCGGAGCTCTGGCGTGTTGGGAGGGTTCTTGTCGCTGGGAACCACCTGCACGTTGTTGGCGGCGTACCACTCCATGGCCTTTTCACCGTAATGGCAAGATGCCAAATCCGGCCAAAACAGTACGGAACAACCGTGTTTCTTCAGGAAAGGCAGCAGACGTTTATTCAAACACTCTTTCACGTAAATTTCTTGGTTGACAGTCCCGGAAGCTATGAAAATGCTGCTTTTCAAGCCACAGGTACAGATGGCTTGCCAAACCAGATATTTCTTTGCGAACTTTGACAGTTTCGTGTGCTTGAAAATATCTGCTACCTTTCCCCTTCCTTTTGCCGTATAAAACTCCTGTCCCGGAAGCTGCTTGTAGTCGGCTTTGACGTAGGTTTCGTCGTCCATTACCACGCAGTCAAACTTCGTCAGCATCGTCGTGTACAGCCTCCGGGATCGCGCTTTGGCCGTCGTATTTTGTTTATCAGCGCGATTTGGAGTCACTACCTTCTTGTAAGTCGATAGTCTGGCTCGTTTTTTGGCTCGATGCACGGTTGTAGACGATACACCCAGCTTATTTGCGGCATCTCGGAGAGATAGGTTAGGGTTTCGCTTGAAACTACCGGCAACTCTCTTTGTCGTCTCAGCGGCTTCCGGTTTTCGATTTCCCCCCGATCCAGACTTCCTGGCTGTCGACAAACGTTCCCCAAACACTTTAATTACATTTGTAACGGTTGATTTGGCAACTTTTAGCGGTTTTGCCAACTTTGCGTGCGAGTAGCTCGGATTTTCGCGATGCGCGAGCAAAATTTTGATACGCTGCTCTTCTTGCTTGGACGGCATTTTGACAACTGAAGAGTGAATTCCAAAATCAAAATAGGAGCAACATTCTACACACACACACACCTTCAAAATGAGGGGTGTTCAGGTTTTTTAAATGCAAAATTGAAAGAAATACGTCAAGTTGATATTGACCAAATTTTGACCGTATCGCCCTTTAGCAATACCCTTCTCACTTAGCCATGTGTCCAGAACCTTAATTTTCACTTCCTTTTCAATACGCGACATTTTAAAAACGCAGGATTTGAACCGCACAAACAAGTAAACAAAAGAAAGCTGATAGTCAAACGCACAGCATGCAGTGTTCAGAGCATAAAAAACCATCACAAATACATGCGTACAACGCAAATGTATGTGGATAGCTTATATTCGATACACTCCTTATCATTACACTTCCCGTTTTGATAATACTATTTAAATGAATTGTTGTTGCACAAAAATTACCTTCACGGAGTTTCGGTTGTTCTGTAACGATCAAATAACTATTTTTAATCACTTCGATTGCTGGCCTTTTGGAAACATGTAATGGGACAAAGCTCTTGGATATAATTTTAATTTTACATTTAAAGTGTGGTATACTGAAATTGCTCTCATATTGAAAAACAGCAAACCGAGAAAACGATCATTCAAGTTGGGAACGCATTTTTCTTGATTCAGCCTGTTTGGCGTACTTTTTACTCTATATTTTGTTAGTTTATATGTAATTGTATGCATTGTTTACCATACAATCAAAACAAAATAAAAAAAATTTTGTTTTGAGGAAAAAGACGCATTGGGACATTATATGCAGTTACTTTGCCTGTCTAGCGTAAATGTAACCGCATACCAGTCCCATTCTGTTTGTTCAAGATTATCTCACTGACACGGCATGCTTTGGGTTCGTTCAAATATTACGTAAGACATTTTCCGACCATTTTAACTCTCCCCTCACCTTGTACTATATTCATAAGATATGTTCAACACCCGTCAAAAATGTAGCATAAATAAATTTTGAACGTAAAAAGACGCGAAACCCACGTATTATGTAATATTTGACCGAAAATTGCTATTCTAACCTTCTGTTTCAAGGAGATTTCACATTTCTCTACGAATCAAAATATCCTAGATCTTATCAAGAGTTACTTTAGTGATAGTGATGAAAGTTCCGTATGAACTTCACATTATCGTTGAGCTCACGCTGCAAATCGGTAATATTTTCCTTCGGATATGTCCTTCAAGGAAATGCACCGAAACTACACAAACTCACGATGTTGACGTAAGTTTTAAATATTTCACAAATCAAACTGGGACATGAGCTGTATGAGACTTGCGCAATGCAGCATAAAAAAAACAGGACATTCCAAAGAGGATCCACCATGAAACGGTACTTGTAGTATTTGCAAGCAATACCCAGAGCACCTTCTGTTGAGCAAAGCAGCTCGTTTGGAATATCGGGATGACGGGGAATCTGTTAAGCCTGGACATATGGTACTAGCGGTTGACCTACAGAAGGTAGGTTTTAATGAAATCATCACTGTATGAATTTGCAGTAAATTAAAAAAAACTCTGCTTCACAGGTCATACAGCTACCTCATTTGGATGGGTTGAAATCGATCGTCTTCTCACAGCGGCTCATTGCTTTTAACAAGACAATTGCTCCCGTAGGCAAGTACACACGGATGTCGTCCCCTTGCTCTCTGTACAAAAAGAGGCGCAAACTGGAGTGCGCTATCTACTTTTTTACTGGAGTGCGGAATAACACTCCTTAATTCGGCATACGAAATAATGTCACGTATTTTGTTTAACAGATTGAGGCCACTGGAGGAGTCCTTTGTCGGCGAATTCCTGGCTAGTTCAACAATGGATCAAATATTCCGGGAGTACAACTTAAACCATTTGGTTATTGAGTTTAGTTATTAAGATTTAGTGAAGATATACGAGTTATTGCTTGCAGATAATATGATTGAATATGGTTTCCCGACGAAACTAATTAGACTGATTTGTGCTACGCAGAAGGAATCGAAGTCAAGTGTACAGGTTGCGGATGAGATTTCCACATCTTTCGTAGCATTAGATGGATTGAAGCAGGGAGATGCGCTTTCGAACTTGTTGTTCAACATTGCTCTCGATGGAGAGCTGGCGTGCAAAGGGGTGGCACCATCTTCACGAAATCGCATATAGGTTTTGCGGACGACATCATTCACCGTCTAGCCGAAGAAGGGGCATTAGTGCCATGTAAAAAGAAGACAGCGAGAATTGGTCTCACAATTAATACCAGCAAGACGAAGAACATGATCACCGGTAGACAATGGTGATGTGGGTAGCAAAGTGATTTTGGGTGGTGAAAAATTTGAAGTAGTGGAAGAATTTATAAATATCAGAACTCTGTAGACTATATACAGAAAAAATAGGAACATAAGCAATAGCGTATTCCAAAATATCATACCAAAATATATCGTGTAATCATATATCTCGCGTAAATTTGAGCGTATTGGCATCCACAAAAATGGAACACTAAACAACGTTGAGCTGGTCATAGTGTTTTGAAAATGTACACTAGGAAGAAACCCTCAGAGAAGATAGGATTCTGCTTACATTCTATTAATATACACATGAAGTCTGGGGTATAAGCCTTGGGAATAACTCTATTCAAAAATACGGTTGTGTGTGGGTACCGTATAAGGCTTCTGATATTTTCATAAACAATGTTGTCCTACTCATGTTAAAATACTGGAGTGCTGTAAGTTATCAACATAATGTATGGTTAACACTGAATAATAATCAAAGATGTTGATGCTTAACCCCTAACTCTCGTAATCAATCATCAAAGCAACACCAAGTGGCCCCATCCCGAATCCGGGAATGCAAATAGCAAGAAAACTTTATTCCAGGAGGCTGTGATTTCGAGTTAGCTACGTTGGATGTTGACACCATTTCTGTTGATGAACGACCAAGCGAGAGAGCGGAAAGTGCAATCCGAGAACGAAGAGGCAACACAAACCATCAGTTCCGTGAAGTTTTCCTGGGTTATCTTTCGTTGCTGCCGTGCTGTCGTTATTGCCTTAGAGGGATGGTGGGAAGTTCATCTGAGTGGGAGTTTCTTATAGGAGCACTTCTGTATGCGTTTGTCTTCCGAAGAGGTGCACAAGTGGGTGGACTGTCTTTATTGTGGAAATAATTTCCTATTATTTGTTTACATTAGTGCGAAGAGAATACATAAGAAGAATTTAACATGTTTTCCTGTTTTTGAATTCAACCTGAACCTTTTTTGTGTGGAAATTCCAATTTTTGATGGTTCTTGTTTTGCACGTGAACTAAGTGTGATTAATGCATAAACAAACAAAAAAAAAGATTCCTCCTTCAGTTTACGGATATAATAAATGTTTTGGTGACGCTGCAGCATCTATGACAAAGCCATCTTATCTTAGGCCGTGATCTTATCCAAGAACAAGATAGAATTTTTTTAGCTCACCAGTAAACAAAATTGTTATTCTTTCGATTTTCTTCAGCACCTCCAAGATCCAACGATTAATAGAGACCAGTCACCTCTAGAGATGCAGCTTTGCTAAATTAGTAAAGGTAGGCCTCTTTCTAAACCTTCTTCAAATTGATTCCTTTTAGGAATATGGAACAGGAATTCTTGATCATATTAAATCAGTTATTTGTTTTCAAAAAACAAAACTGTCAGATGTAAATAATGTTTTGGTAAGATTAATCCGGATCATGACAGCTAATCATCTTATATATGAATCTCCGTTCCATGATCTTTATGGGATGCAAAATAATATTCACTGCAATTTGAACAACACCAATTAATTCGTAACAATTATCCACATGATTCATTACAAAAATTGACTAGAAACATATCATGTTGTTTAACCAGCCTATTTTTGCGTTGCAATATTATTGTCAATATAAAAAAAAATGTCCTATTCAAATTGACGATTCATCGAATAGTTGCCTATTCAGTAAAAAAAAAGGTTTCAACTTCATCCACAATGAGTAAACCTGAACTTTGTTGAACTATTTCCGACGACTTTCAGTATTTCAATACCCTTCACCCGTGCCGGTACATGTACACGTAAACAAACACGAATATGTATGCATTATGCTCTGTAGTATTCCACGCTGCTGAGCTGCCGGCAATATTTATTATGATAACTTTTCATATTATGACTCTCGATTCCTGATGCGTTCCAACAGCAACAGAGAAAGCAGCCAAACCCTTTCGATATTGTTCATATTTGTTTGTACAGGGATGCTTTTTTCCAGTAGCATGTGTTCGGAAGGGCAAACGAGATCGCCGTTAGGGTGACTCGACAAAGGATGCACTCTCCATAAATGAGTGGTAAATTGATTTTCTTCTCAGGGTGTGTCGGAATTTCTAACATAGTTTATTCATTAAGATTTTATTACATTCACTTTGGTTGACCACCCACGGTTGCATCTTCGTTATTGCCACAGGTTAGCTCTAATTACACAGATAACCATTTAGCACATTGTTACGCCCATTGGCGAATCATCCTCCGTTAACGTAGACACACCCAGCAATCAGCAAGAGGATTGCGGAAACGTCAAACGAACACAATAGACTAGATAACACAAAATAAATTCAGTTCATTTGATCAAATTTGTATTTATTAACTTATTAAACTATCTTCATTAAATTTATTGGTGCCTAAAGTAGTGAATTTAAAAACAATTAACAAACTACAGTGGTTTAACCTAGGAGGTTATCGTTCATTTTTGGCCATAGTAGTGTGAAAACTATTCTTTCTACCCAACAACTTCTTGCAGATTGTAAACAATAAATTCACAAGGCTTCGCACAATTGAACCTTTAATAGATTATACTACCAGTGAAGGTATATTAAACGATCGATGAATTCGATAATTTATTATTAAATAGTAAATAAGTAACACAAATCATTATTGAAACTGTATCATAAACACAGGATAGCTTCGACGGATATCTGAAGTAATCACTAAACGTAAGTTAACCTAAGATAACAAAATCGAGCACTATGTTTCCTATGTTTCTTATTCGCTTTAGGGAAATTATAATTCTTTCGAATAAAATCACTCGTCTACTGTTGGACATCCGGAAAGGATTGGTATCTTGTTATCAGTTTCAATAACACAAATAATGCTTGGGACTAACATATATCCTCAATGTGTGAAAACTGGTGAAACTGGCGGCGCCGGCCCTGCTTGAACGCAAGCCAAACAGATCGTGTCGGGTATATTCTCATTCAGCATTCCTTTCCGATGTGGTCTACACACGTATAGCGAATGTATTGGTGAAATTGTTCTCTTGTGATGTGCCAATAAATAAATTCAATGTTTGCAGGTTTCCTTTTTTCATCGCTAGATCATCCTAGGAAACTCCTTCTAAAACATCCAGACAATTGGAACAGATGATTGCGATTGGCTGGAACAGGTTGTAGTCAAATGGGTTGAGATCGATGCTACTCGTCAATAATGTCAGATGTATGGTTTTACTGTCAGTAGACATCTTTGTAAAGACGCAAATGTTGTGGCAACGCAACAACAGGAAGTACAAACTCTTAAGTTGAACAAACGTCTAAAAAATCCAAAATGTGCTCAGAAAACTATCAAATTCGCGTGTGTCTAAAATAACAGTCTGATATGTAATCAGCAGGAGGATTCTGCATAGTAATATAGTCCAAATAAAGCCAAATAAGCAGCCAAAAATATGAACATGCATAACAAAAGTTGAGAATGATGTGCTCAAAGTGTTCACAAGAAAGAAGTTGTCATAAAATTAGTTGCAGCTAAGTCAACTGTATTGGAGTGTTGCATTGATCCGATTTTTGTTTTAGATTTTATGTTTGGCGAGCTTGGTGACATCTAGCAGCTTTATATCCTGGCTGGTTACAGTTGAAGCACCGAGCTTTTTTTTGAATTTCTATTTTCCTTACTCCAATTGTTTGCTCACCTCAAACGAACTTGCCTGCGACGAGAACACTTCCTTCGCGTTACAGAGAAACTCTTCTAGATCCATGTTAATCAACTCCGCTGACGATGTAGTTAAACCGAAGTTGCGCATTTCCTTTTAATCGTTTCATAACCAGCAGTTTCATGACGTGGTCACTTATCTTGATAACTTGCTACATGTGTGTCACAATGCTTGTAAAATGTTCAAGTTTGATGATACCCCGTTTGGCATACGGACGTTTGGCATACGGATGTTTGCTCGTATGAACGTTTGGCCGAATGGATGTTTGACCGAATGGGCGTTTGACAGAAAATTATCTATTAGCATAAATTTATTGCAGAGAAAAGGAAATAAGAATCTAAAAAAGTATTTTTAAACGCATTAGATTAGTATGAGTTTTTAGATGAATTCCATTCAAATTGTGAAACCCCTATATACTTTTCCCATTAGTTTGATCATCTTATCTCTCACCATGTTTAATAATCGTCAGTCATTTTGAGGCTAGATTTTTCTGAGAAAGGTTATTGGAACTATTGTTCAAAAGCACGAAGAACTCATTTGAGAAAAGTAGCAATTTAAAATCAGATTCTTCTATGAAATGTCATGCCAAGTAGTTTTAGAGTTCGATGCCATTTAGCCAAATATCTTTTAATCATTTGATTGCAATCAACGTCCCAAAAGTAAAATGAGAAAAGTGAAATTTTATTAAAGCTTAACATTAAAAACTATTAGTTTCTCACATAATTCGCCAGTCGCTTCAAAATTTATCAAATTGAAATACATGAAATAATGAGAATTACATTTGTTTGATCAGCGCAACTCCAAAGAACTGCTCATGTTTGAAAGAAGGAACAATCTCACAAAGAGTAATAAACCGGGCAAGCGCTTGATTCAGAAGTTTGCCGGCGAATACAGGAACATGTATCGTCAAAGAAGGGCAAGTAGCACACTACGATCATAATTAGTTGTAGTAACTTGATTATGACTGAGCAAGTCATATTTATGTAATCTCAACTGAATGGCAACAAGTGTGCTACTAGGGAGGCCCATGTGCAAAAAATCAAAAAAGGTATCTTTTGGAGGAAGTGCGTATTTCTTCAAGATTATTAAAAATATTGACCCATTCAACTGCGACCAATTTTTTGATCTATAGTAACATATCCTCCATTTTTTCTAGATATTGCATCACTATTGCTAGAAGTGATCACCAAAGTTTGACTTGAAGCGTTGTCCAAGGGCGGTATAACACACCGAATAAAGTGTACTACAGTACTGAGGTTTGTTCTCTAGATCTCAGAGGGTTCTAGTAGCCCTTTGCTGAAGAACTTAAATCTTTTGTTGGAGATTTCCGGGCATCAGTGTTTCGAGTCTTCTTTTTCCTTGTCACATAATCACCATGAATCTTCTTGAATTCTTCTTCTTATCAGCGTCAAGTGATATCGGCTCGGATAAGGCCTGTATGTGAGGTTAAGTATTTTTTGGTGAAACCAAGTAATTTGCGAGTCATTGAAATGTTTGGAGTGCCAGTTTGCCTCAATTTTCAAGCATTTCCAGGCTTTCTTCTCCATTCTAAGTAAAAAAGCAGATAAGCTACAAAAGGGTTCTGGTCCTACGGACTGTTGAGACGATTCGAATCTGGTTAATTCATCAGCTCTCTCGTTTCCATCAATTCAACAATTTCCAGGAACAACGTACAAATTGACTTAAACTACAAGACAACTTTTTGAGCGATTGAACACATTCCCAGACATGCTTGGAATTGCATGTTGTCGACTTTAAAGCATTAAGAGCTGTTTGACTGTCCGAAATAATGCATATAAGGTGTGGCCCTTTAATATTGGAACAAACATTTTTGATTTTTACAGCGATCGTAGTGGTCCAATTTGTATACTACGACATCTTATGTGTTCCCTATAATATGTAATAAAAACATCAGAAGTTTTTTTTTTCGGTGCAGTTCAAACCTGTTTCTGAGAAATACAAAAATGAAATAAAAAGAAGAAAAAAAATTGTGCGCAATCATTTGAAAAGTCAAGTCATACCGTGCCTGTTGACATCTTAATAGGGATCAAAAGCACAACAAGGTGCCAAAATCCGTGCCAGAAAACTGTATGATCAAGTGTTGACAAAATCCAATGGCTGTTTTCTCATGGATGATGAAACCTATGTAAGATGAAACCTATGTTACGGCTCGGGGATGTTCCTGCCAAATTCAAGTTTGTGTTTGCAAATAAATTTGCACGTAAATACATGATTTGGCAAGGCCTCTGTAGCTGCGGTAGGAAGATCAAGGTTTTCATCACTGATAAGACATTTAATTCAGACCTGTACAGAACGAAATGCCTCCAAAAGCGAATATTGCCATTCATCAGATCCCACAATGAACCTGTCCTGTTTTGGCCAGATCTTGCAAGCTGTCATTACAGTAAAACAATGCTACAATGGTATGAAACCAACGGTATTCAGTTTATACCAAAACCACCAGCTCAGAATGATAAAGAGATTTTGGGCTATTATGAAGAGGAAACTGAAGGTGAATAGCAGCGTCGTCAAAAGCATCAATGAATTGAGAACCAAGTGGAATAAGATTGCCAAAACGATGATTGAAAATAATGTGTGCCGGTTGATGAAACGTATTCCGGGAAAAGTCCGCCAATTTCTTCAAAATTGAGATGATTAATTTGTTTCTGTATTTTCCCTCTAAAGTTCACATAATGTCGAACATTTTAGTTAAAACAGAATACTATTTTGTTGATGAATGTTCAAAATATGCGCAATAGGCTATGTTCCAAATCTAACTCGGCCACACCTTATTTGATTGTTCATTTTTTAACCGACTGTATAGAACACAATCGATCTTTGACGGAGGTTTGGACCATCTCTTTCCCACAAATCACGTCCAGGATCAATAACTTGATACAAACAGTCAAAGTTGTTTTTTTCTCCATCCAATCTTCGGTGTTCATAACAAAAGGATTAAATCTAACAATTTTTATAATGGTAAGATTTGTTATTGGATCACCTTCGAAAAGGTTCACAAACCTTCTGATCTTTAGAGTGCTCTTTTCAGCTTCTATTTAATTGTATGTATTGATGCAATAGTAGCATGAAAATCAATGCATCCAATGCTTTTGTTGGTGTACAACTCTTTTCACCAATAATTAAAGTAGTTGCTATTCTTTGAAGTTTTTCCAACATTCTCTGTACAACAGGTTTTTTAGTTTGTGGCCACTAGACCAATGCAACATAGGTAATTTTGGGTTTCACAATTTCCGAATAAATCCAATTTATCATCATTTATGGCTTTAGTCCCCATTACTTTCCAAATGTTTTTTTTTTTTTTTTTGTAGCTATCCGTAGAGCATTTGAAAGTTCCAGTTTAGTAAACTTTCAAGTAATACTCTAAGGTATTTAACTGTATTTAAAAGGTTTAAATGATTGAAAAGTTCGAAATGAAGCTGAGTTGTTAAGGACTGTACTTGAGGAAAATTAGGGTTGAGAAATATCTGTGTTGGTATTAATTTCAATATCCATTTAATGATTGACATGCTTTGTTTTAAAATGATTTTGCATACAAATTCGAGGAAATAATTTAATGCTATGCTGATCTTGTTTTAAAACAATGAATGCACTGCCGTAATTGACTATTTTAAAAATAGATTTTAAAATCGACGGCAATGGAACAATTTTTCCCGAAATCACAAAACAGATCTTATTGAATAGGAATGATTTTTTTTCACCTGCAATGAGTATTCTTGGAAAATGCAAACAATTGCATATGGTTTAATGGTTTAAATTAACGAATTGCGCAAATTCACTGAATTGCTGGTTTTTAAAATGATCCCACGAAACGCTATTTTTATATTTAAAAAAAAAACAATCATGAGTTTGGATGTGAGCCCTACAAGTGGTTGTCAACCTCTCCCTCCCTACGACCCTTAACAGTAATCCCATTGTCATTTATCTTCTTTTCCCGATGCAGTCACCCTACCGGTTGTCCTATGTGCATGTTATGTGTTGTTTGTTGTGTTTTTTTTTTCTTCTCTCCTTCGACGAGTAGCACGCTGCATAAACAATGTGCGAGTGTGTGGCAAGAGTGGTGGCGTCGGCGTTGGCGTCGTGTGGCGGTGGGTTGATAGCCGCCCTGGCCGGTACTGGAGAGGTCCGACTCGGGATATGCTGTTGCTGAAGGCCGCCGGAAGCGCATAAAGTGCAACTCCACATACATATAAAATTTTGCTTGCAACCGTGCGCTTTTTAATAACATTGTTGTATAAATAATACATCGGAACGAAATTAATCTGCCGGTACTCATCATTATAATAAAATTATAATTATCCCAATTATGTGATTTTCGGGATGAATTTTCTTCGGCGGGAGAGCTGCTGTCGATTTGCTCGGTGCTGTATTGTGCAACCGACGACAGGTTTTGGGGTTTTTAATTCTGGGTAGTTGACGATATGGACGCTCTAGGGTAATATTTTCGAACATAATACACGAACGAATACCGCACAATGAGGTGCACCTTTCCACTGAGCGAGCTGATAACCGCAATTAGTCAACGCACACATATAGTGGCAGTTATTTTATCCGTTTTCGATACGGCGGTGGGGTATTATACTAAATATTAAAATGAAACCACCTCAGGACTGGCTGTCACCTGGCCGAGTGGGCAAAAGACAACGAGAGAGACTAACCAAAAGTACCACTTACCTTTTAAGGCAGTTTGCCTCCAGGCTTAGCGAGGTGCTCCGTTGCTCCAGATCGGCGGAGTATAAGTTGAAGATGTCGAAGGGAAAAATGGTGGCTAATTTTTGGAAAGTTCAACACAGTCACTTGAAGTATTCAGCAGCACACTCTTATCAATCACCACTAAACACACCAATTTATTATTCGAAACTTGCAACAAACGCCTATTCTAAAACACCCTCTTCAGTACAAGTATCTATGCTAGCTATGCCTCACACTGATACAATGGGAAGAGCATATCACCAAAAGCACGCGACACGAACGGAGCCACTGAACAGACTGAACCGAATGGCCGATTGCAACCAACCAGACAGGATTATGCTGCCGCCACTGGGGTTTCAATTTCAAACAACAATTTGCCTTCTTTGCACCTTGTTTTATCGCGTGTACATGAAGCGCTCTTCCGATGGTCTCTTTCGCTCTGCATTCACTCTGCAACTTGGTCAATAAAGCTAGCTCTGCTCCGGCACCTCGTGTGCATTCACACTTCGACTCTCCCGTAATTGAAACTGACGAATCACCTTAAAAACTTTATGCTTTTATGATTTATTTAAGTTCACACGGGGCTCTCGCGACGACCCTCTCTCTCTGTCTATCTCTCTCTCGTGGTTATGCGTTCTGTTTTGCTAGCACCCGAACACCAGGTTTGAACTGCCAAGAGAGCATCTAAAATTGTCTCACTCTCACTGCAGAAATTTCCGCACGCCGCCGAACTGTCAGCTCTCTCCTTGTGTTTACAACATAGCGAACATACTCGTTCATAGTCTCGTCAAATATAAACACCCCAAAACAACACCCCGCGTCTAGCACGAGGCGATCCACTCCCGGATTCGAGGCACGAGAGGAGAGAAGCCGAAATGATTCCAACAGCTGACGAACAGCGAATGAGGAAGTCCTGATGCTGGTCGGTATGTTTTATGCTTCCTGTGCTTCGTTAGCATTGTCGTGCATCTAGCGAGAAGCGCGATTTTTTTTATCTCACTCGCGTGTTTCTCATGTTATGTACTCATTGCGACGCTCTCCCAATTTCTACGATTCTAGTTTATGGTTTGTTATTGTCGAATGTGTTTATTAGTGGCATGCTAGTACACTGACGATCGAATGTTTTCTTCCTACTGAAATGACTGAAATCATATGAAATCAGTAGAATCATATAGGAAAGGTGTTCCTATATTAATCGCATCACTTGCAATTCATCCAACTCAGAATCAAGGGATTGAGGCGCGTTTAGGAAAGTTTGTTATGTTTGTAGTTATTATTAAAAGTAGGATAGTAATAATGTTTACAAATAGAAACCAATGCAATTTACTCTCATATCGTTTGGTTAGGATAGGAACATGAGATTAATAGGGAAACAGCTACCCTAGAAATGTGCAGCCAGAATTACTTTTTTTCAAGCGTTTAGAAATAAAGACAAAACTTCAACTAATATGGATCGGATATCATCTCACTTCAGTTAGTATTACATTTTACGCTTGAAGAACATTCTTCAAATTGTTTCCAAATCATCGATGTGATGGCTGATTTTTTTTTGCCACTTCACTTTGTCACTTTTTATGATTGTTGTTCTGATTTTATTCATATATTGTTCATGTCTTTCATTTATTAGTTAATTTGCAAATCAATTACTCAGTATATTATGTCTAAACATACTTAAGGGTTTCTTTTTGTTTCTGAATATTATGGTTTATTTATCAAATTATTATTTTCTTCGTTTATTTAAAATGGGTCCTATTAACCAATTCATTCATATTTTTTCAACAGTGCATAAGCAATATAAAAATGATGTCCCATTTATGCAGTTATAAATAAATAAATCAATACTTTCAATTATTCATTTAATCAATTTAAATTCATTTTCTACAATCTTATTACAAATTCATCGAAAAAATAATTTTTCTATTAAGCGTTCAATATTGAGGTCGGCGCCAGCATTTGTATAATCTGTAATTTTTTTCCATAAACTATTTTATCACTTTTTTATTTATTTATCAATTTATTCATTAAATTTTACGATTTTACTCTATTCATCATAAATCAATATTATTTTAAAGATTTATTAATTTATGCACCAATACATTTATTTATTTAAAAATTAGTTTGTTGATTCATTAATCTTTGATGAAAATTGAAAACTGGTTATTATTTTTTTTCGTCGGCCTCTTTCTTCACATGGTAACAATCACCGACGCCAGGGAGACGACTCCACCACCTGGACCCTACCTCACGTTTCATGACTATGAGCCGGGACCAACGAGTTTACTTCTTTTCCGAAGGAAGACGAGACCAGATTTTTTCGCCTCACAGAACCCACCGACGTCTTTTCTTAATCATGTATTAAGGAATAAATCTATCTCTATGACCATTGAAAAAAATCCATAGGTTAATTTATTAAATAAATATAAATAATATGATAATTTTTCAATTCTTCATACATTTATTTGTATATGTTTTCATTTTTTCATTAATGCGTTGATTCATTTATTTATTTAATCATCAATGGATTCATTTGTCGATTTTTCAATGTATTAGTTGAAAAATGTATTTATTTACTGATTCAGTCATTAATTTTTGTTCTTGTTTAATAATTTATTAATTGAATAATTTATTTATTTGTTTTTTTTCATAGATTATTTGTATGTCTACTATTTCATTTATTGATTTGATAATTCATTTTTTCCTTTGATTATCGAGATTTTCAGCCCTGGGCTGGTTCATCTTCCGTCGTAGTAACTCAATTACCATTTAAGTATTTTCGTAAATTGTCCGGGGGTGAGATTCAAACTCGTGACTTTGGCGTGAAAGGTATGGATGTAAACCATTACGCCGGGGTCACCCCCTGATAATTCATTAAATATTGCGTGAATTAAGTTATTTATTGCTGAGCATTTTCTTCTCACTTGATTTAATTATTTGAAGAAGCACACATTCATTATGTTTTATTTGGTAAATTTTAAAGAAAATATATATACATTTGTTTTAATAATTACATGATCTATTCGTTCACTGATTGATTAACGCATTCATATATTTTTTAATCTATTTTTCGTCCATCCATTGTTACCATTAATTCAATTTATCTTTTAATAATTTGTTTAATCATCTTATGACTTATATTTCAAGTAATTCGTTTATTCATGAATTCAATTGTTTGAATTGGTTCTTTGAAATCATTTATATTTTATTTTATATTTCTGGTTTTCTATCAATAATCTGTTTCAAACATGTCATATATTGTTCATATTATTTTTGAATAATCCATTCATTTACTATAATTTGGTTTTTATTTATTAATTTCCTTCTGTTCTTAAATTTAATGCCTTACTTATCCCACCATTCACTGGTTATATTATTAGCATACATCGAAAAAATCATTTATTTCTATATGCATTCACTATTCACATAAGTATACATGAATATTTTAGAATCATTTACTTGTTCATTCATTTATTCATTATTTATTATCCTATTTGACCATTTTTAAATATTTTCTAATTTTTCATCTAATAATTATGTAATGAATTTAATTAATTATCACGTCGTTCATACCATAGTTCATTTCTAATAAAATTGTTGATTCTTCAATCATTTATTTTTTAATTGAATCAGTCATATTCTATATTTTCTTAGTAAAATATTTACTCTCATAATAATTTATTGATGAATTCATTTGTTTTTATTCATTTCATTTATTTACACACAATTCTTACATTATTTACTTATTCTTTCATTTACTGACACATTTTTTTTTCTTCGTTCTATGTATGGTAAGGGGAAGTAATGCTAGCCTAGCTCCTTCATTCGGCCTATGTACCATATGTATCATTAATTTAGCGATAATCAACAAAATCACGTTGCTATTAGGATGACCGATGTAATCCAAAGCAATTGAGACAATATTAATCAACTTATAGTTGTTCACTTTCGCGTAATTTTCGATTTCTTGAACTTTTGGGGCATCATGATTTCACTGGTTAAGCTGTACAGATGATCTACACGATCTTCAAGTGATCTAAATTTGGCTTAATTGAATCGATAAAGCGAGTAATGGATTTTGGATGAACAGAAAATAGTTACACGTTACAAACTAGCTGTTCACATAGCTAAAATAACAATAATTTTACAAGAAAATCGTAGACCCAATGTTGAGGATATATTTTTTTGTATGCTCCCAATTATGGTCTGTTGTATCAATAACGTAGTAAAATGATTGTTATTGGTAAAATTTCAAGTGGAACTGCATGAATTTGCTGTTGATTATATTCAAGTGGCTCATCTAAACACAAACCAAAGGAACAAAATGCTTGTATAGTGAATTATAATGTTTTCATTATTGAATGGCTGATAAATCATATATGAACATCACTTAACTGTTTCGAAGCTGGTTTAGTTTGTTTTATGAAATGTTGTTTTAAGTACAACGAATACAGATGGTAATGGATGAATTCATAAAATTAGAAAAAAAAACCGTACAAAGACTACATTTAGAAATATATCAATCGAATGGGACGAAGTTGCATCCACGAATAGACCCGATTTGGTGCCTATAGATCGACATTCAATCCATATCCCTCAAATGTTTCTGAGTTTATAAAATGAGTTGTGTTATTTTTCGTGATACATACTACCAAATGTCTTATCAAACTTATCTTAGCAAGTGTCTAACTAGTTGAATCTAGCTTACTTCTTAAAAGCTTTATGAGTTATAATAGAAAATGTAATCGGTCATTGCATAATAGGCTGAGTCAAGGGACACATACCCTATTAAATGATTCAAAAACTGTTTCATTCGCAAGTTCATATAAGGATTTTCTCATTAGTTCATTCATAAGTTTGATTTAATATTAATATAATCATTTTTTAATTAACTGATCTGTGGATATATTTATTCATATTTTTACGTTACCTTTACCAACTTTTTCATTGTTTTTTTCCTGATTATTGAAATTTTTAGTCTCGGCCTGGTTCAGCTTCCGTCGTAGTAACTTAAACACGTTTTGGGTATTTTTTGTGACTTTTCAGGGGTTTAAACGTGAACTCGAGACTTTGGTGTGAGAGGTATGGACGCTTACTTCAACGCTGGGGTCGCCTCTATTATTTATTCATATATTTTTAATTTATCCGTTCATTTTTTCTTTCATATGTTAATATATTCTTTTGCGTTCTTTCAATGTTTCATCTGTTATTTTTGCATTCGTGAACTAAATATTTAACTTATTTGCTTACATATTATTTTCTATGTTCGTTTGCTTATCTTTTTTTTAATTAATTCATTTGTTAACTTATTCATATATTAACTTAATTATTTTTTGAATAATTTATGCATTTATTCATTCGTATAGTCGATCACTTCTACATGAAATCGTTTATCCAATATAATATACATTTATTAATTCATTTAAATATTTACAACGTTATAAACTAATTATTTTACTAATTTACTCATTAATTTATGCTTTTAACAGTTTTTCATTCATAAGTTTTTTCATCTAACAATTTAGTCATTTATTTATTCATTGAAATATTTATTTATTCATTTCATCAATTATTCTTTTTATCATTGATCAATTGATTTATAAAGTCAGTAATGAGTTCCTTCATTCGCTCATATATTTTTCAATATATAATTTTTTTTCAAAAATTCATTCCTTCATTTTTTCATTTACTGACTCATTTATTCATTTACGGATGTTGTTATTTATCCATTCACATCAAGTTCATTTATTAAAAAAAATTATTGATTCAATTATTAATTAATGATTTATTTATCCATGTATTTCTGTTTTATTTCCTCATGTTCATATTTTCTGATCTATTTCTTCGTTCATCTATTCAATCACTCATGTATCTCTTTGTTTTTCGTTGATATATTAATTTAATTATGAATTGATTCATTTATCAAATTTATCTCATATTCGTTCAAACCTCTATATGTTTTCTGATCTATTCAGTTAACAATTGAATCATGCATTTATTTTTATTTTTATTTAGGAAGAAATTAATTTAATGATCAATTTCACAAATTAATTCGTACATTCAAATATTTCCTTATTCATAAATGCATCACTGATAATAAGATTTTCACTGAGCATTTATTCATTCACTCATCCATGCATTCATACATTTATTTAAGCTTTCATTCATTTATTGATTAACTTTTCTCTAATTTGTTAATGTCAACATAATCTCATATGCTCTTGTATTCATTATTGATTATGTTTTTTTTTTTTCAAAAATGCATTTATTCATGACTTTTGACACTCATTAACTCATGCATTCATATATAAGTATAGGTTATTGCAGTCACTTTTCATATCTTGATGTATGTACCCATTAGTCTTTCAAGTTGTTTATTTATTCATCAATTTTAAAATTCACTTTTCTATTTTTTCGATTATTAATTTATTTCTTTATTCATTTGTATATAAATTCATTCATTTATTCAATTATTCACTAAGTTAAACCTATATTAAAAAAAAACTTTCTTCATTTTTTGATGAATACATGTATGTATTTTTGCATATATTTATTTACTCAACTATTTGGTAGCAAATGGATTCCTCCATTCGCATAAGAGCTGATACGTTTGTTGATGTATTCATTATAAATCATACATCTCATTTGAATAATGATAATTCATTAGTTCATTAATTCAATGATTCATTGTTCCATTTATTTAATTTATTTCTATAGCTTATATTCGATACACTCCTTATTATATCTTCAATTGTTTGTCTTATTTTTGATTTTAATCATTAATTCATTTCTTCATCGACTCATTTATTTATTTATTGTTTATCTTATAGGTTCATTTATTTGTTAATTCATTGATTTATTCATGCAAATGTTCATAATGTTAATTTTTTATTTATTTTTTATTTATTCCGCCATTTTTCAATAAGTGCAATTTGTTTTCTTGGTCGATATTTTTTTCATTTCTGTATTTTTTCATTTCTCTTTTTCATCAAATCAGTTATTCATATTAATTTATCTTCGGTAATAATTTGTCACTTATTTGATATTCAGTAATGCATTTTCTCAAATATTGAATGAATTATGTACTCTTATTAATTTTTACAATTATCAATATGTTTATTTTTGCATTTATGCATTTTTTCTTACAAACATTAGTTTATATATTTGTAATAGTCAGGCAGTTTGAAACACTTTGCGTACTCATATATGTGGAAATCTATCTGTACAATACAAATGGAACTTAAAAGTTAAAAAAAACAGAGGGAGTTGACCAATGGAACCAGTGACCAGTGGAACCACATAAGTCTACTCTTCAATACTTTACAACATTTCTTGCATTTTAGGATCAACCGGCTGAAGATCTTTTATAATAGATACGAATGATTGTAGTATTTTTCATTTACATAAATATGTACACTATTATATGAATATTCCATGAGCATGCGAGGGACCTTCTGGGCACCCGATTGAAGCACTCTGGATTGGGAGAGTGGAAATGCCAACTCCGCATTGCTAACAGTTTTTGAATAGAGGGCGGGAGGTTTCCCCGGCCATTGGGGCATCCTCATGTTAGATAGATCGCTCAGAATGACCAATTATTTAATCTTGTTGTTGGAAGGAGGTTCTTTATATCTCTGGAGAAACTATTAAGTGATGTTGCCTATCAATCCAACCAACCCGTTTTGGTCCTTCATACAATGGCACGATTAGGACAATCAGTGGTTATTGAGGCTTGACGAAGTCTAACAGAGAAGAGAACCCATTGATGTCGAACTAAGTCTCCGTACTACAATTGGTGGACATGTCAGTGCCCTATAATCGAAAGTTGAAGTCAAAATTTGCGTTTTTTTTTCACTCTTTAAGCCGAAAATCAATGTTGCTAACTACTTTTCGATACACTCTTTATTGTCAGAAGAGACAAGTGATGAAGAGAATCGATCTTCTGCTTCTGATAGTTAAAACTGTATTTAATTATTGAAAAATGAATGTTATCAAAAAAGTCATGTCAGTGCCTTATTAAAATTTGTTTACGGAGCAGCTGGTAATCAATGAACAATGCAGTAAAATTGAATAATCACCTTGAAGTAACTGCTTTAACAAGGTTTTATTATATCTTAATTTTTTCATAATTTTTGCAGCAGTGTTTTATGTTAGTTTGTTTTACAGTAAAAAATAACGTTTGTTCACAACAACGCTCTCTAACACAACTGCAGTGATGAAAGGTTGCTTTCCTCAAATAATTTGGAATAACAATTAGTTAGTTGTTGGTCCCCAATAGTTTCATGTAAAATATAATTCTTGATTTTTCATAAGTTCAATTACAACCTCTTTTATCTTGTCCCTTTAAAATTTATCAATGAGCTCTCTGCAAGACCCAAACCATGTTCCCGAGAATCGATTCGATCAGAGAGCTCCGCGTTTACCTCCCCTGATCTCTGTCTCTTTCTAGGTTGTTAATGTTGCGATATTGATATCACCTTCCCTGATGGGCCTGACTTCTGCTACCACAGTAGACATAACGACGCTCTGAGATTGTGGCATCTTGGCTCAGCAGTGGAGCCAAGGCAACCGCAAAAAGAAAGAGCAACATTAGATTACGAGGTGTTAGCCTACGATGCGCGCCTTTGCTGAGAGCGACGAACGACTCAAGATGTAAACAAACATCGTGCCGTATAATGTGGCCTCTCAGATTAATGGAAGGTAATAATTAAAGATCAGTTAGTGCTGCCTGCCAAGCCCCGAAGGCATATTGACGATGGGTGCGTTAGAAGGAACGCCAGCACCGAGGTCGGAAGTGGCCATGTGCGTGTGTGTGTGTTTGTCTGCTTGAGCAGCAAACGTTGTGTTTTTGTAATTGAGTGGGATGGCAAGGGGTAGGAAACTGGACGTTCGGAGTGTGAGTTGTAACAAGTGAGACGTGCAAAACGGCGATTAACGGTAATTGATTAGGGTTAATCGTGTTCACCTGATGGTGCACTTACAATAAAGTTATCGGAGGATGTTCCGCATGCTGGAATGTGATTTGATGCTTATGATTCAAAGAATGATTGCAGCAGTGGACATTCCCATTCCAAAGCAGTTAATGGTACAGCTTTTATTTCTCAGGGATTCCGAATAACAATTATCAACATTTCTCGAAACCCTAAACCCAGCCACGCTACCGCTGCCAACATACGTTCAACAAGTTAAAAACTTGTGCAAACGAACGAAAGGGAAACAAACCACCGCGAGCCCTCTTGCCGAACCGAAACGACAGACAAACCCATGTTTGTTTTGCTGACATGATGAGCCTTGACTTTTTCCACTCTGGTCTGATTTTCTGGAAACCCGGTCGGGTTCGGGGAGGGGAAAATAGAAGGAAGTAAAGTTTGGTCCAGGATCACTGCCGGAGCTCACTGTTGGATTTAATACGGCGACGAAGATGTCTACTCTACATGCACGGTAAAGTTTTGATAACACACTCTCTTTTACCCCCGGATCGGTGCCGGTTTGGTTCGTCAGAATGAGAAATGAGAAAGCGAGGAATGTTTGTGTTCCAAGATAAATGTTTGTCGGAAGATTTTATTTATGAATTTTAATATGAATCCGTGTTGAACTTTCTCGTGTTATTAGCGAAATTTTTCGATTAATGTTGGAATTTGCCGGATGTGCGCTCGAAATGCGATACCAGACTGTTGTATACTAAGTTCATTTTAAATTGCAAATTTCCGGATTTTTAATAATAGTTCTTTTTCCAAATAAATGCAAATAATCTGACCTGCTCCAATTGAAATAGCTCCATCGACAATTGGACGGTTTCAAAACTAAACTAGAAATAGGTGGAAGAATGACTTCATCCACATCAAACGGTTGCACGGCACATTCGAAACAGACAGAACCCTGAATCCAGCCGAGCCAATAAATGAAAGAGAGGTAACATAGTCAGTCAGAACTGAGTGAACCTAGGCGAGCGAGTGTGTGCATATTATAAGCTGAAATGTCCTGAGGTGATTCAATCGCCCTGGGCACTCATATATTATATTTCCAGACTTTTTCCCCTCACCCTGGCCGTGGCCGTGGTCGGTGAAAATCAACATCAGCAGTGGAGCAACAGCAACAGCAACAACAACAACAACTACAGTCACTACATCGCCGAGGGGCATCCAAAGCAACAGAAACAGCGCGGCGATAGCACTCTGTGGAGGCAGGAAGGTGGCCGAGAGACAGGAGAAATCCATCGCTGTTTAACCTGGAGCAGTTATAAAATAAATATATAAGTATAAAATATATTCTCATTTCGTTCGTTTTTTGATATAACACATCGTGATGGTAGGGAGTAGATGCCAGAGTTGTGCTAAGCGGTAAACTGCGCACTTTCGAAGGTTCAAGGAAGCCTCAAGTAGGATTCACATCCAGTCAGTATGCGCAAAACAGCGCATACACGTTTCCAAGTGGAACGATGGCGAAGAGATGCTGCTTCGAGGCTGCTCCAGGGCCTGGAAACTTATTCTCCCCTTGGTTCAATGTGTGCAGTCTTTTCTTTCGACTGGCTCAAGTTTGCTGAAAAGCGGGCCCGGTTACGGTTCCCAAGGCGAACGGAAGCACAGTGGCGTAGCAAGACCTGAAAGAATGGGAGAAGCTGAAAGCTGATGAAAGAAGCTTCGTTTTTTGTGTAATCGAAATACGGTTTAAGAACCGGTTATTGGTTCATTAGAACAAATAGCACTTTGCCCTGTTTTTCAAACGTTGTTTTCGCCTTTGTATACTTTTATTTAGATTGATTGAGGAGGTACAAATCGTTGAGTTGGTGTTATAAGTTCTACACCCTTTCTTGGAACATTGGAAAAATATAAATTAAAACTTCACGTGTTCATAAAAAAATAAAAAAAACTGAAAAACTTTTTAAACTATTACTAGTAAACGCGAGAAAATTCCATTTATTTCCAAAACAGAAACCTCGTCTTTTGACAGCAAGGCCTATTTCGTCTGCCACTTACAGACTTTTTCAGTGTCGAGTGCTTGACTGGAAGAGAACATCGCAGTAGGTCAAATATTTATTGTAGATTTTTGTGTACCTAAAATGTGTGCGCCGTTTTTTTTTTGTTCGGTCTATCTACAGTCACGAATACCGGTTTCCTTGATAATTGTGAAGTATATTTTTAAAATGTTGATTCTAAATTTCTAAGCTTTCTGCTACATCAAGTTTTCAAAGGTTTGTGATAGAGGGTGTTCCGCTCAAAATTTGGTCAAACAATAATGTGTGTGAGTCGATCAAAGTTTTTATTACTAAGTCAATTTTTTTTTCTTTTTCAAGTTCAGTTAACAGTAAAAATATTCAACTAAGCATCCTTTTTACCGAATGCGAATTGGGTCTTTCGTTTAGGACCCGTCATAAGATTTTGTACAGTCTCCTTGTCCACATTTTTCCCCTGCCCTTCCGTTCAGAAAGGGGTATGGGCGCGTTCTGTCGAGTTGGTCGTGGCAAGTTCCATGTGTGAATCGGCTGCCCTATTAACGTTCAAAAGTGCCTGAACCAAATGGACAGCTTGTAATGGTCACTTGAAGATGCGATGGGGGATCATTCATTGCCCTGATATTCCGAAATGTAGCACGTTGTAAAATGGATTCTTGTCTTGTATAACCAAAAAGATGGTTTTGAGTAAACGGAATGTACTCATCGGGACCCTCTGAACGGCCGTTGTGAGAATATCACCACTGAATAATCTCACATGCGCGCTCAGCGCGTTACCAATCACTAATGCTTTTTCTGCTCTCTTCCCAATCTATGTCAACGAGCAATCCACGAGGTCATCTTTGAGTCAACTCTTCAAAAGGTAGGGATAGACCCAGGAAACACGGACCTACAGAAACACCGAGACAACACAGTACCCAAGCAGCCAAAAGTTCAAATTTTTGCCTGAGATAAGAACTTGAAGTTCGCATTTAAGTTTCATGGGACTTTCAAACGCAATCTTCAAGTTCATATGTTGTCAGTTGAGAACTTGCTTTGAACTTCAAAAATCTCTAACTACAAAGTTTCAATCAAAATACTAACCGTACTTTTAATCAGCGCAATAGTTCACAACAAATCTATGTTGAACTGCTTTCCTATTCTGAAGTACATGATATGGGTTCTGAGTAACACTTTATAAAAGAGTCACAAAGATTGTTTAAAGTTTGAAGAGTGATCTGGTGTTCCCAAGTAACATCTGCCAAATTAGTCCAGCTTTGTTAAATTTTATTAAAGTTTTATGAACGCCACTGAAAATCAATTTTGTTTTCTTATGGTGCCAAGAGGTGCCAATAGGTTTTATATTTAGTCAGGTTATGAGAACCTACAGAGCTTCTTTACAACGGTCTTTAAACCTTTGCTTCTAAAATTCCTTATTACTCCTATTAAAAGTTTTATGTTGACTTTATGAACTCAACGCTTCAAATAAAATCAAATACATAGCGTGAGTTAGGTGGGCTAAAATTACAACGATGCATATATAAGAGGCTAAAAAAGAATAAAAAACATTGTGAATGGGTGTAATATAAAATGATAAGAACAATTATATTTATAATATCTGCATGTCTACAGATTGTGGTCTTGCTGCAATTGTTGATGACCATCGACACGAGGGGAAAAAATAGATAATATTATTATACAATACTTGGAATTCCTGGATGACCTGAAATTAAATACCTTATAAAAATACTTCCATTTTTCATAATGCAAAGACATTCCAAATCTCGTTAACCTGAAACCACGTTACATTCAATCTATCTACTATCATAAAGATCATAAAAGATAAAATGCCACTATTTCCCTTAATGCCATTTCATGATAACTATTGGGATGGATCTTCCAAAGCACGCTGTAACAACGAGCCTAAAGTAAATAGTAAAATTCTCAAAACTCCAGGCACACGATCCTCTGTAGCAGGTGGAAAAACTACTTGATGTGATATTTCCACGATGGAACTGACTCTTAGCTTCGGGTCTTGAGCATGAATCCCTACTGAGCCCTTGCGGCGCGACAAGCCGGCCAGTTCAGCGCAAGCGTCAATCTTCAATTAACAACACAGTACTCAAAAAATAAATTTGCGGCACGATTGGAGAAGAACAAAAATGTCGAATGTAAATATAATTAGTTTTTTCTGGTTTTGTTGAGTTCGATTGAGGTACCTTTTTGAGCTGAGTAGCATTCTCTACAACCTCTTGAACGATCCTTTCGTGAACTTCAAAGTTTTCTTTAGAAGCTGATAAGAATGCTACTAGCAGCTTTAACACTAAATTTGAACTAAAAAGTTCGGTTAATTACTTAAAAAGTAAGCTGTTTAAGCCAAAAAACACCTTGTTATCAGAACTTTTGGTTGCTTGGGTAAGGCACGGTATAAACCCTAACTAATTTTACGTTCAGCCAAATTACTACAAAATATACTAAATATCCACGACCTAATATATAACGGGGAAAGGGAGGGACCATCAGGGCACCCAAGTGAAATGATTTGGATAGGGAGCATGGGATTGCCTCCTCCCTATTGGTAACATTTCGTGGAACGAGGGCAGGCTCTTCGATCCCATCGATTGGGTTTATTCTGTCAATCGAGAGCTCGATTCTAATGCTGTTGGTGTGAACTTGCTTTTGGAAGGGGTTCTTTTCCCTATATTCGCGGGTTTCGCGTAAGTTAAGCTGCTTACGGGCCCACCCAAACGCTTTTGGCCCTTCATACAGGAGCTTGATGATCACAAACAACAAAGAAACCTGATAGAATCGTTTTTCAGATTATTCCACTGCTATGGAATGTTACCTTGCTACAATAGATGGTAGTATCTCATCATCATCATCATCAGTCTCCTTGTCCACTATATTCACCGCAGAACGCCAGTTTGCCTTGAACTGTTTCTCGCTCACAACAGCTGTTTAAGTCTTCTTAAGGTTTCGCTTGACGATGGCCCAATATTGTTCGATTGGGTGGAGCTCTGGCGTATTGGAAGGGTTCTTGTCCTTGGGCACCACTTGAACGTTGTTGGCAGTCAAGTCCTTTTTTCGTAATGGCAAGATGCCAAATCCGGCCAAAATAGAACGGAACAATTGTGTCGCTTCAGGAAGGGTAGTAAACGTTTTTTGTAGGCATTCACTCAGATAAATTTCTGGGTTGACGGTTCCGGTCGCAATGTAAACGTTGCTCTTTAAGCCTCAGGTACAGATGACCTGCCACACCAGATATTTCTTCATGAACTTCGACAGTTTAATGTGCTTGAAAATATCTGTCTCCTTTTCCCGTCCGGTTGCCGTATAAAATTCTTGTCAGGAAGCGATTTGAAGTCTGCCTTGACGTAAGTTTCATCGTCCTGTACCACGCAATCAAACCTCGTCAGCATCGTCGTGTACAACTTTCGTGATCGTGCTTTGGCCGACGTATTTTGTTTATCGTCATGATCCGGAGTCACCACTTTCTTGTAAGTCGATAGTCCAGCTTGGTTTTTAGCTCTATCCACGGTTGAAGGTGCCACTCCCAGCTTCTTTGTGACATCTCGGACGGAGAAGTTGGGGTTCCACTTGATATAGCGGGCAACTCTTGTTGTCGTCGCTGTGGCTTCCGGCTTTTGAGCTTAGGGGCTATTCATAAACCACGTAGACTTTTCTAGGGGGATAGGCCTTTGACCAAATTTTACGCTCCATGCCAAAATTCAAAAAAATTGTATCGAGTAACGTTTACGAAAGGGGTGGGGGTGATTTTAAAAAATGAGAGAGTACGTGGTTTATGAAAAAGGCCCTTGTTTTACAGAGGCAAAATTTATGTATCAATATTTATTAATGGTCTAAAAAATAAAATTAAGAACCGATTACTCACGGCCGTCTTCCGACCCTCCTTAATCCCAGTTATATTGTGGTTATAAGAATAGTGGGAATTTTTGTATAAATGATGATATATAAAAAATGTTAAGATACAAAATGTAGGAAACTTCACGACTATATTGAAGCTAAGATTCATTTTATAAATTGATTTAGGTTTTTTTGTACTAGTGAATAAACTGCAAGTTTCTACAGTTCCTAGTAAAAAAGTTAATATTTAAAAAATAGCTTATCATAAAAGGATACCAGTCTCTATGTTCCATCATATATTCAAAGAATAAAACTTTTAAAAGCATCTTTAACTGCCTGTACTCGCATAGCACCCATAGCCTTTTATAAGCTGATATAATACGAAATGAGCATGAGCATGATTGACCGCCCGAGGTTGCTATTCCGTTGTTGCCAGATCAGCTGTTATTACACAGAGAACCAACAGATAATGCTTGGGACTAACATATAGCTTCAATGTGTAAGAACTGGTGATCCCAAACTTTGGCAATACATTTCAAAGATAGCAATTGAAATTATCGAAGAGTCTGATTTGGTACTTTCTGTAATAAATGGCTCATCTTATCAAAATTCCACTTAACATTATATTTATATGTAATCTTATACTGCTTAATCGTGCATTACTGTCTTATGTGAATGAACGACAATCTAAGGCTAATGCTCAAAATCACATAAATGAATTTCATAAACCCTACACATACAGCCAAAAATATCTCGAGATGGTTCATTGTGTTGTCTACCTAAAGCCCGAAGGGAATCATAAAGCTCAGATCTGACTCCATGATGCTCAGCACAAGACCAAATTACGCGATCTGCATCCTGATAACCTTGTCCACATTCACAGAGAACGCTATCACTTAGCCCAACTCAGTATAAATGAGCGTTCAAAGTACATTGATTGGACTTGAAGCGAGGCACGAATGAAGTCTTGACCCACATCCATCCCCATAAACCAAAGGTTTCTTCGACATCTTTGGGATGATAGAATGTTTTCATCGCCCCAAATCTCCTTCACTCAATTTATACTACCAGCTAACGAATGACTACACGAAAAATTGGAGAAAAAATCATTGAAGGCGATTTGTCGATCATAAATATCGCCTTCTATAGCGCTCACCTTTGCAAGCCAGCCCGCTCTCTCATTGCCCAGAATTAAAAAATGAGATGGGACCCGTACAAAGGTGATGATAAAATATCGCGTAGATAAAGCACTTAGAATCTCATGTAATTTCATGAGACCGCCCTTACCGGCCTCAATGAGCGAATAACGTCTATAGAACTGATACTATCCGTGAAAATGAACTAATGATCCGGTGTTAATGAGGCAAACATTTCTAGCGTAAAGTGTATTGTCGCTAATTCAGCGATCTTGAAATCGACGACTGGCGCTATAAATTTCATTGTACATATCAAAGCCGGTGGACTTGTCAATCAATGATTCGTCAGTAAAAAACGTTCTACTGACGTAAGAATACAGGAGCAAACAAAGGACCATGATGTTCTGGGATTCAATGAAGTTCCTGCTACATGGGTTTATCAATACAAACCGAATAGTCGAGGTCGGAGAAGCAAACACGATTGGGAATATTCGGCGAAGGGATGACATCCTGTGTTATGTACAAATAGTACAAAGTCATGAAACGAGTTTGCGAATTCATCTCGAAAAACTTCTCAAAGTTTTCGATTGCCTGGGGGTTTACAACGATAAGTTTCAGAAACTGACTAAGCAAATGAATGAACAGAAAAAATCGGTTCTCAAATATGTCAACCACGAGTCACAAATATCGGAACAAGTCGTTTTTTTCCTTTACAAATATCCATGATCAAAAATCATCACCTGCATTACGGCGTAACGGGCACCAGGAAAGAAAAGGAAAGCGTAAACCCTTGTTCTAGAAACCATGATTTGATTCCGGTAAACGTGATTCAAGTTCATAATTCGTGCTTGATATCATGATTAGATTCACGAAGAAAGAAGGATCATAGTTCAGACTATTAAATGACAAAAATTTATTGTTTACGTTCATTTTTTTTATTCTGATCATCCGTCCCACAATTTTAAACAATTCAGAACTTATATCATCATGCATGATAACAAGAACTGATCACAACACATCCGCATTTAGTGCAACACAAATCACTGGTTTGTTCATGCTATTTTAGCTTCCTGCAGAAAAAATAACTAGATTCATCACTTCGTTTGAAAAATGCACAAAAAAATCGAAGATTTATTTATTTACTAGGTTTTATTCCCGTAAGTGTTGACTTCCTGCGGCATTTTTAGGTGGAGGAGAAACTTCTAACCGAGTAGCTATAGTCCTAACCCCAAAATATTTCAGAGAGGGTGGTGAAATGCAGCTGTAATTTGAAAATAAGCTAAATAACAGCTGCAGTCGTACGTGATCTGCGTGAGCTCATGAACAATCACAAATATGTGTTTAAAGTATTACGAATTTATGATTTAATTTTGTATTCTCTAGAGTGTTACGGAAATTAAAGTGGGCTCAAAAAGCGTGAACATAATTAATGAATGTGGGATTGGTTACATGTAAATGTGATTTACTCGGTCACGTCAAGGTGAACTTTGTCATGATTTCAAGCGCGGTACAAGTTCTGTTTTCCGTGATTTTTGTTCACGGATGGGGAACTGACTTTTTCCAAGTGGCAAACCAACCACAACCTCGTTAGTACAATGGAGCTTTTAGTACATGACACTGAAGAAGTCTGCATATTGTAGACGAAATACGCGTATCTGTCAAGATAAGCAATATAGGTAGTTGGAATTAAATTGAATATACTAACCTTTCTTCTCATTTCTAGTTACAGGTATTCCACTAAACAGGTCAAACTCTCAAGGATTCTAGGAATTATTCCAAAGATTTTTTTGACTTTTTTTTGACATCCAATCCCGGCTGTCGAATTGTCGCCAGTAACCGCGTTTCTTGGCCTCGATGAGGCTTTTAAGTTCGCGTACTAGTGCCGTTTATTCTTCGAAGTGCTTCGGTGTTCCACATCTACTGAAACAATAAATTCATCAGACATTTTAGGGGAAAATGACTTTTTATAAACCCCAGAAACTTTACGTGGGCGGACGCGTCTTTGCTTCCGTGAAGCACCGTCTGGTAAGCTGGAAGTTGTTTCCTGTTTAACCAACTCAAAGCCAAACTCGTCATCTGACAGAGCCGCAAAGGGATTTGTATTTACATTAGGTGATGGTCTAAAAAAGTTTCCCAGAACCGAAATTTGCCATCAGGTGGGCTCTAGAAACCTTGATACTGGTCCCCTGGACCCTGGTCCTCTCTAAGTTGATGTGATTACACTCTTAGATCATACAAACAAACAAACTCGTAAATCACTTGCATGGAGGGGATATCAGCATCTCTTACCTCGCGGTAGGGTTGTCTACCTCGGGCCACTAGGCCAATAGTCGTGCTCTGGAGACTACAGTGCCATCTCAGTGACACGATTTGGAACTAATATGGTAATATCAGAAAACGACTCGTTGCGCTCTGAAAAACTCTGGCGAAGACGTCAATTCTCTACAATGAGTCTGGAATGTTTTATGTGCATTTCTGTTAACACAGTCAAACTTAAGCTTTCCTTTGTAGCAGATTGCCGGGGGGACAATGTTACCGGAACCAGTTTTTTTTTGTTTCAATGCAATTTTGAGATCAAAACCCTTCAAAAGGTGCATAAGGGTTACGGATGGTTTAAATCTGGGTGAATTTTGACCCTAATGTCTAATAGGTTACTTTTTTGTGTAACCCTAAACATATATAAACACATATTTTTATGTAAAAATGAAAAATTACGCAGAAAAAAAATTTGGCCCGATTCAGCCCAATATCTGAAGAAGGTTAAACTACAGGTTTTCTGCCTCAGAAAATCAAAAATAGACCACAAAACAAAAAACTACGCAGCGCGGATGAAACGATCATATGCCTAACAAATTGCATGTATTTAGAATAAACCAACAGTTTGAGAAATGCTACAGTACGAAATATTCGATCATACTTGACGCAGATAGTCTCTGCTATCTTTTCATTTCTGACATTTAAGATTAATAGGCCAAAAAACGAAGCAAAAAGCAACACGAAACACTTGTACAACAAAAATTATAATTCATGATCGAACGCCATCATTAGTTAAGGAGTGTATCGAAAAGTAGTTATAAACTTCCAAATAATAAAATAGGCATGAAAACATGGTTAAAATTAACATACTATTTCAGTTTATTATAGCTTAACATGTTTACAAAAGATCCAAACGGAAAAACTAGTCATCATGTTCATTTCTGTAGAATGCCCGTACCTTTGATTTGACACCTGCCATCAAATTCTGCACAGTGACCTTTGTGCACTTCCTGGATGCCGCTGCCCAATTTTTCTTAAAATCGGTCATGTTTTGGGACACTGTACCATCCTTCTTAAATATACGCTTGACTATTGCCCAATAGCGTTCGATCGGTCGCAACTGGGGACAGTTTGGTGGGTTGATGTCTTTTTCTACGAACTTGATGTTATTCTCCGTCAGCCACTGTAGAGTGGATTTGGCGTAATGTGCCGATGCCAAATCTGGCCAGAAGAGAGGAGGGGACTGGTGCTTTCTATACAATGGTAGCAACCTGTTCTTCAAACATTCCTTTTAAAAAATCTCAGCATTTATAGTTCCTTTTGTATAGAAAATTGAAGAACGCAAGCCACATGTGCAAATAGCTTGCCAAATGAGCACCTTCTGACCGAATTTCTCCATCGCAACAGTCGTATCTGCGGTTGGCACACGTTCCCCAACAGATTTAGTATAAAACTGCGGCCCCGGTAGCGTTCTTGAATCTTCTTTAACGTATGTTTCGTCATCCATCAAAATGCACTGGTCGACATTGTCCAAAATGCAGCTGTACAGCTTTCGAGCCCTGGTTTTGGCACGAGACTTTTGTTCCGGAGTTTGTTTGGGCACTTTCTGCTTTTTGTACGTCTTCAAGTCATTCCTGCGCTTGATTCGTTGAATCATTCCGATGCTGGTCCTGAACTTCTTGGCTAGATCGCGAGTAGAGGCATATTTGTTCCGTTGAATATAAAACACAACTTATTGGACCAAATCGGGGTTGCTATAGCCTGGTATCCGGCCTTTTCTTGGTAAATCCTTGAGGGAGCACTCCTTACCAAACTTTTCGATGATGCGTTTTACACTTGCCGGGTGAACATTTACTCTTTTCGCAATCTGGTTGTAAGTAACACCCTTTTCGGTGCAGCAAGTGTGCAGAATTTTCTTTTTAGTCTCAAATTCAATTCGCGACATTTTGAATACAACTTTATCAACGGAAATGAATGAACCGAATAATCATTTTTGACATGTAAACAAAGCAAATGGCGCTTACACGCTAAAAATATATACAGTAGTTTATGCGTAATAACGCATCGAATGTTTATAACTACTTTTCGATACACTCCTTATATCATTTTAGCATTAAGTTAATGTTTGTGTATGCCTTCAAATGCCCCACAGTTTGATCCTACGCATCTACCGCCGGTACCCGAATCCCCCCAGCACACATTACCTTATCAGCAGAGGGAGTGGCCGTCGCCGGCGTCGTCATCGGTGCAATTCAGCCAGAAGCCATCGAACAAAATCTACGTTTGAGACCCACATCGTACCTTCCGGTGCAGTTGTTGTGATGCTCAAGAGCGTTGTTTTGAGACAAAGATGTGGCTCTAAAAAATCCAGTACATAAATTAAAGTAAATATATTCGCGTGAAGCACTGAAAACAGTTTCATTTGCAATTAAATGAATGAACCCATCACAATTGAGCACCGCTTCCGTCAACGGTTGCCACAATCAAGTTCTTCGTCACCACCGCCGTCCAAGTCTACTCGCTGCTTATCGAAATTTTGCTCTCGTTTGTCTTCTCCCGTAGTTACTCTTTTGGTAAAGATCAGAGCAAATAGATACAAGGCAAGTCTTTATTATAAGCTTCGGATCTACCGGAGGCATTTTTTTTATCGTTGCTCTTGGATCTATCCAGTCTGCCAGCTGCTTCTTTGGGGACACGAGTGCATGTGTTTATGGATGTGGCTTGCGTAAAAGCGGCTGTGGAGATGGACTGAGTAGTCTGCTCATATCAGTAGCGGTAAAGTTGCATGAAGAAAGCTTTTGATTCGGACAACGGTATATAGCTAGTTATCGTAATAAAATGATGTGACCAAACAAACAGAACTGTAAAGGTGATGCTTTTTCAATTATGATCTAAACGTGTTAAGATTCTCTGTTTATTGTTTTAAATAGTGTACTTCTTTTCTTCCGAAAAAAATGTTTTTTTTTTCGTCTCAGAAGAATCCCATTGGCTTTGCCTGAGATCGAGCATAGGCACATTAAGTGAGAAGGAAATCATAATTGCCGCTACATCATCGGATTTGCATAGGTTGAAGATAATAGAAAGTATTAACGTGAGTTGATAGTTTGTAATATTGGGCTGATATACGGCTTATATGCCATATATTTACTAAATATAAGCTCAATGTTGGAGTTTTGCAAAATAAACGGCCTGTGTGTACTAAGATAATTAAGTTTTACGTTATACTAACGTCGATTGACAGGCCGGAAACTACTAAAAAAAACTTTCATTGGAGTTGATTAGTTTTGCAGAAAATGTTTGAAGTCTTTTGATCAGAAACGCATATGGTTGATATGGGCATTTGATCAATATTGTAATCCGGAATTTAATTTGGATGCAAATTTATCACAAGAACATGAGAAGAGAGATTAAAAATTTCCATTCTAATTCCTATATTCCTACAATGTGCAGACTTCTCCACTGTCGTATACTAATACTCGACTGATAGAAAACCTTTGCCACTTGCTTACTATTTTCTAAATACAAACCTTCACACCTACAGCTAACATTTTGTCTAACCTATCCTGAGTCAAATACAAAAATTATACTTAATATCTACCTCACATTTTCCTTGTACCTAACCTTATTATTCAGCAGCAGCGGGTGCTCCGCTACGCCGTTTTTGTTGTCGGTTAGTGTTGCGAATATTGCCGGATCTGGCCGGCTCGACGACGACGATGATGACGATTGATGCAAAGATGGCTCGGAAAGGTTCGGATCGCGAGAAGAATACGCCTTATGACTTTGGTAGTTGGTAGGTAACTAACTTTAATTCTGTTTCGTTGATTCAGTTCTAGTATTTTGGTGTTAGGTGAGTATGTGTATGTGTGTGTAGCTTTCATGTTGACATTTCAGCGTTTGTGTACCAAGAATGGTAAGTACAACCATTTTCGTGTACCAAGGTGTATTTAACCCTTATGTGATCGACAAAAAAAACACCTTTAAGTGATCGACAGGGTACCCGGGTACCCACCAAATTCAAATGATTTTAACTCTGGCTATTATTGACCGATTTTAATTCTTTTAGCATCGTTCGATTCCAAAACTCATTGGCTTTAGGGACATTATCATCAATGACCATTTGAATTCATCTGGTTCCCGTAAATCCGGGCTACCGGGGCTGTGGTCCGGAACGGAGGCACTATTTGGAAACAACTATTAAATTTCCGGAAATGGCTGTCAAAATCTATGGAATAATTTCAAAATCCATTTCTATTCCATTGTGGGTAATGTGGCGACTTGTTCCTGAAATGGCCATTCTGTAACAGGTTCCCGTGAGGCCTCGAGTGGCCATGACCAAATTTAAAATGAAACCCTGGCAATATGGGTATCAAAATTCATGAAACTTCGCCGGTTGGATATTTCTCAACATTTTATAGCTATCTGATGATTTGTCCTTGGACCGGTCAATCCGGAACAGGTTCCCGTGGGGCCTCGAGTGGTCATGAACATTTTCAGTAGAAACCCCTGGCAATATGAGTATCAAAATTCATGAAATTTCTGCAGTATGGATATTTCTTAACGTTTAGTAGCAATCTGATGATTTGTCCTCGGACTTGTCAATCCGGAACAGGTTCCCATGAGGCCTCGATTGGCCATGAACATTTTGAGTAGAAACCCCTGGCAATATAGGTATCAAAATTCATGAAATTTCTCCAGTAGGCTATTTATCAACGTTTAGTGGCAATCTGATGATTTGTCCTCGGACCTGTTTTACCGGAACAGGTTTCCGTTTGGCTTCAACTTGCCGTGTTCATGTTTAGAAGGAAACCTTGACAATATGGGCTTCAAAATTCATGAAATTTTACCAGAAAGCTATTTCTCAACGTTTTTTGGCATCTGATGATTTGCCCTCGGAACATTCATTTTGACAAAAATTCCCGTGAGGCCTTGGGTGGCCATGAACAAACCTGGCCACAAATCGTTGTGAAACGTTGGAATTTTGATAACCACATTGTCAAAGTTTCCTTCTTAAAACGTCCATAACCACTTGGGACCTGATGGGAACCTGTTCCGCATTGAAAGGTCTTAGGATAAATCATCAGATAGCCACAAGAAACGTTGAGAATTAGCCTACTGGCGAAATTTCATGAATTTTGATACCCATATTGCCAGGGGTTTCTACTGAAAATATTCATGGCCAATCGAGGTCTTATGGGAACCTGTTCCGGATTGACAAGTCCGAGGACAAATCATCCGATTGCCACTAAACGTTAAGAAATATCCTTGAATTTCATGAATTTTTATACCCATATAGACAAGGTTTTTACTGAAAATGTTCATGGCCATTCGAGGCCCTACGGGAACCTGTTCCGGAAAAACCGATCCGAGGACAAATCATCATATGGCCACTAAACGTTGAGAAATATCCTACTGGCGAAATTTCATGAATTTTGATACCCATATTGCCAGGGGTTTCTACTGAAAATGTTCATGGCCACTCGAGGCCCCACGGGAACCTGTTCCGGATTGACCGGACTGAGAACAAATCATCATATGGCCACTAAACGTTGAGAAATATCCTACTGGCGAAATTTCATGAATTTTGATACCCATATTGCCAGGGGTTTCTACAGAAAATGTTCATGGCCACTCGAGGCCCCACAGGAACCTGTTACAGAATGGCCGTTCCAGGAACAAGTTCGCATATGTCCCACAATAGGATAGAAATAGTTTTTAGAGTTATTCCTAACATTCTGACATCCATTCTTGCAAATTCAATAGATGTTCCGATATTGTGACTCCGTACAGGAACAAAGCCCCGGTAAACCAGATTTACGGGAACCAGATGTATTCAAATGGTCATTGCCTATAATGTTCATAAAGCCAATGAGTTTTGGAATCTAACGGTGCCAAAAGAATAATAATCGGTCAATAAAAGCTAGAGTTATGATCATATGAATTTTGTGGGTACCCGGGTACCCTGTCGATCACTTAAGGGGTAAAAAAAATCAGTGGGGTTGTGTACAAGACACGACCGGTGTACGTATGTAGTCTACGTTAAACCAAGTGATGCATTATAATGTCAGAAAAATTCAGTGTGGCTATTATTAGCGTTAAAAGGGTTTCAATTATTCGTGCCGGTCGCTTACTCTTACCGATAGAAGCAGTTTAAGTCACAATATGACGGGTGCGGCTCTTATGGGACATAAGACCAGCGTGTTGAAGCCAGTATATAAGAAAATTCTATGGTATGCTCTTGAGATACTATTTGGTGGCCCTGAAAAGGGCCGTTTGGTTTTATGAAGTCAGTATGTGGCAAAATTCTCTTGTACACTCTTTATAACTCTTTGGTGGCCCTGAAAAGGGCCGTTTGGTTTTATGAAGTCAGTGCGTGGGAAAATTTTCTTGTACACTCTTTATAACTCTTTGGTGGCCTTGAAAAGGGCCTTTTGGTTTAAATGATGACACGGCCACGGTTGCACGTTTCACGATGGGCTATCTTTAAGGCCTAGAAGATAGTTGAGGATCTTTTAGAGAATATAAAATTATTAAATTAATGATAGTTTTGCTCATGCTTATAATCATAATCGCTTGACATTACTGAATGTTTATTCGCCGAAAATCAAAATCGTTTGACGGTGGTTCAAGAAAAATGCATAATATTGCTGGCATTGCAAACGGAGGTCACGAACGAAGGTTAAAGCGGCAGAATCTTCATAATGACAAGCTGTTTGATCACAGTTCAAAGCCAAGTCGAGATAAAGGTACTTCTTCATGAAATCAATGAAGGGAAGTTTCTCTGACTTTGGAACAATAATGTTAAAATTGCCAGTCACAATAACTGGCATATTTTTTCTGATGTATTTCACCAGGTTGCGTGCAGTAAAATATTTAATCTGTTTAATCTAAATTTCCTGTCGCTCAGCATTCCGCTGTCGCTATGCACTTGAAGGTACACTGGAGTCACTCGGAAACACGTAGCCGAAGTATCTTCATAGCAACGTACAGAACATGTTTTGGCTTGGCAGCCCATCGATCACACCGCGCAGTTCACTGGTAGCCATCATGAATGGAGTCACTCGCACATCTGGGTTGAATGTTCTGGGGTGCCCTAGATAAATGTCTGGGAATGAAAGTTCCTCAGCGTGTTCGTCATAAATGATCGACAATGGCACTCTGTTTTGTCCCGGCGCTATTTCCAGACATTTATCCTCATTCCACATGAGAGTTTGCTGCTGACCTATCAGCAGTTCAACATCGTTATCTCCTTCAATCATCTCGATGCAATCAGTATTGTCGACAGCTGGCTGGTCAGAGTCGATTGATCGCAGATGATTTTCGTTGAAGATGATACCGTATCGGCGATACAGAGGGGTTTCTTGTAGGAACTTCAACCAGGCCTTCACTGTTTCCTTCTTCACAAATCCAGACAGGTAACTGGACTTGTGGATGATGTGCTTTTTGATGGACACATTGAAGGCTCTGTTGTCGTCCAGCTGTCGTGGCAGTTCCTTTACCATCTTGTCGACATCAACGGGCACATTTATCACCTGACCGATGATGCCTTAGCTGCCTACAATATTAACGTGTTATTGTAGTTGTGAATTTATTACAATATAGTTGAAACAAAAATATTTACCTGCACCGAAACGCAACCGCCGAATTTGCATAAACGGCAACCGTGGAGAAATCAATCTTTCCGTTATCGGATCCAGTGGTGGAAGAGCTGGATTCGATGGAAAAGGCGGATAACTAAAACCATTCGTCACAACTAGCGCAGGTACCTTTCCTTTGGTCATGCTTGAGCGACAAGTTGCGCATACAGCCAAGCCTTCAACGGATAACGCCTCGGCTTCAACGGTAGTGACCGGTTTAAGGCCATTCATGAACCACAACCTATCACAAACGCCGCACGGAAAACCAAAACGATTATTCACAAACCGTTTGATGAACTCATTTGACGCTCCCTCTAAGTTTGGTTCGAATAACTCTGCAAAGTTTGATGTTTGTTGCGATTTTGGCATTTTTATAAATAATTGAGTCACTTATCCTGGCTTGAATGCTCAGAAGACGGTATGTCATACTGTGCCTGGATGGCCTGCATCTCGAAATTCTCACCATCGCCGGAACCATCAACAATGTTTTGCACCGTTTGGGGGATTTCAGTAACGACAGGCAGCGGAGGAAATTCTATAATATGCACATACAAACATATATTTTGACAGATAACTTGTCTCCTTTTCAACATTCACCTTTTAAATACCATACCATTCGGATCATTTGTATACAATCTGAGTTGTAGTATGCCTTTGCATAATTCAACTTCAAAGAATCAAAGATTTGCAATTTATGCAATTTCAGCAATTCTGGATATCAAGGATAATAATAAACATTGAATTACTCTGGAATTCAAATAACGATAAAATTCGTTATCAGAAAATATCCGACAGGTTTAGTGATTGTTATGAAAACACTATTATCAATTGCAACATTTTAAGATGTGTAAGCGTCTCTAAAAATGTTCAAAGTTCAGAAAGTTTTATCAAACAGAAAATAACAAAAAATATCTTGCAGTTTTTGTAAGGTTATATACAAGTATATAGGGTACATGTCCCTTGACTCAGTCGATTATGTAGCGCACGGTTACAATTTTAACTATAACTCATACAATAATTTAGCTAGTAACGATATTCAACTAGTTATACATTTGCTAAGACATGCTTAACAAGGCGTTTGCCGTACTGAACCATGACAAGTCACCAACTAACATTATTGAGTCGAAAACTTTCGATGGATATGGATATCATTAAGGATTCTTGTTCGAACGAATTTCAGTAAAGTTTATTTCTTTCATCGCTCCGGGCATTTATTTATATTATCGCTGGTGGCATTCGGCTATATTCGGTATACTATACGGAATATAAAGCTACTTTATAACATCTAAATGACTTCCTCATGTGATCAATCGGCCATTCCATTTCAAAACATTAAAAATTCCCACTATATTCATTTAGTTATATAAAGGGCGATACGGTCAAAATTTGGTCAATATCAACTTGACGTATTTCTTTCAATTTTGCATTTAAAAAACCTGAACACCCCTCATTTTGAAGGTGTGTGTGTGTAGAATGTTGCTCCTATTTTGATTTTGGAATTCACTCTTCAGTTGTCAAAATGCCGTCCAAGCAAGAAGAGCAGCGTATCAAAATTTTGCTCGCGCATCGCGAAAATCCGAGCTACTCGCACGCAAAGTTGGCAAAATCGCTAAAAGTTGCCAAATCAACCGTTACAAATGTAATTAAAGTGTTTGGGGAACGTTTGTCGACAGCCAGGAAGTCTGGATCGGGGGAAATCGAAAACCGGAAGCCGCTGAGACGACAAAGAGAGTTGCCGGTAGTTTCAAGCGAAACTCTAACCTATCTCTCCGAGATGCCGCAAATAAGCTGGGTGTATCGTCTACAACCGTGCATCGAGCCAAAAAACGAGCCGGACTATCGACTTACAAGAAGGTAGTGACTCCAAATCGCGATGATAAACAAAGTACGACGGCCAAAGCGCGATCCCGGAGGCTGTACACGACGATGCTGCCGAAGTTTGACTGCGTGGTAATGGACGACGAAACCTACGTCAAAGCCGACTACAAGCAGCTTCCGGGACAGGAGTTTTATACGGCAAAAGGAAGGGAAAGGTAGCAGATATTTTCAAGCACACGAAACTGTCAAAGTTCGCAAAAAATATCTGGTTTGGCAAGCCATCTGTACCTGTGGCTTGAAAAGCAGCATTTTCATAGCTTCCGGGACTGTCAACCAAGAAAGTTACGTGAAAGAGTGTTTGAATAAACGTCTGCTGCCTTTCCTGAAGAAACACGGTTGTTCCGTACTGTTTTGGCCGGATTTGGCATCTTGCCATTACGGTAAAAAGGCCATGGAGTGGTACGCCGCCAACAACGTGCAGGTGGTTCCCAAGGACAAGAACCCTCCCAACACGCCAGAGCTCCGCCCAATTGAAAAATACTGGGCTATTGTCAAGCGGAACCTAAAGAAGACCAAAAACTGCTAAGGACGAGCAGCAGTTCAAGGCAAACTGGCTTTCTGCGGCGAAGAAGGTGGACAAGGTGGCTGTACAAAATCTGATGGCAGGGGTCAAGCGTAAGGCCCGGCAATTCGGATTTTTAAAAGCGGAAGCCTAACTGAATATTTTTCCTGAATTTTATACTAATTGAACTTGAAAAAGAAATTTAATTTGATTTTTTAAATAAACGATTTCACCGATTTACACGCGTTTTCCCTTGACCAAATTTTGACCGTATCACCCTTTAGGTGTTGGTATGAATAAGCCCTTCAAAAATATAACAAACAACCGCTCCTTCTTACTTTTCCATTGAAAACTTTTATATACTACAATTTACTATGTGATGAATACATTATTATTCATGTTTCTATGTGAATATCGGGTAAATCAGTGAATCCATTATGGCTAAAACGTTAAGGAAATCGAAATATATATAAATATATTAGATCTCGCAGAAGAAAGAGAGTGAATTTCATAAAATATCATTATTGTTTGCAATAGGTATGGGAGAAAATAATGGTTAATATATGATAAATTCGCATGAATATAAAATAAACACCTCAGAAAATAATCACGCATTAAAATATGTTCAGCGCATTAGTTGAATCGATATCATGTGACGGTTCATATGCAGTAAAAGCATGCTGCGCCTGTCACCACCAGAATACAATTAATACTATGTTGAAATTTATTAAAACAGGGAGCGATAACATAGAGAGATATTCAATTGCTATGAGGACATGCACTTTGTCAAATTGATTTAAATTTAATAAATATCAATTTCCTACATCGAGTTGAAGGACCTTCTCCAGCGTCCCAATTAGTTGTTGGCAACGAACAAATCGGCACTAGATTAAATGGCGCACAAACCGAACGAAATATTAATTTAATTCTTATATAAACGACTCTCTGAACTGGATTGGTTGTCCTCAAAAGGACAGATTATTTATTGGTGGGTTGCACCAACCAGTTGGGTAAAATTTCCCGACGGCTCACCCTCCATGGAGGCGTTTTTGCAGTTGCAGCGAACGAATCGGCACCATGATATTAGGCACACAAACCAAATGAAATAAAAGTTTAATTCTTGTATTAACAACTCTTTTTATTAAATTGGTTGTCCTGAAAAGGACAGTTTATTAAATTACGGATTGCGCCAACCAGCTGGGTAAAATTTTTACCGACGGCTCGCCCTCCATCGAGCACCGAACTAAAAGATTAGTTCTGTAATAAACAACTCTTTTATTTTAATTTATTGTCCTCAAAAGGACAGATTATTTCCACCTTCTGCTGCTCGCCCCCAAGACGCTTTCCCTCAAACAGCGACGTTTTCGAAGTCGCGGCGAAACAATCGCCACGATGAGGTAAGCTGGCGGCCTGCACAAACCGACGCGATTGTGCGCTCCCATATCCGCCATTCTACCTCATCGCGACGATCGCTGTTTAGAAGAGCCTTGGTACTTGCCACCACCAGCTGCCTCTGCGATCAGCTCCGCTGCCGAACGAATGAAGCAGCTGCGACCCGCTCCGCACAGCTTCAATGCTGCCAAACGAATGAGGAATTTTTTTCCTAAGTGGTTGTTTTATACCCGTCTCAGCTGCATGCGAGACGTACATGGAAAGACGAATGACATGATTGGTTAAAGTCCCTCTCTAATAAAAAGAAGAAGAAGATGACACAAGACGTTCCTTGCTTCGATTTGAAATCTGTGCTAGGAAATTTGGTAAATTTACTCTGCAAAATGACATTATAAGACATCACCTCTTATTTGCGTTATTTTCAATAGTTTACTATTGTTTGAGAATAATGTTTGATAATTGAATCGGAGCGCGGTAAAATTTCCGACCAATTGCAGAAGAAATCATGTAAATCTATCGTGGATTAATTGAGTTATTCGCGTACAAAACGTACGGTTTTTCGTGACGGTCGCAATATTTTAGATTTTCATTTGACACCCTACCCTTGCCGTAAGACGTAGTCTACGTCAAAATCGAGGTCCCCCCCTTCGGCACCCCTAGCTACTATACGAAATGTTTTTATGTAAAAAGTTGCCTTCCAACTATAATTAGGATGTCACTAAATTTCAGCTTCCTAGTTTAAAATAAACTATGAAATTTAGTAATGTAAAACATGAAAAAGGTACCCGGGTACCCTGTCGATCACATAAGGGTTAAGGTAAATACAATGCAAGGTGAGTGTAACATAAGGTAGGAATTAAATTTAATCTTCTAGTTTTAATGTCAGCATGTCAGCAAGGTAACATTTGCATTTAAATTTTTTTACAAAAATTGCCGATTTTTCATGGGTTTACCTTCACCCGCGCTGACAAAACTACCCATGCAGCATCAATCATAGTAACCCATGAGTCAGCAGACAAAATTTGACAGCTCTATCAGTCGAACTCTAACCGTGATGGCAAAAATAGTGAAGCAACTCCTTTCAGAGGTATGTGCGTTCAAAGAACGACCACCCCGCCGCGTCGAAAACAGCACTTTGTATTTTACTTCCCCCATGAAGAAAGGGAGATTCGAGGTGAAGTTCATTTCACACATCAAGTTCCCAAAAGGTCCTGCTGTGGTTGACAATCAGCGAGAAGAGGAAGTCAAAGCCGCTTTCCATTTGCTTCGGACTGGCCATGAACGGGGAATTTATAGAACCAAATGTCTGCCGAAAGCTGCGTCGTTAATCAAAAAATGCCATAAGGGCAAAGACGCGGTGTTCTGGCCGGATTTGGAGTCGGCTCACTACTCGAAGCGATCGTGGGAGGAGATGGAGTGGCTGAATATTAGATGTGGTACCCAAGTCAGCGAACCCGCTCAACGTCCCAGCTGCGTTCCATCGAGAATTTCTGGGCCAACCGGAAGCGTAAGATCTACTCCAACAATTTTGTCGCGAAAACTGAGGAGGAATTGATAAATAAAACGAAGAAAGAACTCAAAACATACCCACACACACACGTTTTCGTCTGGCTTGGTGAATGTTCCGGTTAACTACTGGAAGACCGCTAGCAAGGACGTAGATTTTTTTGCAATTAAGCATAAATAATTACCTTCATGGAAATTTATCAAAAGCAATTATCTGTCTGTAGCTTAATTTTCATCGCCATCCGGAAAAGTCCATTTTTTAATGTAAATTTACTAAGTTACAGAGTCATGTGTAGTCGTTACATTGGGCTTAGTGAATTGATCGTGGTAGGCTACGCAGTTCAGTTTTCTTTTGCTAATATGCGAGTGTGTTCCGCATACCTATTTAAAGATAAAGATCACAGCAAGCGCTCGCGGGAGACGTTTGGTGTTTGATTGCTGTCAATTTTTTCTGTTCTTTGTATTCCGTGATAATTGTGCTAATCCATTTATTTTTACATATTTTGTTTATTTTGTAGAAAATTGTGCGAGAAATATAGAAGAATAGGCAAATATTTGAAAAGACTGCAAGTCAAGCCAATATGTGCCAGGACTAATTGATGTCTACAGGAAGAGAGATTTTGAAGATATGCGTTCAGAACCCGATCATCCGGATGGAGGAGCCGTTTAGATAAGTACTTTTGTTTTATTGATATTTTATTTAAGGAGGCACAGTACCACGTCATTAGTGTGAGTTCAAGAACCTCATATAATACATCAGGGGATAGGTCAAAAGGCTTCGCACCATTTCTACCCATTAGGGGGGTTGAATTTTGCGGTAAACACTTATGCACACTAGAAGTGCACAATAATATTGCATCGCTGCCCTCGGGTAGGGAGGAATTGTTGGTATGTGAGGCTGTAGGAAGTAAAAGGTTAGTAAATGACAGTAAAAATCAGTAACTTTTCGATAAGTTGGGAATGATATCTACCAAAATTCCTGCATCCCTTGAAATCACTTCTGTTTAGAGCTTGTTCCCATTGTTTAGTTAGAATGTGAAAGGATTCATTGGTTTTATTTTGAATTCTTCAGCAAAACTTCTTTTTTATGTGCATGCGATGTGATCATTTTGACGAAACTTGGTTGGACGAGCGATTCCAAAATGAGCAGATATTTTTTGAAGGAACTTTGTGATGACAAACACGAGAAAAGCTACATCAAACCCGTCAATTCTTCTCTGTTAAACGGCCGACCATTAAAAGAGCCACGCATACAATAATCTTTTACAAAAAGTCTAGTCGTGTTAGTTGAACTCGACTGAGTAATTCCGTACTGGACCACCACCACCATCTTCAACCTTTCTATCATCTCCAACATAGATCTGAATGACATTGCATTGCAATTTTGAGCTAATCATTAACTGTTTTTGCCACAATTGGATGCATCGGATGACGGATTTCTGCAAGCCAAGCCCCTTCCAATCAATGAGTCAATAGGTTTTTATTCTATAGTTGAACTCAAGATAAGAAAGTTCCGAATATAAATGTGCGATTTTAGGACTTAGTTACAATTTGCGGAAGCCACTGGATCTTGACGCTGACCAGACAGTAAAGCTTTTGCTTATCATGCTAGAATTTTAATCTTTTATCAACTCGACAGATACCATTTACAATTTATCAAGAGGTAATTGATTTAACTTAGTCAATGACATATTCTTCCTCTCAAAGCAACATTTTTTCCGCCCTAATCCAATCCTATTATTGTCACTTCTAATGCTGCAAATCCTAGTCAATTATCCTCTGGTGTTTTATGTAAGGTTTGAGTCCTTGAGTTAAGAATGGTAACTTGGAGTTTTATACCCTTCTACGTCAATCAAATGAAATAAAATGCAATATTGAAGTAACGCAATGTTATTGCAGCAATTCAAGAAATCAGATACGTATTCTTTCATCACCCGTTCTTCTACTTTCAGACATTCTTTTCTTTTCAGAGAACGAGTAGTGGCACTATAACCATAAGCTAGATAGGGTTAGGACTTCCGTTAATACTTAAGTCCTAGCCGTTTGAAGAGAAATGGAGCATCATTTAACCTTCCTAGACTAGATGCTCCCATCGACGCTTTTTTATAGATTTTTTTTATTATTATTTTCTGTACACCAAACAGGGCATTCTGTTTAACTATTTTCTCCGACTATTCATTTCCCTTTTACTTTGATTTCTACTGAGGACTACGTGGATTCCCCATATCTTCTTAAGGTAGATACCAAATCCTCCCTATCTCCAATGGTTGCATGGACGTGGCCAGGTGAGCGATCGAGGAGTGTCTTTGTGGAGAAACGTATCAGTAATTGGATCCGTTCCATGAAGTATTCTTCATCATAGCTCCATTCACAAGGTGTGCAAACGTCAATGCTAATGTGTAGCTGTTACGTTGGTCTTTATTTAGTAAATTTGTGTTTTGGTGTTTGTAGATTTCTAAACTTTCTGCGAAGTCTAATTTCCAGGGTGTAGAGGTTGTCCGTGAGATTGAAATGTAATTTGTCGTTATGTCGTAATTTTTCGTGAAGATGTGTTCTGCAACTGCCGACTTGAAGTCCTTTTGTTTGACGGCCTTAGTCACCTCCGCTAGATGTTATTTGAACCTTGTTGCTTTTGTTTGTCCTGCATATAATTTGCTGAAGTGTTTACGCTTAGTTTTGTATACCCCTGCTTTGCTTAATACATCTACTGAATCTTTGGCGGAGCCTAGCAACGATGTCAATTGATTGTGCCTACTAGAGAAAACGAAGTCCAATCAAAATTCCCTAAGTGGTGGTTTCATCTTTAGCGTAATGTCTTCGGAGAGGGTTGCTTGCTATTTCATATGAAGATGTTTATCCTTTTTTTTATGATAGCTTGAATTGTCCTCTTTTTGTGACCATTGAGCCTGGCATTTTCGAAGATGTATGGCTTTGGCTTTTTCGGTTTCATTGAGAGGAATGGTCAACATCCGGCGGATCATGTGATGGAAGGTGGCCATTTTATGCTGAAAAAAGTAGTTTAAAGTGTAAGGAATGACTCTTTGGGTATTTGTGGGTTTTCTGAATATTTCAAATTCCAAAGACGATGGCGACAACGACAACTCTGTCACTACTAAAACGTCAAGGAATACAAGATTTCCCTCCTTTTCTACTTCGTAAGTGTCTTTGTAGAGAGTGTTGATTTCTTGAAGAATTAAGGGGAGATCTTCTTTTTTCACTACGACAAAGATGTCGTCGACGTTTTTCCGCCAATGAGTTGGAATTAATCCTTTCTGTTGTACTCCTCCTTATCCAGGACGACTCTGTTACCTTTGTCTTATTTTAGATAAAAAAAACAGGCTTTGACTTATTTATCACATTTGAAAAAAACTGGCGAAGTTTCTATTCATGCTAAACAACCAAGTCAGTTCAATCTTCAATTGAACGATGTTTATGTTTAGGAAATTAGAGTGCTCGACACTGAAAAAGTCTGCAAGTCGCAGATGAAATAGTCTTGTATGTCAAAGGATGAGCTTTTTCAATTGAAATTTAAACTCGTGTTACACTAGTGTGGCACGGAAAGAAATCCGTGCCCAGATCCGTGAACTGCAGTCATGAATTCGACAAAAAGCAAAAATAAAAACACCCTGATCTGAATCACGTAATCATTAACTCAATAACTTTCAAAGGGAACACTTTTTTTCTATGTAGCATCAACAATCATTTCAGTTTTAAGTGATCAAATGAAGCGTTAATTTGAATTTTTCTTGGTTTTCAAAAAAAAATTGTTATAGTTGTGGTATTTATCAGATTGTTTAATTTTGCTTTCGGATAAAAATTCAATAGGAGTGCATTCGTGTTTTGATGTTTACTAATTAAAAAGATAATCTTAACCAAATCGAAAGTATAAAATCTAATTCATTTGATTTCATATGTTTTGATTACTTATGAGCGTAAAAAATAAAAATCATGAATTTTGGAAGAATAGTTGCGAATGTCACCAGAATTAACCGAAAATCAATCCCCGACCTCAATTGGAAAATTATCCATCGAAGGAAATGATACACTCAGTAGCAAAAAAAAGCCGAGCAAAATTTTCTTCCAAAAAACGCGTTGTTCAACCTTCTGTAATTTTGTCAATTATCAATATATTTGGCTGAAACTTTGACAACGTTATAACTAATGTTGACAAAATTTATAAATTTGAAGTTATCATAACATATGTGAAAAAAGTCATTTTGGATATACTAATTTCATAAAACCGTATTTCTGTGAAAAATTTAGGTAGCATATTCAAAATTTCTCCATGACTTAAAAAATACGGAAATTTATGTGGACAATATTTGAACTGTTTCCATAAAGTGGTTTGGACTACAGCTGGCGTCAAAGTTGAGGCTCCAACATGAGTATTTTCCTTTTTTACCCAATATTGACCACGATGAACAATCGGTGCAAATACAAAGCCGAGGCGAATTCATCTTATTAATTCGGCCCAAACCTGTATGATGACAACGCCTCGGCTTTTTTTTTGCACCGATATTTCAGCATGGTCATAATTGGGTGAACAAGAAAAATACTCATGTTGGAGCCTCAACTTTGACGCCAGCTGTAGTCCAAACCACTTGATGGAAACAGTTCAAATTTTGTACACATAAATTCCTATATTTTTTTAAGTCATGGAGAATTTTTAATATGCTACCTAAATTTATCCAAAATGACTTTTGTCACATATGTTATGATAACTTTATCAACATAAAATTTTGGTCACATAAGGTAGAAATATTAGTTATAACGTTGTCAAAGTTTCAGCCAAATATATTGATAATTGACAAAGTTACAGAAGGTTGAACAACGCGTTTTTTGGAAGAACATTTTGCTCGTTTTTTTTGCTACTGAGTGTAGCTGCAAGGAGGGGCCACTTGATTGTCAATTGCTTCAAAAAGGTCTTCACTGTTGGAAGCATTGCCAAAACAATGCTTTTGAGTGGGTCAGACATTTCAAGGTACTTGAAGATACCTTCGGCAATGTCATCAAATGAGAACAGCCCACTTGAGGAAGGGGCTTCTGTTCTTAAAATAGGGGCGTCAGGGGTTTTGGATGTCCCCGGGAGATATGGAAAGTCCTGGGTGTAGTTAGTACTACGGAAACCAGGAGGAATTGCGTTTTCCTTTTTTCCACCTCTTTTTGAAATGGGCAAGCTGGTCTCGGGCTTCTTTTCAGCAACTTTCCGTGGGCGGACGCGTCTTCGATTCCTTGAAGCACCTTCCGGAAAAGTGAACGACGTTCCCTCTTCAGCCAAATCAAAGTCAGACTCGTCATCTGACATAGGAGCAAAGGGATTTGTATTGACATAGGGTGATGGTGAGCCTTTTTTCACCATTTCGGCGAAAGATTGCCTGGAACGCTGTTTTAGTGAGCGTTCTAATTGTTCCCCGCGTTGTTTGTACGCCGGGCACGACGAGAGAGCATGGGGAGGAGTACCCTTACAGAAAGCGCATTTTGAGCAGCGTGCCTTATTGCTGCAATGGGAGGTCGTATGTCCCATCTGCTTGCATTTTTCGCAGATCATTACCCGAGGTACAAACAACCGCACAGGTAGTCGAAGTATTCCCAACTCGACGTATTGAGGGAGGGCTGAACCAGAAAAAGTTACACTAAACGAGTCTGACGGAGTAAACTTCTTTTCACCCTTTGTGATCGATACTGTGCCTAGTTTTCGCACATCGAGTATCTTGACTGACTGAAGCAGAGGGTTCTTAAATCGACCAACCCCCTGCTTCAACAGGATCTCAGGGGTCAAACTCGCTTTGGAGACCACACCTTCTATCTAAATACCTCGAGCTGGGATGTACACTAAATACTCCAGTGTAAAAAATTGAGGGAAAGCAAATTCGTTAGCTTGTTTAAGGTTGGACACAACGACCCGAAGTTTATTGTGTCTCACCTTAATTATCTCGGTCACGGCCGAGAATCGTTTCGTCAGATCGTTTGAAATCTGGTAAATATTGAAAGGTTTCACTTTGGGCCGAAAATAGACAACCCATGGACCAGTTAAACTATCTGGATAAGCACGCGATCGGGTAACTTTAAGAGCTACCCCATCATTTTGCGCCATAGATGATTCATCTTCCGATAAATCATCCATGGCTCGCTTGTGAGAGCTTTTTGCTCAACCACTTACGTAATTATCTACAATCAATCACAGATACACAAAGTAAACCTAGGCACACTTTTGCACACACTCTCAGTCACTCTCCACACTCACACACACACACACACACACACACACACACACACACACACACACACACACACACACACACACACACACACACACACACACACACACACACAAGAGCGAGAAACAAAAACTTATCTTATATACTACTAAAAAACTTATCTTATATGTATCACTGATCTACTGCAGACGGGCGACGAATGTGCTGCTGCTGCCGAGCGACGATGAGTGGCCGCGTGTACCAGCTAGGCGTGGGTCTGAACGATGATGATAATGATGTTGCTGGTCTGTGGTGGTTAGCAGGTGAACGAATGCACGCTACATACGATAGGCTGCTGGTGTGCGTGCCGTATAGATGCGGAACAATATGGCTTTTCGATCTGGGCAATATTGCTAATTGCAATTAATGACGTTGTTGCCCTGCTTGATCACACAACGTTTTCTTCTTCAGAAACTGAATTTCACTCGCGATCGAGAAAAACTAAATGAAACTGACTTGACTTGTAATAATGACTTGTAATAACACCTAGTAAAATCTTCCAAAGCAACGGAGAGCGGACCGAACGAACTGTACCGTTCGCTTATTCACTGGGCAATGACAGTAACTTTATTGCTAGAACGAATAGACATGAAGAGACAGTGTTTTGATAGTTCCGTATAGGGCAACGGCAGGCTTTGAAATTGAAAGATACAAGTTTGAAAACGAGCGGGGGGCATTTGAACGGTAGTATCTTTAACTTCTAATCTTAGCAGAAGTGCGGACAAAGTTTCCAATTCGATTTTTTTTTATTTTTAAAAAAGAATGTAAACCTAATATTTGAAGTCTTTTCAACATGAATGGTATTTAAATGGATTCAAGTATCTATTGATTACATGGAAGAAAGCACGAGTAGTGTAAACAATAATTCACTTCAACGAACCTGTTGTGGAAATAAATCAACAAACTGTAGTTACTAAACAATGAGCGCTTAGAAACAATACGCATGGCATATTAACAGGCATTTCTAATTCTTTCCATGAATGTATTAATAAAATCAACGATTTATAATTGCAGCATGAAAATATTCCTTTTAATCACTCGTGATTGAATCCTTCTACTTTTTCAACCTTAAATGCAATCCAACCCGCAATTCGTTCCGAATATTGCTCCAATTAACATAAATCCAACGATTACAATAATTTCATTACAAGCTGCATCCTGCGGCACACTTCGCTTGATATCTTCTCACGCGCTCGTTGTCAGAAGTGAAACACGGTTGAAAGCCTTTCGAAGCGACTTTCAGGACTCATACCCAGTTGGGACGCCTCCCATCCCAAACCCCATCCCAGCGAACGGCAAATGGAAGAGCTCATATAGATAAACAAAATCGGGAGCGCTGGAAAATCTAAATTAAATAAAAAATCATAAAATAAACATTCCATTTTCACGTACTGCTCTCTCATGGCTGCTCACTCCGAGTGCAAAGCTAAGTCAAAGAATAAAAAAAAAAAGAACTCATACGCCTACTCACTTGTTCATGTATGAATTATTAAGTCGATATAAGCTTTGCAGCAGCTCAGGATGTTGAAAAGTGGAACGTTTTATTACTGCTCAGCATTTTCGAGCTCTGGCTCACAGCTCGGATCAGTTGATCGGGTGTAGCAAATAAATGTGCGGAGAAGCGGGATGGTGCAATGGGATCCCGAGGGCAGGATCATGTGGGTTTTGGGAAAAGTGGAGGTGAAAAAACAAGAAAAAAAAAATTAAGCAAATGAAACTGGAGCCCAACTCGATTTGAGAAACCGGGAAGGGGTGGAAATGGTGGATGCAAAATAAGGATGAAAGCTAAATGTACTGAAATATTTGGAAACTCGTGCCGAATGCAGAGCTATCCAACTAGTGGCATTTCAGTTCAGATTTCAGCTGGCACGGCGAATGAAGGGAACATACTGATTCAGTAACAGTAACAGCTTGCAGTGGAAATATCCTTGAATCATGATACCTTATCCTTTTCGTCCCTTCATTTTTTTTTTCATTTTCCTCCATCTCCCACCGCCGCCAAACGTCGTCATGTGAAGTTCACCGGTGTAGGTAAATATGCAATGTGCCAACCAACGAGAGCATTGCGAGAACAGGATCCATGCGTGTACATTTTGACTCGTATTGAATTAGCGTCAAATATTTAATTTTACATATCCGGAAGCCATTTTCATCATAATGTAATATAGTACCACACAATTTTATGTGATTTTGAAAATGAATTTCTGGATGTGTGTGGATAAACACTTCCATTTCGCTACGCTTCAGTGCATGAGGGAACGGCGAGCTTTTTGAAATTGCAAGCAACACCGTGGATCCGTCCGACTGTCGAGAAGATTGGCAATGGTGCGAAAGAAAGGATGTGTAAGGAAGCAGCTCCATGGCTGCTACACTTCGGAATGGGTCTTATGAGTTGACACTAACAACAATCTGTATGTCTATGGATTGTAATAAAACACATTCTAAGCATCACTTGTAAGTCAAATCTGTTGCACACATGCCTTTTGTGTTTAGGTGAGAATATTTTTTTAAATTTCCAACAATATGGCTTCCCTTTCCTCCCAGAACTTCCATTAGCCATTGGAGTCAACTCAGCAATTTAGATTATATTTTACCGTCCTCAGTATTGATTCTGTCTGACATAGATATGGGAGCAACTATAGGATGAAAATCTGGCTATTACTTTTTCGATTTATGTGACAATTTCAATTTGCCAATTTTGAACACTGGTGATACGATACGCAAACTCTAGCCTCCTGCTCAAGAAAATAGACTCGACCTACTCTTCTGTTTAAGAACATTTTTGTTTCAGCTTTTTTCACACAATGAGCGCATAATGAGCAGCTAATTTCTGTTTTCCTGGACACTAAAGAGTCTTTTGATTCAATCTCCGTTGAAATCCTATTAGATAATCTGCAGAGATGTGGATTCCCGGAATTTCAAACAACTTTTTATTACATTTGTTGTCAGAAAGCAACAAATGAATTTCTTTTTTGAACGGTATACGGGTATACGAATTCGTTCTTCAATCTGAAATAGTTTTCGTTTATTATCACAGCTCTTCCATTGCGAGTTCTTTCATACTCAATTCCTCCTACCAAGAGGTACTAAGTCTTCGTTGTATTCAACTGCTCTTATAATGCAAACGGAGATATGTCAAAGCCGTAACTTTGGAATAATTCCTAGAAACTATTTCTATTCCACTGTGGGCCATATGTCGACTTGTTCCTGCAACGGCCATTCCGTAACAGGTTCCTAAGGGGCCTCGAGTGGCCATGAACATGTTTAGAAAGAAACCCCGGCAATATGGGTATCAAAGTTCATGAAATTTCGCCTGTAGGATATTTTTGAACGTTTTGTGGCCACAGATGACTTGAACTCGGACCTGTCTTTCTGGAACAGGTTTTCGTTTGGCCTAAACTGGCCATTTCCACGTTAAGAAGGAAACCCTGCAATATGGGTTCCAAAATTCATTAAATTTAACCAGAAAGCTATTTTTCAACGTTGTGTGGCCATCTGATGATTTGTCCTCGGAACTGTCATCTTGGAACAGGTTTCCGTAGGGTTTCGAGTGGTTATAAACTAAACTAGACACAAAACGCTGAGAAATATCTTACATAAGATATTTCATGAATTTTGATAACCACTTTGCCGGGGATTCTTTCAAATTATGTTCATGGCCACTCGAGAATTCATAAGAACCTATTACAGAATGGCCGTTGCAGGAACAAGTGGACATATGGACAACAGTAGAATAGAACTAGTTTCTAGGAATTATTCCAAAGATTTTGACATCTATTCACGGATGTTCAAAAGATGTTTCCAAATAGTGTCTCCTTACCAGCCGACAGCCCCGGAAACCCGGATTTACGGGAACCAGATGTACTCAAATGGTCATTGCTGATAATGTTCCAAAAGCAAATGAGTTTTTGAATCTAACGGAAATTAAAATCGGTGAATAATTGCCAGAGTGTTGTGTTTATGCAAAAAGTTGCCTTCCAACTATTATTAAGATGTCACTGAATTTTAGCTTCCTGTTTTGAAATAAACTATGACATTTCGTAATGTAAAACATGAAAAGGTACCAGGGTACCCTGTCGATCACATAACGGTTGATATTTGAGTAATTGAAGTAATTTGCTATTTATAGGCTTGTTCCCGACAAAATCTGGACAGATTAAGTTTGGAATAAAGTAAATTTCCTGTTAGTTCAATTCAAGATGCATTTCTTATTCTTTTAATTGTGTATTATTATTAGTCATCTTAAAACTAATAACAGTTACTACATTAGGCTGCATGAAGAAACTAAAAACTTTTGAGTTGATTCCAGCCATGTGGGTCTGTGCAGACTTCTCTGCAACCGATTTGGATGCTTTTGTTCAAAATTTTTGAAATTTTTCTATATAGGAGCTTGTTGTTTGTAAACAGAAAAAAATATTGAATTTTAACAGGCGCGTAGAATTTCCCCTCGTTTAATTCTAAAACAAAGCAAGCGTAAACAACGATATTGTTTGCGAGTTTTGGAATTCTTTCATACAATAGACGCGATTTAGGCGATATCGTGCTTTAATTTACACGATATATCCCAGTATTTTCTGTCAAATCTAGCATTCCCTTTATGTGCATTAGATAACGCAGAAAATTCAATGTTTCTTTTTATCTGTGTATTGAGAGAGTTCTTTCTTCACGATAGCTCAATACCGCTAGATAGGTCGCAACTCCGGGCAGTTAGGCTGATTCACCTCTTTTGGTGCAACGTGGACTCCATTCGCTTTCATTTCAAAACATCTTTGGCGTAGTGACGAGATGCTAAATCAGGCCAGAATACCGTAGAAATGGTAACAATCGCTTCTTTAGACATTCTTCACAGTATATTTCCTTGTTTACCGTTCCAGTAGTGATGAAGCTTTGGCTTGCTCGACCACAGCTGCATATTGCCTGCCAAACCAAATATTTTTTGGGAAACTTGACCGTTTCCTTCGTCCTGAAATGCTCCTCTACACCATTCCGTTGCATGGCGGTAAAATAAGACATTTCAGGAAACTCCTTAAAGGCTTCCAGCACATAATTTTCATCGTCTATTGTCACGCAGGAAAACATCGTCAAATATTCGCGATACTACTTGCGAGCCCGGGTTTTAGCCGTCACATTCTGTTCATCATTACGGTTCGGTACATTTTTTACCTTCAACGACTTCATACCTTGCCGGTGCTTGGAATTATGCATGAAAGTTGAGAACATTTTAATTTTGCTTGAAAGATCTGGTCTCTTCTGCAATATTTGCTTCACCTGCGCGTCCTTCTGGTGGTTCCTGAGATCCGTTTTGTTCCGTTCTTAGCCTTCATGTCTGTTGTCAAACGTGTATCAAAATATTTAAGAAGATTATTGAATGTGCTTGTAGGAAAATCAAGCTTTGTTTGAAAGTTTTCTTACTGACCGATCCGGATTTTCATTGCGACCGCACATAATTGCTTATCGCACTTGCTATTCTTTCGACGCCATCTTCGATTTAAACGCATGTAGTATCACCAAAAATTGATTTAACACAATGAACAGACATACGGTCATCAGTCTGCGAAATATTTCACGCGTTGACGAAGTATTTCCAAATATTTAAGTATTCAGGGGTGTCCAGATTTTGTCGCGAACGAGCCTTAAACCTCCCTTTTAAATTTGAAATTTTAAGTAAAATTAAACACTACCGTAAGACTCAGACCGTCAAAAGTTACTTAAAATAGGTACACTAGTAACACAATACGGTTACAAGAACGTAGAAGTCATAGCCTAATGTCACTGAATTGTATGTGATTAAACTTTCCTATTCACTGAACAAAATTTAAATTTTAGTTTTAAAGTCCTTTTGTCAATAAATGTAGAACGAGGCGGAAGATGAACCAGCCCGAGGCTAAAAATCTCGATATTATAAAAAAAACCAAAAAAAAACAAACAAATTTAGAATTTGCATAAAAAATCAGTGACTCCAATATCTGGTGGCCCGGCGAAAATGGCGAACAAATAATATGGATCACAGTTAATTTTAGTCCTCCTCACTGGTCCACCACATCCGGCGAACCATCCACATCTCACCAGGCAGCACTCGATCACTCGCGCCTCAGAACAATAGGTAGCATATACAGTAGAAAACACGATAAACCTGTATTTTGTGTAACAAAGTATCGACACAACTGTTCATAGCCGTTGCCCGGCGCAGACTCTTTGTTTTTCATAAACTTTTAATTTTTCCATGTACAAAATAATGGGATTACTCATCTTAAGTTGAGCCAGATAACGCCTGTTGTATGAAAGATTGTAAACAATATCATTGTTTACGCCTCTTTTGGCTTGGAACTAAACGATGGAAAATCTTACGCGCATGTTAAAATAAAATAAAAAAATCAGTGGGGTTGTGTACAAGACACGACCGGTGTACGTATGTAGTCTACGTTAAACCAAGTGATGCATTATAATGTCAGAAAAATTCAGTGTGGCTATTATTAGCGTTAAAAGGGTTTCAATTATTCGTGCCGGTCGCTTACTCTTACCGATAGAAGCAGTTTAAGTCACAATATGACGGGTGCGGCTCTTATGGGACATAAGACCAGCGTGTTGAAGCCAGTATATAAGAAAATTCTATGGTATGCTCTTGAGATACTATTTGGTGGCCCTGAAAAGGGCCGTTTGGTTTTATGAAGTCAGTATGTGGCAAAATTCTCTTGTACACTCTTTATAACTCTTTGGTGGCCCTGAAAAGGGCCGTTTGGTTTTATGAAGTCAGTGCGTGGGAAAATTTTCTTGTACACTCTTTATAACTCTTTGGTGGCCTTGAAAAGGGCCTTTTGGTTTAAATGATGACACGGCCACGGTTGCACGTTTCACGATGGGCTATCTTTAAGGCCTAGAAGATAGTTGAGGATCTTTTAGAGAATATAAAATTATTAAATTAATGATAGTTTTGCTCATGCTTATAATCATAATCGCTTGACATTACTGAATGTTTATTCGCCGAAAATCAAAATCGTTTGACGGTGGTTCAAGAAAAATGCATAATATTGCTGGCATTGCAAACGGAGGTCACGAACGAAGGTTAAAGCGGCAGAATCTTCATAATGACAAGCTGTTTGATCACAGTTCAAAGCCAAGTCGAGATAAAGGTACTTCTTCATGAAATCAATGAAGGGAAGTTTCTCTGACTTTGGAACAATAATGTTAAAATTGCCAGTCACAATAACTGGCATATTTTTTCTGATGTATTTCACCAGGTTGCGTGCAGTAAAATATTTAATCTGTTTAATCTAAATTTCCTGTCGCTCAGCATTCCGCTGTCGCTATGCACTTGAAGGTACACTGGAGTCACTCGGAAACACGTAGCCGAAGTATCTTCATAGCAACGTACAGAACATGTTTTGGCTTGGCAGCCCATCGATCACACCGCGCAGTTCACTGGTAGCCATCATGAATGGAGTCACTCGCACATCTGGGTTGAATGTTCTAGGGTGCCCTAGATAAATGTCTGGGAATGAAAGTTCCTCAGCGTGTTCGTCATAAATGATCGACAATGGCACTCTGTTTTGTCCCGGCGCTATTTCCAGACATTTATCCTCATTCCACATGAGAGTTTGCTGCTGACCTATCAGCAGTTCAACATCGTTATCTCCTTCAATCATCTCGATGCAATCAGTATTGTCGACAGCTGGCTGGTCAGAGTCGATTGATCGCAGATGATTTTCGTTGAAGATGATACCGTATCGGCGATACAGAGGGGTTTCTTGTAGGAACTTCAACCAGGCCTTCACTGTTTCCTTCTTCACAAATCCAGACAGGTAACTGGACTTGTGGATGATGTGCTTTTGATGGACACATTGAAGGCTCTGTTGTCGTCCAGCTGTCGTGGCAGTTCCTTTACCATCTTGTCGACATCAACGGGCACATTTATCACCTGACCGATGATGCCTTAGCTGCCTACAATATTAACGTGTTATTGTAGTTGTGAATTTATTACAATATAGTTGAAACAAAAATATTTACCTGCACCGAAACGCAACCGCCGAATTTGCATAAACGGCAACCGTGGAGAAATCAATCTTTCCGTTATCGGATCCAGTGGTGGAAGAGCTGGATTCGATGGAAAAGGCGGATAACTAAAACCATTCGTCACAACTAGCGCAGGTACATTTCCTTTGGTCATGCTTGAGCGACAAGTTGCGCATACAGCCAAGCCTTCAACGGATAACGCCTCGGCTTCAACGGTAGTGACCGGTTTAAGGCCATTCATGAACCACAACCTATCACAAACGCCGCACGGAAAACCAAAACGATTATTCACAAACCGTTTGATGAACTCATTTGACGCTCCCTCTAAGTTTGGTTCGAATAACTCTGCAAAGTTTGATGTTTGTTGCGATTTTGGCATTTTTATAAATAATTGAGTCACTTATCCTGGCTTGAATGCTCAGAAGACGGTATGTCATACTGTGCCTGGATGGCCTGCATCTCGAAATTCTCACCATCGCCGGAACCATCAACAATGTTTTGCACCGTTTGGGGGATTTCAGTATCGACAGGCAGCGGAGGAAATTCTATAATATGCACATACAAACATATATTTTGACAGATAACTTGTCTCCTTTTCAACATTCACCTTTTAAATACCATACCATTCGGATCATTTGTATACAATCTGAGTTGTAGTATGCCTTTGCATAATTCAACTTCAAAGAATCAAAGATTTGCAATTTATGCAATTTCAGCAATTCTGGATATCAAGGATAATAATAAACATTGAATTACTCTGGAATTCAAATAACGATAAAATTCGTTATCAGAAAATATCCGACAGGTTTAGTGATTGTTATGAAAACACTATTATCAATTTCAACATTTTAAGATGTGTAAGCGTCTCTAAAAATGTTCAAAGTTCAGAAAGTTTTATCAAACAGAAAATAACAAAAAATATCTTGCAGTTTTTGTAAGGTTATATACAAGTATATAGGGTACATGTCCCTTGACTCAGTCGATTATGTAGCGCACGGTTACAATTTTAACTATAACTCATACAATAATTTAGCTAGTAACGATATTCAACTAGTTATACATTTGCTAAGACATGCTTAACAAGGCGTTTGCCGTACTGAACCATGACAAGTCACCAACTAACATTATTGAGTCGAAAACTTTCGATGGATATGGATATCATTAAGAATTCTTGTTCGAACGAATTTCAGTAAAGTTTATTTCTTTCATCGCTCCGGGCATTTATTTATATTATCGCTGGTGGCATTCGGCTATATTCGGTATACTATACGGAATATAAAGCTACTTTATAACATCTAAATGACTTCCTCATGTGATCAATCGGCCATTCCATTTCAAAACATTAAAATTCCCACTATATTCATTTAGTTATATAAAGGGCGATACGGTCAAAATTTGGTCAATATCAACTTGACGTATTTCTTTCAATTTTGCATTTAAAAAACCTGAACACCCCTCATTTTGAAGGTGTGTGTGTGTAGAATGTTGCTCCTATTTTGATTTTGGAATTCACTCTTCAGTTGTCAAAATGCCGTCCAAGCAAGAAGAGCAGCGTATCAAAATTTTGCTCGCGCATCGCGAAAATCCGAGCTACTCGCACGCAAAGTTGGCAAAATCGCTAAAAGTTGCCAAATCAACCGTTACAAATGTAATTAAAGTGTTTGGGGAACGTTTGTCGACAGCCAGGAAGTCTGGATCGGGGGGAAATCGAAAACCGGAAGCCGCTGAGACGACAAAGAGAGTTGCCGGTAGTTTCAAGCGAAACCCTAACCTATCTCTCCGAGATGCCGCAAATAAGCTGGGTGTATCGTCTACAACCGTGCATCGAGCCAAAAAACGAGCCGGACTATCGACTTACAAGAAGGTAGTGACTCCAAATCGCGATGATAAACAAAGTACGACGGCCAAAGCGCGATCCCGGAGGCTGTACACGACGATGCTGCCGAAGTTTGACTGCGTGGTAATGGACGACGAAACCTACGTCAAAGCCGACTACAAGCAGCTTCCGGGACAGGAGTTTTATACGGCAAAAGGAAGGGGAAAGGTAGCAGATATTTTCAAGCACACGAAACTGTCAAAGTTCGCAAAAAAATATCTGGTTTGGCAAGCCATCTGTACCTGTGGCTTGAAAAGCAGCATTTTCATAGCTTCCGGGACTGTCAACCAAGAAATTTACGTGAAAGAGTGTTTGAATAAACGTCTGCTGCCTTTCCTGAAGAAACACGGTTGTTCCGTACTGTTTTGGCCGGATTTGGCATCTTGCCATTACGGTAAAAAGGCCATGGAGTGGTACGCCGCCAACAACGTGCAGGTGGTTCCCAAGGACAAGAACCCTCCCAACACGCCAGAGCTCCGCCCAATTGAGAAATACTGGGCTATTGTCAAGCGGAACCTAAAGAAGACCAAAAAAACTGCTAAGGACGAGCAGCAGTTCAAGGCAAACTGGCTTTCTGCGGCGAAGAAGGTGGACAAGGTGGCTGTACAAAATCTGATGGCAGGGGTCAAGCGTAAGGCCCGGCAATTCGGATTTTTAAAAGCGGAAGCCTAACTGAATATTTTTCCTGAATTTTATACTAATTGAACTTGAAAAAGAAATTTAATTTGATTTTTTAAATAAACGATTTCACCGATTTACACGCGTTTTCCCTTGACCAAATTTTGACCGTATCACCCTTTAGGTGTTGGTATGAATAAGCCCTTCAAAAATATAACAAACAACCGCTCCTTCTTACTTTTCCATTGAAAACTTTTATATACTACAATTTACTATGTGATGAATACATTATTATTCATGTTTCTATGTGAATATCGGGTAAATCAGTGAATCCATTATGGCTAAAACGTTAAGGAAATCGAAATATATATAAATATATTAGATCTCGCAGAAGAAAGAGAGTGAATTTCATAAAATATCATTATTGTTTGCAATAGGTATGGGAGAAAATAATGGTTAATATATGATAAATTCGCATGAATATAAAATAAACACCTCAGAAAATAATCACGCATTAAAATATGTTCAGCGCATTAGTTGAATCGATATCATGTGACGGTTCATATGCAGTAAAAGCATGCTGCGCCTGTCATCACCAGAATACAATTAATACTATGTTGAAATTTATTAAAACAGGGAGCGATAACATAGAGAGATATTCAATTGCTATGAGGACATGCACTTTGTCAAATTGATTTAAATTTAATAAATATCAATTTCCTACATCGAGTTGAAGGACCTTCTCCAGCGTCCCAATTAGTTGTTGGCAACGAACAAATCGGCACTAGATTAAATGGCGCACAAACCGAACTAAATATTAATTTAATTCTTATATACACGACTCTCTGAACTGGATTGGTTGTCCTCAAAAGGACAGATTATTTATTGGTGGGTTGCACCAACCAGTTGGGTAAAATTTCCCGACGGCTCACCCTCCATGGAGGCGTTTTTGCAGTTGCAGCGAACGAATCGGCACCATGATATTAGGCACACAAACCAAATGAAATAAAAGTTTAATTCTTGTATTAACAACTCTTTTTATTAAATTGGTTGTCCTGAAAAGGACAGTTTATTAAATTACGGATTGCGCCAACCAGCTGGGTAAAATTTTTACCGACGGCTCGCCCTCCATCGAGCACCGAACTAAAAGATTAGTTCTGTAATAAACAACTCTTTTATTTTAATTTATTGTCCTCAAAAGGACAGATTATTTCCACCTTCTGCTGCTCGCCCCCAAGACGCTTTCCCTCAAACAGCGACGTTTTCGAAGTCGCGGCGAAACAATCGCCACGATGAGGTAAGCTGGCGGCCTGCACAAACCGACGCGATTGTGCGCTCCCATATCCGCCATTCTACCTCATCGCGACGATCGCTGTTTAGAAGAGCCTTGGTACTTGCCACCACCAGCTGCCTCTGCGATCAGCTCCGCTGCCGAACGAATGAAGCAGCTGCGACCCGCTCCGCACAGCTTCAATGCTGCCAAACGAATGAGGAAATTTTTTCCTAAGTGGTTGTTTTATACCCGTCTCAGCTGCATGCGAGACGTACATGGAAAGACGAATGACATGATTGGTTAAAGTCCCTCTCTAATAAAAAGAAGAAGAAGATGACACAAGACGTTCCTTGCTTCGATTTGAAATCTGTGCTAGGAAATTTGGTAAATTTACTCTGCAAAATGACATTATAAGACATCACCTCTTATTTGCGTTATTTTCAATAGTTTACTATTGTTTGAGAATAATGTTTGATAATTGAATCGGAGCGCGGTAAAATTTCCGACCAATTGCAGAAGAAATCATGTAAATCTATCGTGGATTAATTGAGTTATTCGCGTACAAAACGTACGGTTTTTCGTGACGGTCGCAATATTTTAGATTTTCATTTGACACCCTACCCTTGCCGTAAGACGTAGTCTACGTCAAAAATCTGTTTACAAACTATTTATCTACTGCAACTGATATCTGCAAAAAGTAAAATGAAAGAGCAATCTACATCTTAAATTGCAATTGAAGCAGTTGGTGGAATTAGCTCACCCCCCCTTTGCTTCTAATGTTTGCCAAGCTAATGTATTTTGCACCAACGGGGGAGACTTGGACCTTTACTTAATTTATTGGTTATCTCTAATCCACTCAACCAATCACAATGTTTTGGGATACAGTGGGCGGAATATTATAATATGAGATAATTCGATACCGACGTCTTCCAAATTTGGGAAATCGGCAGGAAATCAGTCGGTAATCACCTGATACTTCATAGCAAGATGCTAAGAAGCGGATCGGAAAATTTGATGAATTTTAAATTCATTTTTGTCGAAGGACTTACGCCTCTCGATTACTCTATAGTAGAGTGCCAGCCAAAACCGACTTTTCGAATTTCAAAAAAAACAGTAGTGCTCAAAAGTTTTGTCTTCTCAAAAGAAGTCCCCATGCAAAACTTGAGCTCAATCGGACTTCATGAAGAGGACCCCCAAGGCGGTCAAAGTTTTTACTTTTTTTATCCTTGAAAAATTTCCCGAGGATAATGTAGTTGTCCATACTATGATTTTTCAATCTGTGGATATCGGATATGTGGATCTGTTGAAGTTATTATAATGACATCGTAATAAATATTAGAGAACGAAAGTTTTGCGAGAAATCGTGGTTTCAAACTTAACGCAAAATGGTACTGGTTAAATTAGCTGGAAATACTCGTTGATTGTTATTAAGTTTCTTATTAAAGGGTCATCCTGATCAACTAAATGAAATATCGTATACAATGTGTTAACGGTGTCTTACAATGACAAAGGAGTGGGCCACCCTAACAAATCAAATGTCAACACTTTTGGATTTCTTTTATTTATTCATTTTTTCACCGAAATAGAAGCAAGTAAACCACTCCAATGAAATAGCACTGATGAAATGTTTACAATACAATAAAAACGAAAACTGTAGTGTTTTATCGACTTAACAAACTTTGCATTACGTACTGATAAAATTTCATCCAAGCAAATTTATGTTAGTTTTATATATGTTTTATGTACCATTAGTAATGGTCCATTACCACTCGGAAATGAAGAAAATATATACAAAATACTTGTGTTGCACTTCTTTGTCACCTATCCCGTAATTAAATTATTGTCATAATTTGGTTACGTAAAAATATATTTTATTTTCATCAAAATTTTGATCAAGGCAGTTAGTGTTGTACTTCTTTGTACGTTATTGTATTGGTACGTCCTATTTTGACTATTCAATAGAAAACAATAATGAAAATATCTTAACGAGGTGTTTTATGTCAATTTTTTATTCTAAATGTCCATCTTAAATGGTCACCCCTGATGCAAAAGGAAAGCGCCCTAATGAAAAATCACATTATTTGTTAGCAGTCTCCTACGATTCTAAATTTTATGGTTTTTGTTTTTAATTTTTCGATAAGAAGGACCTTTTTTATGGAAAGCAATTTAACCGCCCTGAAGAAATATCACATATTAAATGTTAACAATGATCTATGATGACGCAAGAGATGTGTAAATACTATTGTCTTCACTATTTCATTCAAATTCTCAATTATTTTTCAATGGACCACCCTAATGGAGTAAAAGTGAGCAAACCCTAATGAAATATCATGAATCTAGTTTAATAAATGGCCTACGATTATGAAAGGGGTGTTGAAATAATATTGCTCTAAATATCCTATTCAAACTCAAATTATTTGGTTTTTTTTTAATTTTTGACAAAAGGGATCACCCTTATGGAAAATAAGTGGGCCATTCTAACGAAACATCACATATGGCAGTGCTTATGATTATTTCAAGATATATGTCAATACTGTAATCTTCTATATTCCATTCTTCTTTTTATTTAATGGAAAATAAGTGAACCACCCTAATGAAATTTCACACATAATATGCTAGCACCTGCAAACGACGATAAAAATATGTTTCAATACTATTGTCATGAATATCTCAGCAGTTGAATTTTTATCATTCAAGTAAAATTAAATTTACTCCTTCAACTCAAAAATCGGCCCATGTCACAGAGAGCCGATTTTTTTCAAATTTTTCTTTAACCAACATCAGTTCTCGACGTTCCATGCATTACTAAGACGTTTGCAATAAAAAAACAAAATCGATTTCGGAAATTTCATGTGTATTTTTTCGTGAGTCAAAAAAGGCAAACTTTGACCGCTTTGGGGGTCCACTTAACGAAGTCCGATTGAGCTCAAATTTAGCATGAGGACTTCTCCTGGGGAGACAAAACTTTTGAGCACTACTGTTTTTTGAAATTCGATGGCCAAATTTTTCACATATATTGGATTGGCACCCTACTGTATTGGGACCGCGTTACGCAGGATTGGTGGTTTTGAACGATAACATCTCCTTTCTGGCCCACAGAGATGTATTTTATTGTCAAGGTAGAACAACAAAGTTGAATCCCTGTTGCTAACTGAATTTATTACATTTGTTTAAACGAATTAAAAATTACTGAAAAGAAAAATGTCTAAGCGTACACAGCTATTGGTCGAAATGACATCATAGCTTAACGGGATGTAATGTCAGCCTAGCTCCTTTATTCAGTCTATCTACTAAATATGTCATAAATTCATCGAAAAAATACAAAATCTTGATAGCATCATAATGATCTGTTTATTCTCAAGCAGTTGATAATTTTTTCGTCAATTTAGGAATCATCCCGAATCTTCAAATGAGCCAAATTCAGCAATTCTGAGCCGATATGGGAAGGTCCATTAGTTATGTCACGTGGTAGGGGTAGAGGGGGTGGGGGCTTTTGGAAAACGTGACGATCGATACAAAAAAAATTTGAAGGTCAATACAAAAAACGTAACAAGGGGGGGGGGGTGGGTAACAAAAAGTCACTTTTTGCGTGCCGTAATTAATGGACGTTCCCTATGCATACTATTGCACTCTAAATGGACTGAAAATAGCCAAACGTAACAAATGAACTGCTTACATATATATATACAGCAATTCCATGAAAAAAAGTTATACGATCTCTCAGAATTTTATAATATTCGGTAGGATTGTTCAACATCGAAAAATATTAGACCCGTATTTTTTTATTTCGTTATTAGACTGGACCTTTCTGCGTTAGACTGGTCCAAAAAATCGTGATTTTTCAAAATCTTCAATTTTCAAAAATTTATAACTCCTAAACCGTTTAACCGATTTTAGTCATTTTTGGCCATTGTATTGGTATTTTTTTGAATTTCCAAGCAAAAATACGAAACCTTTGAATATATCAATTTTTGTATGAAAAAAAATACAAAACAAATAGTTTTTCTTGAATTTGACTGCGAGGGGCCTCAACGACTCCTTGTTTTAGTATTTTTAAATGAAAGAGCATTCAATTTTACATAACATATCAAAAAATTGGAGATGTTCTGCATGTCGTTTTGGAGATACAATTTTTTAAATAATAAATCATTACTCTTCATTTTATACATCACCCGCCTGTAGAAACGATGAAGATGCATGGTAGATTACCATGCGTCTCCATCCAATCAAACCTATGACTAATGAAATCTATGAGTTACTTACAAACTTAGTATAACATTCGAATCAGTCTTTAAGGCTTTCCGTTAACCACACAGACCAATTGCTATTTTTTGACGATTACCTTTTCAAATAAATAAGGCTTTAAAATTTCAAATATTTTTGCTTAGTGTAAGTTCCAAGAAAAAAACACTTTAAAGCCGCGCGACATGATGAACATGTTAAAAAATAAGAAAAACACTTTTATACATTTATTTTTATTTATTAAGTTTTTTCATAACAATTTTATACATTTTTCTTCCGTTGAAAATGAATTTTGTTTCACAATAATATACTCTTCGTTTTGAGGCTTAGAACTATGGAATGACTGAGTCCCTGAAATTTGCTTCACACGTGTGTAACGATTTTTTAATTTTCTTTCCATTTTATTATAGTCGGATTCCGAAAAAAATTGATAGTGTATTTTCGAGTCTGGCTTAGAAATAGCCCATGAATAAAGTTCTTCGGCCGTTGTTATGTGATGATCTTGCAAACTGGCTTTCGCAGCATTTCGTTTCAATACGCCTCCCAAAGCATCACAAGGGCCCTTTCCATGACAAGTAGCGAAAAAATTCCACTCGGCATCTATGCCAAAATCTTTTGCATGTTGCACAAATTAAAAGCGGTCATTTTATTTTTGTATTGGCTTCCAGATCCATCTGAGAAGAAATAAATTTTCTCTAAACCTGATAACTTACTTTTTATGAACGCTATGCATTGAGTCAAAAAGACGCACTGCGACATGATTATGTTTAGTGAAATCAGCAATTGCAATAAAACTGGTAAACTTCAAATCATTTGATTCTTCATCTTTAAAATAAATAGCACAAGGGTGAATAGTACATTGAGCGTTTGCCCAATGAAAGCCTTGAACTGCATCCTGCACAACGAATGAATAATTCTCCGAAAAATCACAGATTATGATACACTCAGTAGCTTTTAAATTGTTTTTCACGTGTTTTAAATAGTTTGCCTGTCGCTCAGCTGTAAAGTTATGTGGCAATAAATTGAGTAATTTTTCTAAAAAAGTATCAATAAATTCTTGTGTGTCCATTTCAACTAAGTCCAAACTGCATCTTTCTGCTTGACGCCATTGTTTAAATTGTAATGATTCAACGTGACCGTTATTAAGAATGGTCATAAGTTCTACCGCCAAAATTTGCATTCCCGGACAATTTTCGCAACATTGCTGCCAGCAATGCTCATTTGGATTTTGACAAATTATTTTTGAAAACATATCATGGTAGGACTGAACACCATCTGGAAGTAATTGTTTACTTTGGAGTGTTTTAAAAATCAATTTAACGTTTTGGTGGTAAATGCAAACGCACACCGTATGCGTGCCACTTGTTCCTGCCAAAATGCAGTGTTTTGGACGGTTACTGGCGAACATCGAAAATCCAATCTTAATATCAGGATGAGTATTTTTAAATATGGAGTACGCCTCTTGCAAATTGCATAAAACTAACCTTCTTTGTATGTAGATCCTACCTTCTTCATTGTTGGATATCAAATAATCCCTTTTCCCGGGCACACGACTTATATCGTCGCTATTATAAAAATTACGAACACGCATTAGCGTTTCCTCTCTAACGAAGCTCTACTAATCCTCTTTTTAGGCACTGACATTATTCCCTCCTGTTGTTGTAATACTTTCACTTGGTTGGCCATATATTGGGAAACATCAAACTCTTGCATAATCCTATATGTAGACCAACTTTTGGGCAGTGTGGTTAAAATCCTATACCGCTCATTGCTATCTTTTGTTTCCTTAAATTTATCCTTAAGCTGTGTTAGCATTTCATTATCGTCAGACAAAAACGTGTTATTGGTGGTACCGATCGATTCATAGCTCGTTGTTTCCAATGAGCCTGTAAATAAATATAACAAATTATTGATTAAAAATTGATTGATTGGAAATCATGCAAATAATTTCTATTTTATTATTTACTTTGGTAGGAAAAGAACAATGCCGGACGGTCCTGCAAGAGCAATCGTTTCGTGACTGGTTGCTTCGCACGATTCTAAAAGAATGTAAAAATAAAAATGTTCCAGTAACAATTGCAAGAGAAGAATTCAAATTAAAACAGAATTATATGAACTTTTATATAACATACCTGTAGTGCCTATACTGGATGGTCCTGTAATGGGTTCTTCGGTCATGGTATCAATGTGCTTATACAATTTCTTGTAGCAACTTTGACAAATGAAAGAGCTACTCTCATCAATTTTAACCTTTTTTCCACAGCATGGTCGTACAATTTTGCGTTGATTTTTCTGGAACACGAACTCAACACCCAAACACTACAAATTGAACACTTACGTTTCATTTTACGATATTCTTTGATATAACTGTTCTGATATGATACTTTGTTTTCAACTGGTAACTTCTTACATAAATTTCCGTGTTTTATATGATGTTTATATTGTACCTACGATCAAGTGAAGTGAACTGCAGCCTAGACTACAATAGGTATTGAATTGTTTCTCGGCTGTAGCGATCAGGTCTATTTGCAGACGGGAGCGAGTAGAGCGGAATTTCTAAAGCGAGAAAGCAACAGAATAACAGATAACGCAAGCGAGCGACGAGTATGAAATGAAAGAGATGTTGTTCACTCTGCTGCTTCTCCGCTTTAGAAATTCCACTCTACTCCCTCCCGTCAGCGAGTAGACCTGATCGCTACAGCCGAGAAACAATTCAATTCAATCTCACAGGTCGATAAACATTCTACATCTACAGTAGGTAGTCAATACGTATCAACGGTTCTTCTTTTAAATAATAATACCAATGCCCTCTGTGTAACGAAAAGAATGTTAGGTAATCAAATTGTCAATATCTACCTAAAGTCTCATTAGTCTTAGTTGCTATAATATTATATAATTATGTCAAGTAAATATTATTTATTATATAATATTTGCTTGACATTCTATGTTCCTACTCATAGATTTCATTAGTCATAGGTTTGATTGGATGGAGACGCATGGTAATCTACCATGCATCTTCATCGTTTCTACAGGCATGGTGATGTATAAAATGAAGAGTAATGATTTATTATTTAAAAAATTGTATCTCCAAAACGACACGCAGAACATCTCCAATTTTTGATATGTTATGTAAAATTGAATGTTCTTTCATTTAAAAATACTAAAACAAGGAGTCGTTGAAGCCCTCGCAGTCAAATTCAAGAAAAACTATTTGTTTTGTATTTTTTCATACAAAAATTGATATATTCAAAGGTTTCGTATTTTTTGCTTGAAATTCAAAAAATACCAATACAATGGCCAAAAATGACTAAAGTCGGTTAAACGGTTTAGGAGTTATAAATTTTTGAAAATTGAAGATTTTGAAAAATCACGATTTTTGGACCAGTCTAACGCAGAAAGGTCCAGTCTAATAACGAAATAAAAAATACGGGTCTAATATTTTTCGATGTTGAACAATCCTACCGAATATTATAAAATTCTGAGAGATCGTATAACTTTTTTCATGGAATTGCTGTATATATATATATATATATATGCTGTATATATATATATATATATATATATATATATATATATATATATATATATATATATATATATATATATATATATATATATATATATATATATATATATATATATATATATATATATATATATATATATATATATATATATATATATATATATATATATATGTATATAATGTATACATATATATGATCAATTATTTCAAGGGAACCATAGGCCCAATTTCAGGGCCATATTATCTTCTGTGTTTGTAAGCATGATGTAATGTATTTATCATATAGTAAAACTTTGAAATTGTTATAATTGTCGATGGAAATGTATGTAACGTTTTCATTAAAAAATTGGACAAAAATTGCCGATTTTTCATGGATTCACCTTCACCCGCACTGACGAAACTACCCATGCAGCATCAATCGTAGTAACCCATGAGTCAGCAAACAAAATTTGACAGCTCTATCAGTCGAACTATAACCGTGGTGGCAAAAACAGTGAAGCAACTCCGTTCTGAAGTGTGCGCGTTCAAAGAACGGCACTCCACCGCGTTGAAAAATGACTTCGTGTGGCACTTTGTGGGCGCCGGATACGCCCATTCCGGCATCTACAACATCTTGATTCTATAGACAACAATCAAAGCATCGAAAGAAATCCCGGCTTTGGACGGCTGACCACCCTGAGCAACAAGAAGCTCCAAAGGATGCTGAAGAGGAAGACCGAGCGAAAAGTGGCTACATCGTTGCGTGCGCTTGGCCGGGAGGTCGGTTCAATCGGCAAACAGTAAAAACGGACCTGTCAAACATGAACATACATGTCAGAAGTCGCGTCCACTGGTTTCGGAGCTGCAGGCAATGACGCAGCGGCAGCGGCTGAATAAGATGGTCAACTCAATTTTCCCAGCGAATTACGACGTGGCGTTGGTGATGAACGACGAGACCTATCTCACCTTGGATGGCAACGAGTGGCAGGGCACTGCGTATTTTACTTCCCCCACGAAGAAAGTGAACTCCGAGGTGAAGTTTATTTCACACACCAAGTTCCCCAATAAGGTGCTGCTGTGGTTGACAATCAGAGAGAAGGGGATGTCACAGCCGCTCTTCTTTCTCTCGGGACTGGCCGTGAATGGGGAAATTTTTAGTACGAAATGCCTGCCGGAAGTTGCGTCGTACATAAAAAAAATACCATAATGGCAAGGACGCGGTGTTCTGGTCGAATCTAGCTTCGGCCCACTACTCGAAGCGATCGTTGGAGGAGATGGAGTGGCTGAATATCGATGTGGTATCCGGCAAACCCCTCCAAAAATCCACTTTATCTTCGCAATGACTACAAAAATGGACGCAAAATGGTATGCAAATGCTTTTTTAACTGACCATGATGAGATAATATGAATGGGTCCTAAACCAGCATTTCAAAACAGCATTTTAGGATTTGATAAAGTCGAAATAAAACCTTTGATAGGAGTAAGAGGAATAAGAGAAAACAAGGTTTTAAGATCGTTAATAACAAGCTGTGTAGGTTTTCATAAACCTGACTAAAATATGAAACCTATTGCCACCTCTTGGTGCCATAATAAAACCAAATTGATTTCTAGTGGCTCTCATAAAACATAATTAAATTTCATGTTGGATGGTTCTGACAATGTTACTTGGGATGTGATGTCCCCCAGTTGCGTCGCATTGAGAATTTTTGGACCAACCTGAAGCGTTAGATCTACTCTAACAATTTTGTCGCGAAAACTGAGGAGGATTTGATAAATAAAACAAAGAAAGAACTCAAAAACGTGCCTTCACGCATTTTTTCGTCCGTCATGGTGAATGTTCCGGTAAACTGCTGGAAGGCCGTAAGCAAATAATTACCTTCCATGGGAAATTTATTAAAAGCAACTATCTTTCCTAGTCCTTTCCTGTCGTATTTGTTTATAACTATCCGTAAAAAAGTCTATTTTTTTAATGCAAACGTTAAAATTGGTTGTACAGTCAACCGGCGTAACCAAACCAAAATCAAAACAAAAAAATCTATGCAGTAAGAGTTTTAATGTTTTTGATGTGAATTAACTTATAGATCATATGTCTATACCTTGAAACAGTTTAATTTTGGTTTGTTCTGATTTTTTTGTGTTTGAGTAAAGCAAACGTAACTCTAAATAAAATGTCTGAGGAAATAATAATAACAAACACGAGAAACCTAAATGATGGGACAAGATTCCATCCAAAAATAGACCCAATATGGTGCTTATAGACCGACATTACATCCATATCTGTAGAATATTGTCCTCTTAAACAAGTTATTTTTTTTAACTTTTCTGTGTTTCAAAATAAAGGACGTCTCATTGAGCTTATTTGAGCAAACATATAACTGGTTGAATATTGTTTCCTGCTCAATTACTTCATGAGTAACAATAAAACATGTCATCGACCATTGCATATTAGGCTGAGTCAAGGGACATGTACCCTATTTGCACCACGCTCTGATTAGTTCATACTGTCACAGTTACCGTGCAACCGATTATAAAACATGTGGTCACGCCCGACCAATCATCATTCACACTTCGGATTCTGGGAAGGAAAGGTTGAAGAAAAGACAAAATCCCGCTCGAATCACATCGGCTTGTAGTTCCAGTCAGTCGTATTTACCGTCTGCCCAAGAAGAGCAACTGTCTTCCTTGCTGTGTAGAAGCATTTTTAGACAAATTCTGTATCTCCAAACTACGTCGTATCCTGTCAGTTTGAACGTTATTTTCCCTTGCATAACCTTAACCTAACTTTTGTGCATAATGTAGCACTGAGAGTAGCGCAAGCATTCCACGTTCTTGACTAAGAAGGGGTTCAAACTTCTATCAGAACATGCTTCTTATCCAATAAATACACATTTTGTGTTGTAGTTGAGATAATTTGCATTTTTGGTTGAGATGTGTATTTCATTTATATGAGAGCCCCCATCCCCCCTCCCCCTTTCAAAGTGATGAAGGGTCTCAAAACAGTATAGAAACTTTTCTTGCCTTCAAAAACCTGCACATTTCGATTTTGGTTCCATTTGCTTGATTTGCTCTCGAGTTATGCTGAAATATCTATTTCATTTGTATGAAACCCTACCCCTACCAGAGGTAGGAGGGATCTGCAACCACCAAAAAAAAAAAACATTTCTTGTATGTATGTATGTATGTAGGTATGTATGTATGTATGTATGTATGTAGGGAGCCACCATCCTAGCGTGGCCCTGCATGCAGTTCCACTTAACAGAAAGATCGTGCTTTGTTACCGTTCTAAATTCAACATATTGCTGAATGAAGGGCCAAAAAGAATTGTGCAGACCCGTAAGTACAGACACATACACGAAATCTGCTGAAATAAGGGAATCTCTTTCCAGCGAATTGATCCGATAAAACGAATAACAAAATATGCCATTCAGTCAAGCTTTCCACTAGATGGTTTGTTTGAGAAAGGCGTGTCAAGTTCATTACAATTGGTGAAATGGAATGTATCAATCGTAAATGATAGACACAGACGCCTAGACTCCGGTTGGCTGTCCACTCCATTGTCAAATACCAACGTCAATGCCCTGATGCACCCTCCCACCCTTATATAATTTATGTGAAATTCTATGACATTTCTTGTTGACCATAAACATTTGAAACCCACAGGTTGTCGGAGTATTATGTTTGGTTTTTGAAACAAAGTCAACGCCTTGTTCCAGTAAATGCTTCATGCTCAATCAATGAAGTTCTCCCATAATTTGGATGGTTAGGATGATTTTGTAAGACGTTTCGTCTACATCAACAAGTTTATCATGCTCCTTCTCAAAAAATACGGGTGATAAATTGGTAAATATTGCAACATGCATTCCAAAAATTGATTACCGGCCATTCTACTAAAAGAGATTTTTGATATGTAAACAAAAACTTTACCAACAGAGGTCCATTGATGTCTGCTTGCAATCTACAACATAGAATCCCGAAACAGTCCCGGTACACAGTAGTCGGAAAAGCCATTTTTCACGGCGAAATTAAAACTCCTAGGGGTTGCCTTTTGGAAACTTATTGTCTTCTACAAAGTTGATCCTAGGAATGTTTGCCATCTTGTGGTGAAAGTATTTTAGTTCGGAACTTCACCGCTAGGGCGGCGCTGTTGCTAACTTTTCAAGGTAGCAGTATAGAAGGTTGGTGTCTTAGGAAGTTTGTAGAAAATATAATTTCAAGCAACTTTGCTCAAAAAATCTATTACCCAGCTCTTCATTTGACAAAGCTAGAGCAATTTTCCTGCTTTAAATTAGGGTGTACCTGAAAAAAAAACAGTTTCTTCGTTCTAACTTTTTTGTTTAAATTTGTCTGAAAAAGTGGTCTTCTGACAAGTTGTAGGAAAACTTGTGACGCATATTTTTGCTCAACAAAGTATTTGGGTATAACTTGATATAAAAAAGTTATGGATAATTTTAATGAAAATGTCGCGCGTCACTCAACCGTTCGTTTTTTTTTCAACTTTTTGAGAGTTTGCCCAGTTTTTGTCCCACTCCCTGTTTCCTTAGATACTAAGGAGCATGTGAGTCTAAGAATGAGTGAAGGAATCAGTGGGGATTTTAAAATCATTAAATAACGGTGTATTTATTATGAAATTAATTTGCTTCAAAAAACTAACAATTATAAATTTAATTCACTTCAAAAATTGTTGTATTTCTCTTGAAAGCTCTTTGTGGTGTTTTGGTTTGGTAGATTTGCAGGAAGAAAACACTGCATCTCCAGTTAGCAGTAATCTGTTGAACAAATCCGTCATCATAGCTTCGGTAGAAGATTTGCGCGTCCTGTGTTCTCGAAACGATCGGATATTTTTATTCCGTGCTTCCAAGGCTTCCTCTGAATAAACTCCCATGGGCAACTCCATTGATGCCATGACATAAGCTTCGTGAATCAGGATGAAATGCATTGAAGCAGGCATGTAGTACCATCGATATTTATCCTCAAACATTTGGGCTGTTTCCAATGCGTTGACCTTAAACTTATTGGCATCTACTTCCTTGCCCGAAGCCAATGCAGTTTGGATGACTGAAAAACGTTCAATCAGTTTCTTGTTGAATCCTGTGATAGCTGACACTACGGAAGGGTTTTCGAAAAACTTTCGGGCTGTGTTCCCATCATTTGTTGAGCCCGCACCCTGTTTCACAACATCCACCAGAATTCCTAATTCTTTCCTTAGCCCATTTTGAATTTGTGTCTTCCTCTCCATATACGCTGATTTATTGGCACTCCATTTCTTGATCTCCAGCCGGTAAGACACATGCAAAACGCATTCAAGGAATCGAATGCGTGCGTGAAGAACAGATATGCCATATTTAAATACAGCCGTATTCACTGGTCTGTTCGCCACTGAACTGACAGTCATTGCCGTTGGAGTGGCCCCACTAGCGCAACATGTTGCCATCGAAGAAGTATCAGTCAATATGTTCCTGGCTTTTCCATCGATCATTGTCATGGAAAAACGATGATGGATTCTCAGCTCTTTCCCATTTCCTGAAACTACGGTAGATGGTAGCAAAGAATCTATTTGATCAGCGAAATACTTTTCTTCTTCCTTCAAACTTTCTTTCGTCTCCTTGGGGAACTGTATGGGGAGCGGTCGACAGAAACGTGTTGATGACGGTACCGGGTTCGTCCAAATGACTTGAGAGTCTGCAGCATCGCCGCAAACTTTCAGCTGAAGCGGAACAATCGCAGTAAGCAAAATTGACGAATGTTCCTCAAACTCGTCAGGAAGTTTTAACTTGTGCTGGGCATGACCACCGCTACCATCGCAGCCCCATTTATGTGCAAGTTTGAGGTCTGTTTTTGCCAAATCATTCAGTAATCCCTTGCTATCCAATACTTCCATAATTCGGGATGCATTATGATTCAAAAGATCCTGAAGCCTCACTTCCGCGCTCGTTCCACTGACTTCAACGGAATCCGATAGCAAGTATGCTTTCTGTTGAGCTTCAAGGACCGCATCATAAGATGGAAAAACATCCGCATGATGTTCTTTCGCCACGGATCTCACCAAGAGATACTGAGCCTTACTGAGATCTGCTTCAATGATTAAGGATACACCCTTTTCATGACTTACTTTAACAGGTAAGGTGTATGCTCCAGACCTACTGTAATCATCCAGAATGTCTGCTGCCGTTCGAGGACTGTTGCACAAAATTTAAAGCAATTTTGCAACCTGTCCATCACCTTCAGATCGAAATTGCGTAGCAGCGGCATATAAAAGTTCAACGGCAGAGTGTTTCTCTCGAAGTGGCACTGTTTTTCTCCTTTTCGAACGGGTTATCGAATCTTCAAACGATTTCGACAGACGACCTACGCACACTCGCTTCTTTACCTTCTCAATGTGTGGGATCTTAAAAACAATCTCACTATTCAACCAATCACCGTAACGGGATAAAAACACGGAAAGAGTCTTACTACATTTGTCCCATCGTTCATAGAACTTGGAACAAAACCGGGAGACTTCGCTCCGAACTACCGGAGCGCCTTGATCGTGAAGTTCTGCAGGATAATCTTGATGGAGTTGAGCCAACATACGGGATATCAAACCACTTTTCCGCTTGTCTCTAGGTATTTCAGTTGACTCCCGGAGGATGTCAAACAAACGCCTTTTTGAAACAGAAAAAAGTTTCATACTGCTGGCTGCAAAAAAAAAAACCACAACAAAATAAGCTTTTATAATTGTTTTCCTATAATTTTTACACTGGGTTATTTTAGTTACCTGGATTGTAAACAAAAACTTTAAATTCTATAGAATCACTTTCAATGTTGTACAGTCACACGACAGTACACGCGCTGAACTGCTGTCAGTCAGCCAAACGAGACCACTGGTTTAGCAGAAATAAAAACGGCCGCCAAGTTGCGCGTCGCTCAACAGTTGGTTTTTTCAATTTTTTGAGAGTTTAGGCCAGAATAGGCCAGAATTTTTTTTCACTCCCTGTCTCCTTAGATACTAAGGAACATGTGAGTCACTGAATGAGTGCGGGAATCAGCGGGGATGGGTTTTAAAATCACTAAATAACGGAGAAATGAGGAAAAAATTACTACATAGACTTTGCCGATTCTGATCTCCGAAAATCTTATCAAATGCAATTTCAAACGTAATGTGAATGAGAAAGTATACCTATTTGAACAATTTGAGAGCATTTGAACATTTCTTATTGTGTTAAATTGCATGGTAGTAGACCTAGTAAAACATCATTAAAAAAATGCAAAATTCCTTGCGCATGTGGTTAACTTTTCTAAGTGAGATACTAGTTCGAAAGTAATGTTAATTCAAACATCGGGATTTGTTTATTGATGGTATTAACTAAGTAGAAAACATTTCTGGTGGTTATTGATTTGTTTCATCAATCTGAAAAAATGACTTTCGTACGGCTTTATTAATTTTCCGACCACTGTGCGGTAGAGTGTGAAGTGGACAAAACATATCCGGCCGTGAAATAAAAGCTTTTCGGTTCCGGCCCGGTCTGATGTGAATGGCCAAATGGAAAAGCAACGTGTTTAATTGAAATGTAGTTGATGTGTTTAAACTGGCACGATGTCTCTTGATAGGATGCCAATCAAATTTTACTGTCCCAGAGCTCAATTTCACATAACACATATGTTAGCATGTATTTCCACCGCGGTAAAATACAGGTTCAAGTGCCAAAACTGGCTGCCTTGGCCTAATTGAAGATGTTCCTGAAGTGAGAGGCGATTTTTGAGAAAGAACCAGGAAATGTTTAACACAGTTCTTGGTAACCTCGAAATTGAGTTGAATGGTGCAACCGTGCGCCGTTCAACTAAAATGTGGTATAATAATGTGAAGCTCCAAAGCTACTGATAAAAGCTTGCATCCAACAAAACAGCGTTAAGCTTTATGCTCACAATATTGCGTGCAAGTTATCTACGGTATGCTTCTTTATCCATACCGACATGTAGGGTGGCTGTGAGAATTGTGGAATTCGTCAGGTATATAACACGCAATAATAAAAATAATATATATTAGCATTTAATAGTAAATTCGTTTTTGTTCAGTCCAATCTAGTTTCACACCAATTTCAGTCCAACTGCTGTCAAATCGTTTAGTTATTCGTTCTGTTGCAACCCAGGTTGGGGAACGTCCATTAATCACGTCACGCAAAAAAATAAGCTTTTTATTACGCCCCCCCTGTCACATTTTTTGTATGGACCTTCAAATTTTTTTGCATGGATCGTCACGTTTTCCCAAACCACCCTTCTCCCTTACTGCGTGACATAATTAATGGACCTTCCCGAACTAATGGATGTACTTTTGTTTGAGGCATAATGGAAAACTTTTCGATTGAAGTGATATTGTAAATGAGCGATTCCACGAACAAGTGGGAAATTTTTCCAGTTTTTATTTTTTGTATATTTTGATTTGCATGAAACCTTGCATACAAGTTTTTGGGGAAGAAAAACGCCGTTTTGCATACTTGGTTCGACATTTTGAATCTAGCCTTACTTATGAGAAGGGCCTATGAAAAATGCACATGATATCTTCAAAAAATTGTATCTCGGAAACGGTTTTTCCGATTGGTTTGGTGTCTTAGGCGAAGTTTTATTGTTGGTGCTATATGGAAAAAATATGCACGGTAAAAAAATAGTTTGGTTTTTGTGTTTTGAACTAAAATATAGATTTTCCCTTTAAAGTGACCTGTCAATAATTTTTTAATTATTTTTATGTTATAGCTGACTGAAAATGCTATCTAGTGTACAGTAGGTTGTTCTAGAGAAAAATAGGTTACAAGGAAAAACATTTTTTTTAAAATATTACAATTTTCAAAAAAGCTATTAAAAAAATCAAAAAAGTTTGTCACCCTAATTTTATGAAAGAACATCAAATTTGCAAGCAAAAAGTACTGCGGTAACATTTTTCTAAGATGCACCGTTTAGAAGATATTACTCATTTAATATTGATATTTTTGATAACTTAATAAGTTTTGGCCCTTTTCGGATGTACTCCGTGTTTTTTCAGTTTCAAAAGTATTTTTTTCGGAAAGATTGGAAAATTTTGAGTTAAAATGACACTGACAGCTCAAAGATTCGAGTGAAATTCTCTGCCTTAAAAGTATTTTGAAAAACAAGTTACAAAATCCCACTATCAGGAACAATGATTTTTTCAAGTGATTTTCGGTGCGTGCTAACAAGAATTAGATACAGGTAATTAGATACCAGTTAGCTGTACTACGTACAGTTGGTGATTGTAAACATGGTCTTTGTTGGAACTAGTCCACCATGGCCACGCTGGCCATAACGAGGATAGCTCCGTCGATGACCGTTTCTTAATAATAAATAAAAAGAACGCAGTCTTAGTCACCTTCCATCAAACTAGACGGCTGCCGACTGATACATCAATCAACAACCGCCGCACTCTTTATTCATTCCATGTATATACAATTTACAATCTTCTTCATTAACAATATACCTACGCCAGCAATTCTACCTCGCTCCAACTCTCCAAACTCGTACCTGAAGGTTCGACGATACCTGAGCGTTCAACTCTACCTATCTTCCAACAGTCTTTACCCAGTATTCTATGATTTCTACCCGTGAGCTGTATAATAATGTCTGACTCGGTTCTGAATTCATCCAGTATCTACCAAACAGTAAATGCAGAAAGGTTGCTAGTAGCATAGTGATTATAGTAATTTCAGCTCATAATCCAAAAACAAAAATAATCAGCTCATCCAAAAACTAAAATCAATTGGATTTTCCAAGGTATCCACACTGAACACCAAGGATTTTCGTATTTGTTCGTCTTGCCGTCTACATGTTGATTCAAGAGCTCACCTCACCCAAAACGAAGAGCAAAGCGTAGCCGGCGGCTCAAGGATGCCAACTGTTCAGACCATACCTGATGTACCTGATTCGCAAAACTATGAACGTTTGGTCACGATACCATCAGCGTCAACGCTAAGCACAATTCAATCAAATGAAGACTTCACGATGCCTGTAGACGTCGAAATATTCAACCGAGGAATAGCAGCTATTCGTGTTTCGCCTATAGATTTAGGTAAGGTTAAAAATGTTCACTATCCTGAAAAAAGTGCGCTGAAATCGTCGAAGGTGTATGAAGAAATCTTTTTAAATTAGACGCTAAAACAGAAAAAGCAAACGAGTTTGATGAAGTCATAGAAAATATGAAAATTAAATTATTAAATTCAGCCACAAGGCAAGAAAAACTATCAATTTTATCATTGTTACCAAAATCATGGTCAGTACAAAAAATTGTAGACGAATTTAAAACCAGTAGAAATATGGCATCAGATGCAAGAAAGGAAAGAGATAATGTATATGTATGATTCATCTCAAGGTTCAAGCTCTGGAAAAGCTAAGAAAGTTGTTTAAACAATAATTTTAAAAAAATACAGGAATAAAAATAAACTGATGATATCCACCATATAATGTTATTTTTTATTGCGTACAATCACCATCCCTGAAAAATAAGCTTAATTCGCTCTTTTGAATCTTGCTAATTGAGGAGCTTGCATTTGCAGTTCTCAAAAAGGTGTATCTCGAAATCGAGTTGTCTCATCGGTTTGATGTCTGTGGCGGTGTTCGGCAATAGAGAGAAAATATGCACAGTATAAACACACCCAGTTTAATTGGATAAAACTGTTAAGCGATATACAAGAGTTGAATGCACATTTTCAACACAATACACCAAAAATAACTGGAAGAAATCATTGTTCCTGATAGTGGGATTTTGTAACTTGTTTTTCAAAATACTTTTAAGGCAGAGAATTTCACTAGAATCTTTAAGCTGTCAGTGTCATTTTAACTCAAAATTTTCCAATCTTTCCGAAAAAAATACTTTTGAAACTGAAAAAACACGGAATACATCCGAAAAGGGCCAAAACATATTAAGTTATCAAAAAATCAATATTAAATCAGTAATTTCTTCTAAACGGTGCATCATAAAGAAATGTTTCCTAAGTAATTTTTGCTTGCAAATTTGATGTTCTTTCATAAAATTAGGGTGACAAACTTTTTTGACTTTTCTTAATAGCTTTTTGAAAATTGTAATTTTTTTAATTTTTTTTTTTCATTGTATTTTATTTTTCTTCAGAACAACCTACTGTGCTTAAGATAGCATTTTCAGTCAGCTATAACATAAGAATAATTAAAAAAATATTGACATGTAACTTTTAGGGGAAAATCTATACTTTAGTTCAAAACCCGAAAACCAAACTATTTTTTTACCGTGCATATTTTTTCCATATAGCACCAACAATTGTTTAAAACTTCGCCCAAGACACCAAACCAATCGGACAAACCGTTTCCGAGATACAATTTTTTGAAGATATCATGTGCATTTTTCATTGGCCCTTCTCATAAGTAAGGCTAGATTCAAAATGACGAACCAAGTATGCAAAACGGCGTTTTTCTTCCCCAAAAACTTGTATGCAAGGTTTCATGCAAATGAAAAAATATGAAAATTACTCGTTGCTGAAATGATATGGAACCGCTCATATTATTTAACTGTCGCCGGTAATAGAATAATTGCTATATACTTTTCGCGTACTGGGCTTTTGTAGACAAACTCTGCAATGGGTGATTTCACGGAAATTTAATCTTTATCATGCTCCTTCCGATCAGAAGAATTATTCATATATTGGATTGCAAAGTTGGTTTTCCCATTTTGCGAAGAACTTTGTAACTGCATTTTCGGGGCTTTTTTTGGAAAAAAGGTCTTTTTCTTAAATATTTGCATACATATGAACATAATCTAACAATCAATTGAAAATAACAAGTAATAACAAGACTTTAACTTATTTTTCTAAACACTATTTAAAAAAAAAAACTTTTTTGAGCGTATTAGTAGAACAATTGTGATTGGGTAACTAGGAAAATTTAAAATTTAACACTTCATTTGATCACTTTTTAAAAAAATAAAAAATTAAACCTTGAAACACTTTTTTAAATTTTCGCTAGTAATCGCGAGCAAATTCCTTTTAATTCCACTATGAACTTATCTTTTGACAGATAGGCCATTTCGTCTGCTACTTACAGACTTCTTTAGTGTCGAGTAAGCCAAGCCGAGCTAGTTGCCTATCCGGGATGTCTGGCTAGTTGCCTGTCTTCGTAAGTAACCCCCTGTTTAACCCCCATCCCAGCTGTGATATCTTCCAAACTAAATAAAAGAACATTTTTTTTTTTTTTATTAAACACTGAAAAGTGATTACTTTATTCATTGTCCTATCGTTACCTTCGAAAACTAAAATTTTAACAACTTTTACGACGACTAGAGGTGTCATGGGCAGCTATCATCGGGAAAACAACTGTCAACATTCTTTTCGGTAGTAAAAATAAACGATTCATTCAACAACAATATACTGGAAGATAGTAGCTACGATTTATTGCCTTAGAGCAGATTTATGGTGGTGCAACAAATGTGACCAAATCAGTCGATGTGAGGCATTTCGAGTTGTTGTGTGAACAAAGAAAAGAAAAAATCTAACGCTTTGCGCAAACAGTTGAAATTCAGAAAACAGCTCCCAATGGATTGTTATGTAACGATTTTTTTTGTTTGTTTGTTTAAATCTGTTTATTACTTTTTCTTGTTGTCTCAATACACATGTTTGGTTTTTGGTCACCACTTTTGGAAAGATGATGAGCTCTTTACTTCTAATTTCAAAATTGGCTATGTACATCTATCTCTCTAGGTTTTTTCGTTAGTCTAGAATAACTTGTCTCTTTTTTTTTTTGTAAAAGTTATGTATGTACAAAATCAAAAACTGAAACATATAAAATAATGTACATGGTTGGTTTCTCACTTGAATTACGTTAGTAAATGTTGGTTTTGCTTTTTTGAATGTCCACATACAAGATTTATTAAAATATTCATTATTAATTCTTTTCAAAAAATATTACAGCTTATGCTACATTTGTTCGCTACCAACAATTTGGTTCTATTTTGATATTTCTTTTCTTTCTGTTTTCCTTCTTCTTCGTTTTTTTTTGCAAATACTTTGTATTGATTTAGTTGCTACTTACCTATTGCTAGATACAAACTACAATTCGTTTCTAGGACATGTTTCACTGCCATTAAGTAAAATATTTCAACATTTGCGACTAGCACTGCTTTAATCCTCTTGCTGTCCATTTCCAGTTTGATCAAAGTTTTTTTTTTTTTTAAGAGGTTATCCACTAAAAAAGGATTCACATGGACTTTCGACGGTTCCATTAAAAGTATGAACAGGTTCGATTTTTATTTTCATTTCGATTCACATTACACTTGTTTAACATTCTATCTACTTCAGCATCAAATGATGGACTAATCGGGGGTAGGTTCGAGGCCTGGAGAGTTTCCAGGCTAAAATCTACGATTCGATAACAATGTTCAATCTCGATACGAAACTGATCGGTTTAGGTTCTTCTAGGAGTAGATGGGGTCAACAAGAAAATCCTAACATCCTAGCAAGAGTGAAATCTGTTTGTTTTAGTTTGTTCCGTTAAACGTTTAAAGTGTATGCACGTATACAAGCCATTCAATAGTGTTTCAATTTTTGTTTCGATCAGAACTGTGAAGATCGCTTCCCAAGAATAGAACTTCAACCATTTCGCAGACCTGCTGTGTTCCATGATTATACTTCCGCTCTTCTGGAAGATTTTGGTAACCTATCGGATTGTATCTACTCATTATTTAATTGTCATGCACAACACATTACAAACTTGTATTTCTATCTGTTGATTTATCAAATGCTATTTTGTTTCGTTCTCTTGTGTTTTCATTTGTGGCTTTCGAGTGTCAGTTTTCTTTCACTACGATTCTGGATGCTACGAGTGTATATTTCGTCTATATCTGGCGGCCTGTGTTACTACACGGGGTTAAGTTCCCCTTTCGTTGATGAGCCCTACCCTACTTGCTGTTGCTATCATAGTTGTCCATATTTCGAGCTTTTCTCCTTCGGTGATACGGCAAGTCATCAACTAATGGAATTTTCCTCCGAGATCCTAGTATGAACCCATCAGCACAGAATTATAATTTACTTGCAATATCACTCCCGGATTGGAAGGTAAGCTTCACCTATCTGCCCCTGTCACCTAGCTCGGCTGTGATCATTAAGATTCTTGTAAAATATCTGCCAGCATGCCAAGAGAGCCCATTCATCACCTTCTACTCAGTAGGGGAAAGCTCTGCTAATCGCTTCTCGTATCTGACACTACTGTCTAACAATTCACATTCTTCATGCTCTGACATGGTCGCTGCTAGTCTAAGATCTGGTTGGTATGTTATCTATGTGCAATTTCGTTCCCGATTACGCTAGGATTACTCTGAACTATCGGCTAAAATCGCTAGATTTGCTACTTTAATGTGAACGTTCCACAAATTGCTGTGCAAATTAACAGCCGGAGCTTCAGGATTTAGTTCATTCTCTTGGATAAAGTGCCGTAAATCAAACAACGCTGCCGGCCATCGGAAAGCACCAGCTGTTAGCGAATAGTCATAGTTCACAAACGGGGATGGATGTTCTTTCAATTTCAGTGAGGTTAGTCTCAGACGAAATGTGAGGGGCTCTGGCGAAGGAGATCACTGTCATGTGGCTTTCATCGAGTGGAAATGAGCTAGCTGGTGGGTTTGATTTAGGAGAAAGGTATCCATACATTTAGTCTATACAAAATTAAAATACAAACCGACGAACTCAATAGGTGGCAAAACAGAAATCATTCAGCTTATGTTCAAAGTAAAACGTATATTTTTATTTCTAAAGTTGACTCATGGATCACGGCTTTTTTTCAAAAACATGACGATACGTTAGGTGGATCAAATTTGTTTACCAAAGTAATAAAAATGATTCTCTTGAACTCAAGTATCATATCAATTAACATCTACAGTGTGTCTCACAATAGATGTCACCTTTTTTTAGTCTTGGTTTATTTCAGCTGGGTAATTTCAACAGCGGAATTGATTATACCCGATTTAAGTGTATACTTCTGACAGCTTATTGCTGAAGATTAACAAGCGATTCCGTTTGTTTATATTTATCAGCTACCTTGGAAGCCATACGAGAGCAAGTTTTAAAATTACATTTGCAAAAGCTTAGACTGTGTCAGATATTCAATAGCCTTTAGCAGTTCGGGGCGAGTAACCGTTTTGTTTTTCGTACCTTGAAATGGTTTAAGGAAACTAAAAATTTCCATATTCAACACAAAAGAGGTGCCAAACGAACTGCCAAAACAAAAAAAAAGTCAATTGTGGGAGGGAGCGAATAAGACGTGAGCAAACAATTTCAAATGTCCCGTGCTTCAATGAACAGGCTCCTCAGACATGATCTGGAATAGAAGCCGTACAAAAAACAACAGGTTCACGGGTTAACGGAGCAAGCCAGGGTCCAAAGGAGCAAAAATCTTTTGGTTCGTCACGGTGACTGCGACTTTTTTCGGATGAAAAACTTTTCCTCCTTCCCCAAGCAACACACAAGTTTTATAACTGTTGAAAATACTTTCATATAACTAAATTTGGTTATAAAGTAGCTTACTCAACATAACAGAATGAAAAAGTGTTACTCGGGTCAGGACAGTCATGATCAACAATATGATTGTGTGTATGGCAAAAGTCTTGGCAATATTCCAAGAGATAAACTAGCAGTAAAACGTTATCAGAATGTATCGAAAACCATGGTACGGGGTGCCGTTCCACGAAAAGGAAAACTTATTTTCTTTTCATAGACCCTAACGTAAAAATCAGCACTGAATATTAAATCGAGCAGGTTTTGAAGAACGTGATGGTTTGGGAATACACCATATTGTTTCCGATAGGACTCAGGGCCAGCTCACAAGGCAAAGAAGACACAAGCGTGGTGCGCGGAAAATTTGCCCGATTTCATAACAAGCGAAGAATGGCCTGCATCTTCACCCGGATCTCAACCCATTTGACTACTTTGTTTGGGGTTCTGTGCTTCAACATATAGGCCCTACGAAAGGTCTTGCTTAAAATCGATTCAAGAAACATTTGGTTGATATTTGGTACCAAATTCCTCAGGAAATTGTGCGTGCCAGCTGCGATGGGCTTACACAGCGTATGCGCAAAGGAAAAGGGCGAGAGATTCGAATGGAAGTAATATGGCTTATATTTATAACATGTATCTTGTATATGAAAAATAAATGCTATGATTTGGTTGATTTGTTTGGCTGTAATCCCATTTTGTTTTAGTGACATCTATTGTGAGACACCCTGTACTCTGAAAAATTATTTTCGTAAATAAACTTTCCCTTGTTTCGTTAACATGAACAAATGTCTCGTAGATTGTATGAAACATAAATATTGCTTTTTATCTGGAAAAACGCTATCATCACACCTTTTTTTATAATACCCTATTTTGTTTTGTCGTACTCATGCATGATGGTGTTGCAGAGTGGCATGGGTTGGAATAATTTATCTATCCCATAATAAAAATGAAAGCACTGTAGAGAACTTCATACTCAATAATCAAGTATCTTCTCACGAGTCATTATGTTCTAGTGAGATCAACGACGGTTTCAGTAACAGCTCTTCCCACAAATACAGGACCGAATCCCATGTCAAAAACGTTAAAAAAAAATGCTGAACAAATCCAATACATTGAGTCGATAAAGTAGATCTGTCAATCATTCATATTCATGCACCACCAGAAAGATATGTCTTTCTAATTTAAGACAATATTTACGTAGATCATTCGTTTTCGTATTTGAGTATCTCACGTTTTCGTACAATGCACGAATTTGTGTATTGTTTTGTGTGTGAGCAAATGCTTCGTGTTTTTTACAGTTGCTATCAAATATAGCATTCTTAACATGTGATTAAATAATGCAGAACATTAAATGTCTCTTTCAATCTGTGCGAAAATGAGTTCATGCTCTAAATAACAGGTAAAGAACTTTTCCTCCCTTAGCTCAGTCGATTGAGCCACACGTGTAGGAGCAGGCATTCTCGAAATGGGTCGTTGGAACTGCAATAGAGCCATCACCTTTTATCTCCAGGGCTAAAAGTGTTATGCAGCACCATGTCAAAAATAGGTGCAGATAAATTTCTTCCATAAAAGCACTGCCGGTCAGTGGGAGGTGAATTGCACACACGCACACACACACACACACACACACACACACACACACACACACGCACGCACGCATACACACACACACACACACACACACACACACCCGCGCGCGCGCGATAACATGCAATCATATACTGATGCCTTCTTTCTCATCCCATGGGTGATCTTCGTGACCAAGAGCGGTTGTTGGGTACAGGCGAATCGAGAGGTGGTAAGTAGTCTCAAGGACGAGGAGACCCGAATAAAAAATTCTCATGGATTTGCAATTGAGTGTGTTGTAGCCGTGCAACGGAGTCTATAGTATGTGCTATTGATGTTATTCTTCACAACGGTGGGATGGCAGTGGGAGTTGTTGTTGCTACGATGGAGTCTAGTGGGGATTGAGTGTAGATCTATTGTTGTGGCAGTGTGCATTTTGCATTTGTATGAGCAGTAGGATTTGTGGTCGTAGATGGATTTTGATGTTGTTTTGTATTGTTGTGTTGTGGTTGTGTGGTTGTTTTTATCCGGAAAAAGTCAGCCCGGATAATGATAGCCATACGTTTACTAGTGCAGTAGTGTGGAATGGCCTTCGGATCTGTTTCCGGACGTAGTCTTGTTGTTCGTGAGTTGGATGAATGAGGGGGGCATATTGTCATTGCAGTGGATCTGCAGTTCACTGCATATGCTGGGATTTTCAACGGATGTGAGACGGTGCACTTGGTAGTGGTGGACTCGGATTTGTTGGGAGGGGGATGATTTTTTCTGTGGTTGGCAGCCCCCCTTTTCTATTGTCAGCCTGGGCACTGCTGTCCTTCTGACTTCAGCTAGATTGAGGAGGTGCGTGCCGAGCGTCTGTCCACCAAGGAGGTGCGGCTCAAACAGCGTCTGTCCAGGCATCCAGTGGTTGAGTAGGAAACGCTGTTTCGCGTCAACTATACATTAGGTGGCATCCGCTCCATGGCGATGTAGGCAGCGCGACCCCGATCATCCATGGAATTCCAGAGTATTGTATAGTAATTTTGAAATATTTCCTTCCCTCGTGATTATGATAGTGCAAGTCCGTCTTTCATTGCAGCAGGATCAGCAGATATGCAGACATAACAAATATAATTGTGATTATCATTTTGTATTATAACATCCCTTCACAATATTTTTTATGCTATGTTCAGCTTCCCATTTGCATCGTTTTAAGTTTTGGCCCACCTGACTAATGCCAGATGTCTGGAGAATAAACCGGAAAACACGTCTTAAATCTTATGGGCATCAAAATGAAAACCCTACCTAAATTCAGCGTTCCGTTTAACCAAAACGAACCAAGCTGCTAACCCTACCCCATATATCCAACATCCCAGTGAGTTCTCGTGGAAGTGCAGAGGTGTTCTCGGCTTCCATCAAAGCGAGAACCACGTCAACATACTCCTACCCTATCCTTATTTGACCTGCATGGATGCGGCCGGCGCTGGTATTGCTTTTTTTAATTCGCGATCGCCAGTTTTTACACATTGAGAATGACTGTTAGTCCCAAACATCATCTGTTGGTTCTCTGTGTAATAACAGCCGATCTGGCAATAACAGAGTAGCAACCGCAAGCAGTCAATCATGCTCATGCCTCCCAACAGCTAATGGCTAAAAAATCATTTTTGACTCACATTACTATCCCAGTTGATTGAACTCGAAAAAATACAATACTTTATTGTGTGTATAACTGTGTAAAATTAGTTGAAAGTGTAATGTGGCATGTGGCATGAGCAAAATTTCTTCACATAGAACGGTGGCCAAATTCCGCGCCAAGAAGCTTCACCAGCTGGTTGGCCAAAATGCATCGTAATGGACGACGAGATGCAAATTAAAGCGGACGCCAAGCAGATCCACGGTCTGGAGTTTTTCGTCAACAAATCCCACCTGGATGTTCTGGAGAAGTTCCGGAAGAAGAGGGTCGACGAATTTGCCAAGAAGTACTCGGTTTAGAAGGCGATCTGAGGGTGTTGCAAATTCAGCAAACCGTATATAACAACCGGAACCATCAATGGCCAAATATATAAAGAAGAATGCCTCCAAAAGCGCCTGCTGACGCTTCTCCGATCCAACGAAGGTGACACTCTGTTTTGGTCGTGCCGTGAAACCGGTGATGGAGAGGTACGAATCCAATGATTTTGTTTTTGTGCCAAAGGAGAGAAATCCGCAAAACTCGCCTGACCTTCGCCGAAAAGAAAAATTCTATATGATTATGATGGGAAAGTTCCGGAAAACAGAGAAGGTCTTCAGAAATGACAAAAATTTGAAGAAAGAGTGGATGAAGGTATGAAAGAAAGATGGCGCTAGTGTTGCACAAAATTCAATGGGTAGCATTAAGTCTATGGTACGGGCATTTAGCCTAGGAGAGAAGGTTGAAAAAATCAACTTTGCAAAAACATAGTGACCAAAAAAAAGGACCCATTCCATTTGCCCACAGACATCATGGTTCGATGTAGAGTTATTTAGAGAGACGCTTGAGCGAAAACAGAACATGAGCGAAAACCAGGTCCAGTGTGGCGATCAACTCGTACCGCTACTTACACGCATGCACTATGCAACCATTTCTAGGAAGGTCAAATCTACGGATGGGAGATTGCCAACCTCCGTAGAATTTGCCTCCGTTGAGAAAGATCGGTCGGTCTTCAAACTTATCGTGAAAATGTAACTTTACAGCTAAATTCGCATTATGTGCATTTTGATAGGAAAGTTGCTAAAAGGCTAAGGGCAGATAGCATACCAAACTTGGCCACCAAGACGGTTGTTCTGTTCGCTCCCGAAACAATCAGGGCGGTGATCCAAAGATGTCTGGCCCGTCATCCCGGATGCCTGAAACGCCAGACGATAATATGTTCGAGAAATTATGCCTCAACAGGTTGTCAAAGTACACGGAGGAAACGGACGGCCTGTCCAAGAGTCAGTTTGGCTTCCATTAAGGGAAGTCAACTGTGGATGACATCATGTCCGTCACCAAGATTGCTAGGAGGCAATCCAACACAAGCGGTCCAGAAGACTAGCCCATCATAAAACGGAGATTACTGTGGTTATAGTCGACAACAAACTGTTATTTATCAGCCACTAGGCATTATCCCGCTTGATGTCGAATAGCTCAGCGGTAAAAGAGAGCAAACAAATGCACTTGGCCAGCGTCGCTCTGTCCAAACTTAGTTCTGACGGACCGGCATGGGTCACTGCCTTCAGTACTGAGAGCTACCTTGGCAAGCTCGAAAGTACGCACAGGTTTATGGGCCTAAGAATGGTAATACCGTGCGGTGTCAGGTAACGTGCGGATTATTCCCATCGGCATCATCATAGAAGAGGGCGTAGAGTGCTTCGAACAACGAGGCACGAGAGGTATCCGTAGTACCACTAGAGCCATATCAATGGTCAAAGTGACAAAGAGAGTGGAATAACTCCACCAAAGTTCGGTGGACCCACCGGGTAATTCCGGAGAAATCCGGATGGGTTGGCTGGTGACGCGAGAAAGTTACCTTCCACTTGATGCAGATCTTGGATGCTCGAATGTCGAGTAAATTGCTGTGTTTTTCACGTGTCTTCGCTTAAATGCCGCGAGAAACGGCATGATGGCCATGAGTGGTAAGGACACGACTTTTGGGACGCTGTACTTAAACACGTCGGCCTCTCAGATTGTCCTAGAGCTCCAAGCCAGATGAAATAATGACCTGCGGCAGGTCTGCAGAGCTAACAATCTATCAAAGTCCTCCTCGAAGTAATAGCGAAAGGAGGTTCCTGAGAGGGGGCTTAAGCTAGAGACATCGGAGGGTTTTTAGTTGGTCGAAGGTTTGGCACCCTCAAGTTCTTCAGAGTGCTAGTATGACTTTGGATACACAGATAATTAATTTTAACAAGCGCGTAAAATTTTCACTTTCACTTTAATTCCAAGCCAAAGCAAGCGTAAACAACGCAGTTGGTTGTAGTCTTTGATGCGCCTTACAATAATGTTTGCAATCTTTCATACAACAGGCTTGATTCAGGCGTTATCTGGCTTAAATTTACACTAAATATCCTATTATGCGATCCGGATGATAAGTGTAAAAATGTTGCCCTGGCTGCTGCATGAGACTATGTCCTGCCGCCTGTTGTTCGAACAGAAATTTGTCATCGATTCTACGACCAAACGTCTTTACTGAGATTTTCCGATGTTTTTTTTTAACGTTCCGCGACTATTTTCCCGAAATCTTCCGATAAAATTGCGGTGCGAAAATCTGACACAATACAGCGTTACCTTTATTATGTCACCAAGTCGCTGAATACGGCAAGGTAGGCGTATTATGGTACATGGGAGTACGTGTACGAACCTGTTAATGTCAGTTGTATTTTTCACATCAGAATATTATATTCTCTTACATTTGAATTCATATATTGAAGATATATAAGGGACCATCAAGGCACCCAATTGAAGCGTATTGAAAGGGTAGAATAGGAACGCTCACTCTTCGATACTAACAGTTTGTGGATAATGGGTGAACTCTCACAATTTATGATTCAATATTAAATCAAATTGTTCCAGCTTCAAAAATGTCTTAGTTTACTCATTTTTGTAACACACATATTCAATTTATCTACCATGTTGTATTTGAGACTTCATCATCAGGGGTGATCCGCAGAAGTAACGCCTTAGAGACTAATAATTGGACTTCAATATAGATTTAAACATTTCAGATGAACAAAATTGTAATACAGTCAATGGTTAGAACTACCCCCTCTATTTACTAGCCCTTCATACAGCGTTACTGAGAATGGTTGTGATTGTAATAATTCAAATCAGGCAGTTGATCATGGTCATCACTGAACCTAGGATGCTTTTATGCAAAACCCTTTTTGAAGAACTTTAGTCGTTTCCAATATGTACTCTTCCATAACGAACATGAGAACTATAACTTTCTGTGAAATTTAAATCAATCTTAAAATTTATCACATTCTATACAAACTCCCCAGTCAAACCAACACCAGTGCCACTGAATGACAGTAGCATCCCCTTCAAAACATTTCGTCTGCAGGTTAGCATCGTTTTCTTGTTTCCCATATATGAACAAACCGATGCCTCGGTCCATTCAAACAACGACAAGACCTTCGCGATTGGTGTTCAAAGTTTTGCTTATCAGTTTATATTTACACCTACCATTCCGTTGAGAACACGTTGAGTATCATATTAATATAATATTATCACTCTTGTACTCTTTCGTACCTCTTTTCTCAACATGGTTCTTCTGTTATGAACGATTCTTCAACACATTACTGGTTATTTGCTTGATTTGGTTTGTTTGTTATATTTATTACTCTAGCAACATTACATGTCTTACATGCTTCCCTCACAATATTAACTCTAGGTATTATTCGCTTTTAGAATTGTTGTTTGCTTTCATTTTTTTATCTTACTTCCGTATATTTCTTTCTGTGCAACCAATCTATAACTTTGTTTGATTTTGGTTCGCTTTTAAATCGAAAACATAAAAAAATGAATTTAGATTACTGTCTCCAGTGCCTGACAATCGCTATCGTTGATAATCAACTGGTGACACATTCTCAGTTTATTAAATGTTTTCAGTTTAATGCGCCTTTTTATCGATTTTTGTTTTCGTCTAAACTACGGGGATAAAACTAGGTTTGCAATTTCATTTCATTTCGCCCGCTTTTTGGGCATTGAATTTTGTTTCTCGTTTTTTATAAGATCGTTAAAATATGCTATCATTTTGTAAACTTGTTTACACTTATAAGAAAGATCATTTTTTTCTTGTTTTCTTTAGTTTTTTTTAATTCCACCATAACATTCATTTATTGTTTTTTTGTATTTGTCATTTTTTTCTGCTTGTTTTTTTTCCTATCAGTTTTCTTATAAAGGATTCAAATATAAATCAACAACAAAGTTTCATAAAAATTACATTTTCTTTTGTTTTTCACAGATATTTTTGGAAGATTGAACTATACTAATGAGATTTAAACGAAGCACTTGCACGGTAGACTAAGACTTAGATTGTGTCTCTGAAGAGATTGAGAAAGAGCTGGCCAGTTTAGCTGTTACGGATAGTTGATGACATTGATAGTATTTTGTTTCCACCTCAAGTGAACCATTGGTGAATTGATTCAGGTGATATTTCATACCAGCTTTAGGCTTGTGAAATACAAGAGGGAGACACTCTACCCTGCATATTGCATTTGGGATCAACAATTTGAAATCTCTTCTAAAGAAAAACGCAAATAAATCGTATGACCGCAAATTCAGAAAATCTCGAGTAGTTTTCCAAACAGACGTATCTGATTTTAAGTCTAAAACTCAACTTTTTCTTTGCTGGAGTAGTATTGGGAAGAGTGGACTAAATGAAAGACTTAAAGTTATTCTTCATTCCCAATTGTTGAACGTCAATTCTTCTTCAAATCCCTTGCTAACTAAAAAGTTCACCAACATTCACTGCTTAGAGGTGCTTTACTGTGCGCTGGTTCGTTCGAACTTGGAGAACTTTTTGACTGTTTAGAGCCCTCACTACGAAAATGGAATGGAGATAATCGAATAATTTCAACGGCGATTTATGCGATTCGCACGTCAGCGGGTCTCAGTGCATAATCCGCCTTGTCTGCCAAGGTACGAGAATCGGTTTTAGCCTGAATTCTCTTAATACACGTACAAATCTTGCGAAGGCTCATTAACTTTCGGAAATTCTGCACGACCGACTTGATTGCCCAAAATTCTAGGTTAAATCTATTTTTTCGCCCAACCTAGAGCGGTAAGCCTGTACTCAAACGTAGAGTACCCCTATGACTTTAGTAGCCATGTCTCCGGTTACTACACTTTCCAGGAACCTCACCACATTCCACCAATAGAGAAGCTATTAGTGAGGTCCGAAATCCTCCGGTACAAATTCTATAGGCGTCGTTGTATTGCTCCAATGCATAAAGTATGCATGGTGAAATCTTGGTCATAGTACAGCGTGAAGCTTCAGAGAAGCGGCCGGTTAGGGCCCGGAGAACGTTCAACTCAACGTTGACGTTTCACTTCGCAGACTTGGCGTGCTTCACAAACCGCAGTCTGTGATCGATCGTCACGCCAAGAAGCTTCATATCGTGTACTATCTCTACCTCTAGTTCGTCGATACTCAAATGTGCTTGCCTTGTGGCCCGTGGGTATGACCAAAGCAGACGTGCACTCGGGATCTCGGGAGAAATCATAACCACATCATCAACTGCTCTTTGCATACGGCTTCTGACTGCCCTCGCATATTTAACAAAGACAACAAAGGTGATGTCGTCTACTCATTAAAGTGTACATTTTCGGGAATGCGTTCAAATACTGAGTTCATCGTATTCTCCATTCATCGCCATTCTCAAGCAACCTCGGTTCAGAGGCTGCACCGTGGTTCAAAACTCAAAACATACTATTTTCCACGTCAGCCAACATTCGCCCTTGGAAGTTCCATTTCTTGAGGGTAGTCAAGATAAGAACATTGCCTTTACATGTTCAATATATGATCGAGCTCGGAGAAGAACGTCTCCGACCCATAGCCGCATCGAAATGCGTGTTGTTGTGCATGGATTAGATCATTAGCTATGCAGGTCAGTTGACAGGCGACGGTTAACCAACTGCTCGAGTATTTTTTCCATGCAATTCAACAGAGTGATAAGTCAATAATCATCCGTTAGGATATTATCCTTCCCAGGTTTGGGAATAGCGAAGGCTTACAACCCTTCTTTTCACAGGGCTGGATCAGGCCGGATTGCAAGATTCCATTTATCGTGTCAAAAAGAGCTAACCGACTAATAAGTGGCAGTTTTCTCAGGAGAGGATAGCTTATATCGTCAGACCCTGCTGCTTTGCCGCCATCACGGCGCAGAGCCTAGTTAAGCTCCTCTAGGTCGAAATCCTGTTGTGATGTATGGTGCCACTATTGGGACCTTTATTGGTACCATGGTAACTCCCTTCTGCTAGAACACGACGAAAAACATCACTATGATTGCTGATTTCCGACAAATTGGCAAATTGATCAGCAAAGACCTCAGCGATGAGCTCGGGTTGTTTCGTGTAACCGGTGCCCAAAATCACCACCTTCTCCACATGGCGGTTCTTCCCACCGACAGATTTACCTTGCTACACAGCTTGCTAGGGCGTGTGGATTCCTTTATGTTTGAAGTGATAGCTGACCATATGGCCCACTTGGCCTCCTTGATAACCCTTCTTGTTTGGGCTTGAAACTCTATCAACTTAGCAGCCCGAGAAGGGTCATCAGGTGCCATTCGACGTAGCGCCCGCAGGCTTTTACGATCAGACCCCCACCAAGGTACAGCATTCTTACCGCTTCTACCAACGGCCTTTGGGATATGAAGTCCGTGCGTGTCAGTTGTGATGCGTTCGAAAAACGATTGAAGCTGGTAAAGAAATTCCCGGAGATTTACTGTAACCGTTCTCTGTAAACATTATTCCAATAAAGTGAACCTAGAATAAAATATATGGTATTCTCATTGAAAGTGTATCCGAACTTATGAAGACCTTGGAGTGCGTACCGTAAGGTTTATCCGGTTAATCCTGCATGAGAAATATGTGATTGGTTTTAAATTTCCCTGCATGATACCCCAATGGGGTTGTACACAAAGGTGACATAGGACTACGTAGCAATGTGTAATTTAGATAGTTCAAAGGGTGGCTGACATTTTTTTCGTTCAAAATCTAACGACACGCTCGTGAATTTCGTATTCTGGATTGACCAAACACATACACTACACTTTTTAGTCATTTTGGACAAATTCACCCTAATTGACGACATTTTCGCGACCTACCACCACAAAGCACAGTGCCTAGATCTCCCAAAGACACGCCAGCTCTCTTTTCCACTTAATTTGGTGGCCCCAAGAAAGGCTGTTTTGGGTTCAGGAGGGGAGGGGGGGCGTCACTAGCTTGGTTAACGGATAGCCGAACAAATGAAGCATTATGCGAAAGTATGTCTTTCATTTATCTTTCACTGGTGCATATGAGACCTCCCTTACTTACTTTTGAAATCTATGATAGGAAATTATCGTGCGTTTAGTAAGTTTTCTTTGCAAAACGAAACTGTTAGACATCACCTCGTATATGCATTACTTCCAATAGTTTGATGTTGAAAATCAATATTTTTCAATAATAAAATCGACGCATAATGTATGTCTCAATCGATTGGAGCAAATCTTTTGGAAATCGGTCGTGAAATGACTGAGTTGTTAACGTTCCAAAATCTTAAAATTATTTGTGATCCTTGCAACGTGAAAAATGAAAACACAGACGAAGTCGACGTCAAAAAATGCTTCTCTAAAAACATGATCAGTTTAATCACGTTGTAGAAATTCCCAGAATCAATTCGTAACTGAATGTCAAGAAAAATTGTATGTCAATGTGAAAGCAAACATTGGTTTAATGCACAGTGCAGCAGTAAATTTTGTACTTCTTTTGATATTGATTCTACGCTGCACGCGTTTGATAGGAAAAACCACTCCTCCATCACGGCTATATGAAGCCACCCTTTAGCAGGGGTATGGAGGCGATACACCATGATTCGTCTCAGCTTGGGTGGTGATCACACCTTGTAGGAAAACTAAATAATCAATATTTTGTTCAGTAAATATGGTTTGCCAACATGGCTTTCGTACACAATGCATGGCCAACATAGTGATTGAACTAATTCTTTTACTTATTATACCGCTCCTAGCGAAAATTTTAGAATGGTTTTGACGTCTGTGTTGACAATAACAATAATAGTGTATTTTTTTCAATTTATAAAACGCTCTCGTTTTGAAGGCAGTTACTATGCAGAAGAAGCGTATGAAAATAATCGTGCACAGTCACCTGTAAAATCCATCGTGGTCCCTGTCTAATGTGTTGAGTTTTCCACGGGGCGAGAAAGGGCCGTTTTTATGCATTTATTTACTCTCAGTTAACTAATTGTGCCTCAAAATGTGATCGACGTTCATTTTTTTATCAATGAACGTATCAAAATAACCTGCAAAATGTCAACAATGTGGCAGAAATGAGAGTACGGCTTGCTATAAGGTCCCGGAAAACGTAAGGATAATGTGGGAGCTATTTTTAATCTTCATTATATTAAAATGTCTGGCTCATCTTAATGCGAATAGTTTCCGTTAAAAATTCGTTGGGCTTAAGTCTTCTATGGCGAACTTTTTTCACACAGAGAAAACTCGCTAATTTACCAAACGCTAGTTTCAAATTTACAAACACTAGCTGAATTCTACTTGCCTGAGGTGATCTTAACGTTCCTCATCAGTTGCTCAACGTTGCGTGCCGTTCTAATGGCGTTTGTTGTATTTGTTGCGGGGTTGGAACCAGTTCCAATATTTGATATCCGTACTTATTGCCAGTGCTAACCGGTGCTGAAGTGTGCTTAAAGCTAAAGCGATACAGGTTACAAATAGAACATACACAGTGACGTATACGAGCATCAAGCCGACCCAATATCCGTACCAGATTCAGCATGAAACTGAATCAAAAACAAAGACGGTTAAACCTTTTTAAAAATTACCGACATGCGGCTCTTCAAACCAAAATCTAGAGAACAAAATACCTCTCGGCCTTTGGGTGTTTCGACTGGGAACGATTCACAAATATCTTCCTAGTTGAAATACTAACCTCAGCTACCAAAATGACCTTGCCGAGTCCTGCTGTTCAGACTGAAAAATCATTCCGGGTAATAGTTTGATATCGTGGGAAAAGCAGTGAAAATAACGCAGGGATAAGGGATAACGTTTCGATTGAAATCAGCTTGCTGCGACGCGCTGTTTGAATAATCGAAAGTGAAGAAGTACACGCAAAAAAAAGCCGCAGCAGAAACTACCATTTCGAGGGTTAAATTAAGCGCAATCACCAACAATTCGCTGCTGACTATAAATGCTTTTGATTTTACCATGCATGCGATTAGATCAACTATGGTGCGGTTGATATCAATATGCGGTCTGTCAAATATACCACAAACGTTGACGGTTTTACCATAAACGCAGTAAATTGGACTGATATTTCATGGTAGTTTTAAAGATAGGCGTAGTCGGGTAAAATTGTGGTTTTTACTACAAGATTTTTTTCTGTGTAGATGACAGCGAGGAATTTTAAAGTTAGTTACTCAAGTTACCTCAAAAGCAACACTGAAATAGCTCTTGATTTGGAACTGTTTTACCCCTTGGAGTTTTCCTAGAAACACCGAAAGGCGCGTGCTCAAAACGTACATTGACGACAACTCGAAAGCCTCATAGAAAACGCCGGAGGGGAACTTCCAACCGCCAGCTCCATGAAAAGCTCGTGAGGTCCACCAGATATGCAACACAGGTAGGTATGTCCGATCGCAATTTGAGAAAAAAGTATGAAAGTTTTCATACGTACCACGCCAGTAGGCAACCCAAGCCCGTACTTTGGATGACATCCTGCTGGCCAAGTCCGGTAGATGCATACTTTTGAATGATGAAACCTATATCAAGGCCGACTTCAGACAACTTGAAGGACCAACATTTTACTAGGCAAAATCTGTTTTTGCATTTGCGGATGAATTCGCTCGAAAAAATATATCTGGCAGGGGATTCACATCTGCGGCCACAAGACGAAGGTTTTTTGGCACTGAGAAAACGATGAACTAGGAAGTTTAAAAACCCGAATCTCTCCACAAGCGAAGTCTGCCCTTCATCGTTTTGCATAATGGTGACATTTTGGTCGGATTTTGCGAGTTGTCACTGCAGCTGTGAAGTACAACAATGGCACAATGGCAACGGAGTCCAGTTAGAACCGGAAATCCTCAATCCACCCTAATCAAGCTAAACAATGCATTAGGTCCGAAGTAACATTGAGAGACGCTCTTTTTTTTTCTGTGTTTGGGGCATAAACCACTGCGACCAGGAACTTGATCTTTTGTAGTACATCCCGTATCCTTTGTTTAGTGCATGTCGAGTTACTTCATCACTATTGATAAATGATGAAGAATTCGGTGGTGTTACAGTTGTCATTGTTTATTTTGTTGGCAATGAATCAACTTTTGATGAAAGTTCCTGCTATTCAAACCCTTTGTGAGTGACAGCACCCTTCAAAGGCGCGCCCCTCAGTAAAAACCGGTGTAAATTATTTTGTTCTATTATTTATTAGTTTAACTACTATCCAACCACTCTGCAAAAATAATTAGCTTTACTCATGACTCCAATACTGACCATACACCCTAACCAATTCAAGCCGTAAAACATCAAATAGAAAATGAGAATTCACATAAATGAAGACTAACCATGTTTTCCTTATTCCAAGCTCATCCTCGGTGGATGAATTCGAGTATTGTCGCTTTGCACGATACATAAAATGTAATAAGGACTATTACATGTTCCCGTGACTACAAAAACAAATATTTTCCCTAGTTTGAATTAATTCGGGTTCGGTGGTAGATCTGATACTCCGTAACGTACCACGAAAAGGTGATCTACCAGCGTTACGGGTCAACAGGAAGACGCTCTTCGTCGACTTTCACTTTGCGTTCCTACAGCTGTGCAAAAACAAGTTTTAGTATTTTGAACACACGGTACGGTAATATGAAGTGTAATTGGGGATGAAATACGTCAAAAATAAACATTTCCAGTTGAGGCCCATTTGGCCCAACTGGAACTGGAATAGAATGCACATCAGTGAAAACTGTTATAAAATCCATCGATTTTAATCCGAAATAGACCCAAATATGTTGTTGCATTACTAAGTGGACATATCAAGCTGAACAATGCATTTGATCCTAAGTAACATTGAGCGACTCTCTTCACCGACATTCTCGTTCATTAAAAGTTTGTCTCTTAAACGATTTGGATCTATAAGTACACTTTGTATTACTGTACTGTGTGTTGACAATACTTGAACATGGTTCTACATAGCCGTAGAAGCGCAAAGAGAAAGTAGGCAAAGAGGGTCTCCCAAGGTTACTTAGGACCTAATGGATTGTTTAGCATGATATGTCTTGAAAATTGAAAGAAACATTCGCATTGCTTGTCATATCGGCACGCCTACTATGCACGAAACGAATTTTGTCGCGACCAGCCAATCGCTGCTACTTTTATTTTGTACCCGTGTATGTTAGTGTCTCCTTGTTGAGGGGTGCGGACAGGGATAAGGTGCGACTCAAATCTCTTTGAGTGTAGCACGCGCTGCTACGAGACAGCACATTAAATTTCAAAGAGACGTGAAAGTGCAGTCTGTACTCTCGTGCACCCTTGTTGTGCCGTGTGCTCAAAGCCGCACCTCTCATTTTGAATTTGCTCTCGTCTCTTTGGGTGCTAACGATTGCACTCTTCCTTGTCGTCTCTGTGCAAACACAAGTCCAAAAAACAGACACGGCGGCATGGGCTGGACTAGTATGTAAATAAGGATTTTTATAAAATTGTCCCTCTATGAACCCATACAATGCCTTTTTGTTACTTGCATCAAAACTTTTCATTTTGCTACCATTTACCAAAGCATGAGCCAAAGCACAGAGTAAAGCACTGAGTAGAGCACTGAGTAGAGCACTGTGCATTAATCTTTGTCTCTGAAAGAGTAGTGCATGTGCGGCTATCTGTCTCTCGTGCTGCTAGGAAATCTCTCGCACATTCGTTTTGTGCGCTCTTCTGAAACAGGAGACGCACACTTGAAATTGGGTGAAGCACTTGCCTATGCGGATATTGCGTCGAACGGTTCGGATCGCAAGTAGCTACTCATCAGTCACCATAGCCTTGCTATATTTACCATGGTTTCAGTAACTGTTCTTACAATTGCACAGCATCAAATCCATAATCACAAGCATTCAAAGCCTTATCTTGATACCCTTCGTCATAGTTGTGCTTTTTTATGAATCACATTCCTATCAGATAAATTGCCGAGATTGGTTAAAGAAGAATGGATCGCTGGATGTATGTCGTTCAAGTCTCTGGAAAACGATTTCTCCCAATTTTCGAAAGTGATGAACTTTTGCGTTTGCTGTTTAAAATAGCTTGAGAAGTTGTAATTTGAAGAGCGTATGTGGACACAGCTCATATTTATCATTTAGCCGCTTTTTGGCTTTGACGACGACAAGAAACCGCAACACGCAACCTCAAGGCGATGGCGGAAACGAACATCAGACTCAAAACCGAAGATAACACGGTTAGAATTGTCATTCTAACGTCGAAAACAAAATACATGAAAGGACGAAGTTAACAAGAAGATAATGCACGCCTTCCTTCCAGAGCTCAGGGAAACGCATCTTAGCAGGTGCTGCTTGTGAGCTACGGTGGAGTGCAGTTGAAAGCACAGTCAGTAAAGGCGCATCTACAAAGCAACACCATGCTCTAGGTTGCTGGGTTTGATACCCAATCTGGTAAAGAAAATTTCTCGACTCTTAGACATAGGGTATGATTGTACTAGCCACACAATCCTAATGTTTGCATTTAAAAAAATGGACAAAAATTGCCGATTTTTCATGGGTTTACCTTTACCCGTAACTGACGAAACTACCCATGCAGCATCAAACATAGTAACCCATGACTCAGCAAACAAAATTTGACAGCTCTATCAGTCGAACTCTAAACCGTGATGGCAAAAACAGTGAACTCCGTTCAGAAGTGTGCGCGTTCAAAGAACGGCACCCCACCGCGTTGAAAACGGACATCGAGCGGCACTTTGTGGACGCTCGTTCCGGTATCTACAACATCTTGGGACTATTAGACAACAATCAGAGCATCGAAAGAAAGCCCGGTTCCGGACGGCAGACGACCCTGAGCGACAAAAAGCTCCAGAGGATGCTGAAGAGGAAGACCGAGCGAAAAGTGGCTTCATTGCTGCGTGTTCTTGGCCGGGAGGTCGGTTCTACCGGCCACACAGTGAAAAAGTACCTGACAAACATAAACATACATGTCAGGAAGCGGAAGTCACGCCCACTGGTTTCGTAGCTGTAGGCAATGACGCAGCGGCAGCGGCTGAATAAGATGGTCAACTCGATTTTCCCGGCGAATCGCGACGTGGCAGTGGTGATAGACGACGAGACCTATTTCACCCTGGATGACAACGACTGGCAGGGCACTTCGCATTTTACTTCCCCCTCGAAGGAAGTGAGCTCAGAGGTGAAGTTCATTTCACACACAAAGTTCCCCAAGAAGATGCTGCTTTGGCTAACAATCAGCGAGAAGGGAATGTCAAAGCCGCTCTTCTTTCGCTTCGGACTCGCCCTGAACGGGGTAATTTATAGTACGAAATGCCAAAATGCGTCGTTCATCAAGAAATACCATAAGGGCGAAGACGCGGTGTTCTGATCGGATCTGGCGTCGGCCCACTACTCGAAACGATCGTTGGATGAGATGTAGCGGCTGAATATCGATGTGGTACCCAAGTCGGCGAACCCGCCCAACGTCACCCATCGAGAATTTCTGGGCCAACACGAAGCTGGTAGGATTGGGCTTATGATTAATGCGTTAAAAGAAAAATACATGAAGGGAAGTGGCTCACGAGAAGACAGTGTTAGCCTTCTACCACGAGTTCATATCGACGGTGATGAAATCGAGGTAGTAGACGAATTTGTGTATCTGGGCTCATTGGTGACCGATAACGACACCAGCAGAAAAATACAAAGGCGCATTATGGCTGGCAATTATGGACTGCAAAGGACGCTGAGATCGAACAAAGTTCGCTGAGCTACAAAGTTGACCATCTACAAGACAATAATTAGACCCGTAGTTCTCTACGGCCACGAAACATTGATATTGCTAGTGGAGGACCAACGTGCCCTTGGTGTCTTTAAACGGAAGGTGCTGCGTACGATCTACGGTGGAGTGAAGATGGAAGACGGAACGTGACGGAGGCGCATGAACCACGAATTGCATCAGTTGCTCGGAGAACCTCCCATCGTACACATAATTAAAATCTGGGCATGTCGTAAGAATGCCAAACTACAGCCCTGTTAAAAAGGTTCTCGAAAACGAATCAACGGGTACAAGAAGAAGAGGCGCGCAACAAGCAAGGTAAATCGATCATGTAGAAGGCGACCTGCAGACTCTCCACAGACAGCGAGGCTGGCGTGGTACAGCCATGGACCGATTACAATGAAGACAACTCATGTGTACAGCAGAGGCCACACCGGTCTTGGTCTGATTGGTAAGGTAAGGTTGAAAGCACGGACGATAGCCTAAAACAAGACTCGAATATCCTGTTTCAAGGGTGCTGAAGGTTGGTGATAGTCCCAGCGTTTGTGGAAAAAGTCAGTTTCGTGAATGTCATAGTAATCTGACTATCTATTACCATCATCAGCAACTTTTTACGACTCTCAGCAACTCCAGCGATGATCGTGGATTGAAAATCGTTAATCATTTTTTTTTTCTTTTTATGTAGAGCCGTTAAACTACCGTGGCCAATTAGAGGAATATTTTGGTATCGTATCGTGGTATCGTGGTACCGTTTTTGTTATCAGTCATTTAAAGAAATTGATTTTTAAAGATTTTAACTCTGATTCAGGGAATGACTATTTCTAAATTGTCTAATAGTTGCTGCTGCATCACAAAAGCATGTGAGCATAACGAGTAATGGTCCAAACAAAATGATAACGGAAACGGAAAACGTCAAAGCCCGATCTGAGTATGCCTGCTTGTCGGAAAGAAAATAGGCTAGCCGATCCAAGCCGATTATATTTGGACATATCGAAGTCATTTGCAGTAACTGTCAAAATTGCCGTTTTCCGTTCCGTTTCCGTTATCATTGTGTTTAAACGGTAACGACTGCAAAATTGAAAATTTCTGGCAAATTTATCAAAGAACTTTAAACGTTCATGACATCTTGGCTTAAAAAAAATTCTATAAATTTCAGCTCATATGCTATAACACGACATGAAAAGCATAATTTACTAATGATTGCTTACTTAAAATTCGGAAACAACAGATGGGCTACCACCAAACGATTTTTCTATTACATTTCGTTTAAAAATGGAATTTATTTGTAGTTTTAACACAGACAAAAAGGCATAGCACTTGCAGTTTCATCATCGATCACGCATCTAACGGTCATTTGAAATGTTTCTATCGCCAGTAGTATCGCCATTGGTGCTACGCCGAGTCAATTCCCGTTAGTATGGCGGTAGCACACTACCGCCATCTGTTCAGCTTCATCACCCATTATAGTGTGCTCAACAGATGGCGATAATGTTTTAGTGACGATGATTTCTAGTGGAAAATTATCAATGTGTTATGTCTGTTTGTCTGTGGTATTAATATACACTTTCTGGCAAAAAATAATTACAGGACTAATTATGATATAACAAGGGGGTTTCATTCAATTTTTTGCCATTTTCATTACTTTTTCTTAGATGAAATGCAACTTTAGACAAATTCACAAGTTGAGTAAAGCGTGAACTAGAATGATCATGCTAGTCGCGCTGGATGGAAACTATAGTCTATAGTATTTTTTTTAATAAATGAAAAACGAGAAACTCCCTTTAATTCACCCCAGAATCAATCTCATGAACCACTCGTAACAGTTAAACATGGTGCAAACTGATTGAAGCATGCTTTCTCCCTGATAAAATGACCTGTTTCGGTATGCGTCGCCGTATTTACTGAGTGGTTCTGCTATTTTTTTGCTAACCTAAAAAGCCAACGACAGTAAGGATATTATTTGTCCTGTTTCTAACCATATCAAGCATAAACATACCTGATTCTTCCCATCCGATACTGTTTCGCAGGAGCATGCCTATTTTAACCTCACACTTGATATGTGATTTTCCATTTTTTTTTTCTCTGCTATTTTCCTTAGATTTACGTCAGAAAAAAAAGACTTCACTCTACTTTCGGTCGGCGAACATTCATATGTGTGATATATTGGGTTTCCGTGGGAAAATAATAACATTAATCATAATCATAAAAAAATGTATGGTCGAGTTTATTAAAGCTGTTTTGTCCTTATTTCTCGTTGTGTCCTATTCTCGGGAAATCAGGGTTTGTTGTAGTAACAATAGTAGTGATAGTAGAGTGTAGTTGTAAGTAGTAGTGGTAGAAGTAGTAGTAGGGTTGTTCTACGTAGTTGCGATTCCTCGACTAAGTTCCACTGGTTTCAGTTAATAGTTTAAATTCAATTGCTACCCTAAAATTGGTTTACCTTACGCGTTCCTGGTTGGTTTTGGTTTCTATAGCCTACGGTTTCATATTCTCTTTTTTAATATATATATTCTCACCTTCAGCTTTGTTTTTTTCTTCTTCTTCTTCTTCATATCTTCTAAATTCCACCTTCTCGAGTGGAAAGAATAACACTGTACATCTATAATTTGTTAATTAAGACTAAATTAAATTAGTGTTGTTTCTGCTCAGGAGCAACGATGCGGGACGAATGGCGAACGATGAACGATGAGCATCCGAATGTGACGATCGTATGTGTTAATAATATTCTATTAATGGTAATGATGACGATTGATGCACTATGTGTGTAGGTGTGTGTGTGTGGGTTGCGCATTAGCGCTTTGAACCCAGTGTTGGACACACGCCGACGACAAAGCTGATTTTGTCGTGGAAAACGGTTGATATCGCTGCCGGACAGGAACATTCCGGTTTCGAGGTACGGCCGATGATGATGACGATGGCTGTGGCAAGGACAAGGCCAAAGACCTTGATGGGGATATTCTGCTTTTTCGGCTGGACTAAGACTAATCGGTTGATGTGCTCACTCAAACTGGTTTCCATCGCACAATGGTTCGGTGGCCTCCGGAATCTATTACGACTTTTTCCTCTCCCGCAGCGGAATGTCGTCCTCCTGACATCATTGGTTTGCTGAGGTATAGTTCTGCAGGAAGACGGAAGAGAGGAAGTTTGATTAGATTTTCTTTTTCTCCAACGTCAACGTAGATGCAACAAGAGTGGTGTAGCTAAGAAAATGTTCTAAAATGGGGTTCGAGAAGTAGAGAAAGAGAGTAGGCGAAAATGTGACCAATTTACGATTATGAAACATACACTCTGATTATTGTTTTTTTTTTTAATTGAAGGAGAGAAAGAAAGTATCGGTGATTCTTATCTGGCAACAATTAACATCTAAACATGTTTGAAGGTTCCTTTTCTCCGTGGAATGTGATTTTGTATTTACATGTAGATGTACAAGGTGAGTGAAATCTATCTGTATATAGTTAAGAAGGAGAAGTATTCAGAAAACATAATGAACAACAAGAAGATTGATAGGTCAAAGAAAAGTCTAATTGGAAGAAGAAGAAATCTAAAGATAAACACAAGATAAAAAAAAGTCATGAAATTTAACGATGAAACTCGTAACAGAGCCAGAGATCTCTACTTATACTCGAACATAAACAAATAACACCTATAAACATAAAACATCAATGATCCGGACCGTTCCGTTCCGGCCGGCCGTTCCTCCAAGAAGAGGTAACAGAATGTAGAAAGTTGAGAAAGTGAAAGAGATAGAACAACAGATAAGTAGGTCGATTGAAAGAAACAAAAGTTGTTTGAATTTGGTTAGGATCGCATTGCTATTCCGAATCCGGATAGAAGAATGTGGTGTGTGCCAGTTGTCTAGGAAAGGTGTGGAAAAAGTTTTTGCGTGTATCCGATTGGCGTATTATTGTTCGGAGAAGAAATTTATTTGCTGCAGTGCAAGCTGTGTGATGTGAGTTTCGTCCAATTGGTGTATTCTGTACATCATCCTTGCGCTGAACGTGAAGCTGTGTGGCCGAATTGCAGATTGTTTCTTTCTCTCGGGGCCTGAATGATTCGCTAGCATCTAGTTTACTTTAAAAATCTTGTGTATGTACAAAAGCTAGACGTGATATCGGATTTATTGCTACAAGCTTGTTCGAGCCAGCAAGCATTATACTGCGTATGTACACATGGTCTATTTAGGTTCTGAAAATTAATAGTTCCTGTAGGTTATGAAATCGTATTGCGTTTAATTAATGTCTCATTGTTTAATGTATTTTTTATTATTCAAATTCTTAAAAATGGCAAAACTTGATTGGTTGAACTTGGGTTTATGATTCCATTGTTCAGTTGAAATATAAGTGGTAAAATAAAGTGACCAAACGTTTCCCAGATGATGTTAAATTGTAGCAGATATAATCGGCTTCTAAGATGTTTCGCGGTTCCAAACGAGTGGTTCCAAACCACTGCACAGTGGGCAAAGATGGACCCAAAATCCTATTAATTTAGACGGCGCACGGTAAGAGTCCTAAAAAGTAGCTTATCTTATGGAAAAAAATGCGGGAAACAAAATAGTGTTAGCCTCATTTGGGGTTCACCAAAGTTAGGGTCCCACTTTCCCCGTTTCTCCCCTCATTTTGGATGCAAACTAGAAACTTTTACTATCACTTGAACTTCACTTATGTGAAAATTTCCAGATAAAGGAATGGTGATGGTCAAGATGGAAATGGCGAAAACTTTAGGCAACTGTCCAATGAAACGACCAGAGAGTTAAATAATATTCCAACATCTTTCTTGAGGGGCCGTGAGACCTCCCGACAGGGAGTGGAGTCATTTTTGTAAACCCATGAATTATTTCAGGAGGCAATGAAACTTTGTTTTGTTCTGATATGGTTAATTGTTCTTTTTTTCAAATTAGCTTTACCGTTAGAAGTATGTCGATAGTATATTTCTGAACATCGTTTCTTTTGCTTCTTATAGCAAATAAATTTGAACTTTTGAACTATGCTAAAACCTTGAAAATATAACATCAAGTAATGATTGTTCAAACCCACACCGCTTTTTATGAAGCCCTCAATTCAGAGAGTTCAAATTTAATTTCATATTGCAAAACTGTCACAGAAATTTTTAACTTTTGAATCTCTGAGGCTTGATTACCAGTTTGATGATATTCTGGTGTTTTCTAAACTATTCCCGGGAATAGTGCACTTCATCATCCGTGATCTTCAATTCAAGTCATGGAATGACCTGAATTGTTTTTTTTGTTGTTGTTTGGCTACTATTCTAATTCGCTTGGATTTTACTATTGTGACTAGATTTTGAAAATACATTTCCCGGAAATGATAAGAAACCGTTTAGAATCAACAAAACAACTATTGACCACATTTCCGACTGTGTACAATGTACAGATGGTAAGCAACTGATTTTATCTGGAAAAATGTTCAATTTAAGATACTTGCTGTCCTTAGTCAAGTTCGGAAGCATGATAATATATATTTTTCTGGCAGTCTAATAACAAGAATGGTTTTCCAACGAATGACTATTCAAAAATTAAGTTTTTAAATTTTGAAAACAAGAAGGAAGGTTAAAGGTAGTAAAAGAGTCTCTTCAACACCGTGTCCAATATATTCTTAGAAACTTTTTCTTTTCGATGCGGTCGTCTAACTGTGCCACAGATATTGCGAATGTATTGGTGTAATTATTCTCTTGGGTTATGTTCCTGTTTATGCACGAATATGGATTTGCAGAAAAACTCTCGATGTTGGACAACGCAGCGATAGATCCTGTAATGTGTGTTGTCCAAGTCTCATGGTCACTCTCGAGTCCTTTCGACTCTCGGAGAGGGTTGCGGCAAGGTGATGGGTTGCCGTTTTTGCTATTTATACGTGAATACGTGAAGAAGGTGATGAGAAGACAGGTTTAGCCACTTATCACAAGTTCAGATCGACGGTGATGAAATCGAAGTAGTAGACGAATTTGTGTATCTGGGCTTATTGGTGACCGCCGATAACGACACCATTAGAGGAAACAAAGACGCATTACGGCTGGAAATTTTGACTCTAAAAGACGCTAAGATCGGACAAATGAAACATGGACATTGCTGGTGGAGGAACTGTCTTTGAACTTGATCACTTTTAACGGAAGGTGTTGCAAGCGATCTACGGTGGAGTGGCCAAAAAGCCAACTTATCTTCGCAATGACTGCTATAAAACTATTTGGTCATTTGGTGACTTCACTCAATGTCAATGTGCCGTTTAATGCATTTACTGGAGGCAAAACTGTTCTTAAATGCTTTTGCAATTGACCATAATAAGAAAGTATGAATGAGTCCTAAAACGGCGTTTCAAAACAGCATTTTACGGGTTCATGAAGTCGTAATAAAAACTTTGATAGGAGTAAAAGAAATGTGAGAATAAAAGGTTTTAAGATCGTTGTAAACAAGCTGTGTGGGTTTTCATAACTGACTTAAATATGAAACCTATTGGCACTTCTTGGTACCGTAAAACGGGGTGACTTCGATCACTTTTTGAACTATTTCTTGAAATTTTCTATGATAATTATCTTGAAAATTTTGTTTAACATTTTTAAAACCAATAACACTACACAGAATTTAAAAAAATGTATTATGTCAGATAAACTTTTAAAAACTTGTTTAATTCCCGCGGCCAATTTTCAATAATGGGGTGACTTCGATCAAAATCAATTTTCAGTGCTTAAATGAATAAAAAAACACCAAATTTTTATGCAAACCGTTTGATGCAGATGTCTCCCGAATAGCACAGGGGTGAAGCATTCCCCAAAGGGAACGTTCATTAATTATGTCACGCATAAAACCCTCCCCCTTTGTCATGTTTTTTTATGGACCTTAAATTTTGTGAACAAATTATCACAATTTCCAAAGCTCCCTTCCATTTAAAGCATGACATGATCCATCCATTGCTATTCTTCAGTAGTTCACCATAATATTTGACAAACAGAAATACCTCACTCATGTCGTTCTTAATTCGGTACTACCTAAATAAATGTTTCACACCTTTTCTCCAACACAGAACAAAACAAAACTAACCCTTTGACAGACTGGAAGGTAGTGCAACACTTCGAGAAGGTTGTCGCGTTTATTCGTTTGCTCTTAATTTTCGATTAAAATATTTTTTTTATTCATTAATTTGTTTATGTATACAAAATTAATATTTTTTCGATTAGTTTAGAGAGACGAATGCTTAAGTATTCTGAAAATGTGGTTGTCGATTTTTTTAAAAATCATTTTATTGCTTGAATGTATGTTTGTTGTTGGGATTGCTAAAGAGTATCAGAAGGAGCATTTTTTTAAAAATATTTTTTTATAGCGAAGGAAATAGAGAAATGCTAACAACAAAATGCATTTATATACCCTAATAACTGCTGAATATATATGGTTCAAAGCTTAAAAAATTCAGGCACTGTGAGGAGGATAATTTTAAATTGATTAATATCGGACTTTGTGGTCGAAGTCGTAGATCGAAGTCACCCCGCTCTACGGTACCATAATAAAGCCAAATTGATTTCTAGTGGCTTTCATAAAACTTTAATAAAACTTATTAAAAAAAACATTATTGGGTAGTTGGCGTAGTTGGCGATTGAATCGACCAACTCGACAAAATTTCGTCGATCTCGACATCTGTAATAGCAAAACAGATCAGTCGATCAAAGTGACGGTCGACTTGACTTCTCTAATTGGCATCATAGATTGTAAAACAATTTAAGAAAATACTTCTCATATTGACCTATTTGTGACGATTACGTTTTGAAGAATAGCTCATTTAAAGTGAAGGGAATATTACAATGGATAAAAACCTATACCAACGGCATCATGCCAAATGGTCATTATGCTCAATGACCACTGGGATTCTATATTTTTTTAAAGAGTGTTATGCCAAAAGGCCATTATGCCAAACGGAATTATGCCAAATGACCACTTAGCTCAATTTATTGTTATATCAAATGACTTTATGCCAAACGACATTATGCCAAACGACATTATGCCAAACGACATTATGCCAAACGACATTATGCCAAACGACTTTATGGCATATGGGCTTCCCCCGTATAAACAACTAAAAGCACCATTTCTAGCTCGATTAAGCGATAATTAAATACTACTCGGCATCCATTGTTTTCCTTTATTACTCTCACGGAGCACCGCACCAGCTGTTACCATTACTGTTCATAATGACCGAGCCCGTCTCGTCCTATTACTGTTCGCCCCCAGAAGCACGAATGGGCGCTGGAGCTAGTTAGAAACGTTGAAGATAATAAAACAAAATCCTGCCCTTGCTCCCGCATTCTCACTCAGTTAGGGAAAGGAAACAGCGATGATTGATTCCGGGCGAGGGTGATTTATTTACACATTTCTTCGTTTGGCCCACATTGTTAGTTGGGGTGGTCTTTAGTGGTTGGAAATATTAGTGGCACAATAGGAGTGGTTTGAAATTACACAACATCGTAGAGAGCAGCACATCGATACACCAGTTATGAAAAGTAGGAGTACATTCATTAGGGCAGGGAGCAGACGGATTCAAGTTTGAATTAATTTACATGTATTTACACAATAGGTGTAGGCAAGATGAAGGTAGAATGAGGTGAAGAAAATGGCACGACGTTTAGATGTGATGAATTTTTCAGCTCATTCCGAGTAAGGAGTAAGGTAAACATCTAAATCTAAAATTAAGTTTGGAGCGAGTACGACTATCGAAGCCGACTTGCACACCTTCCTCTTTCCTCGCTGAGGAGGAGTTGTGTGGAAGAGTGCGCCGCCTGTCTGGGTACGGTTCGTAATGAAATGGCAAAATGGGTTCGTGGTGTACGTCATTGACTGCACTTTTATGAATTGAATCACACATTGTTTAGAGGGTGTTGTGTACAAAGTTGACCTGATTTCGAAATAGGGTTATTTGTTTTCGTAAGCGTTGATGCGATATGTTAAGGTAAGCACCTGGTAATTTGACAGAGTGAGTATTACGGTAGATTGACAAGTTGATTGCACATGAGTTTTTCGCACTTTGTAACTAATTTGTATCAAGTAGGTAGGTTGATAGAGATTGTGAAGCATAAACGGTGAGGATAATAATGGCTTTTTCGAATTTTCAACGTCTATTGCATTTCTGCACGTCATGCATTTCCTAGATTGCAAATGTATGGAGTTATCCTTAATTGGTTGTTTTCATTTTCATGACTGTTGTTTGAAATTCCAGGAATCCATCAACCTGAAACTGGTCAAACAATTTAACCTTCTGTATTGTTCGCTGAAGCAATCGTCCACATGACATACCATAAACGGTATTGCGTTGATGACTCTCTTAACTGTACACCGTTCTGCATATTTTATGAGTTGCCCATCGTTCCCCGAACTGCATAAATAAATGAATCTATCACCTAGAAGTAAAATAAAATATTTTCATGGCCCTTTGCATCGAACAAGCCATGAATACTGACGCCGATCACGGTGCGGTCCAGAACAATAGCGAGGGCTGCAATAAACACGTCATTGTAATTGGGCACTTATTCAAACCAGAGCTCATCGTGTGAAAACTACCGAAATGCCGCAAGCTGTGGTCGGTTGGAACAAATCGTTTACCATTTTCCATCCCGCAACAAACTGGCTGCTGCATCTCAGTGTATTGGTCCCACAGGGAATGACTCGTTCCCGGATCCGGGCACTCCGTGACACGGTGTAGCATTTTTCCAAGAAAATAAATGTTTGCTACGGGAACACTTTACGCAGCTGAGCCAAAGGGGGGTTGCATTCGACAATTGCATTCTCAAGGGCGTGAAAAACGATCCACCTCTATTTTGAACGACCGTTTCCGCGCTTGGTGATATAAATGGGGGCCATTTTCAAGCACCTTCTATGGCATATCCTGAATTCAGAGCCCCTCGAGAAGTTTTGGAGCAATCACACCCACCAACAACAACATCATCATCGCTTCGAAGCGGACTCTTCGATTGGTATTGTTATTTAGCGTTTTGTTGTATATGCAAATTAAGAAATAACAGTAGTGTATCCATTGTTATTTTCCGATACCTAATGTGCCGAGGAGGAGAATGAAAAATGGGTTAAACGTGGATCCCATTCAGGAGCGTGAAGTTAGAACATGCATGCAGATTTTCATTGTAACAAACCGACAATGTTGTGTCGATTGTCAGTCGTTTATCGATGGGAAGCGCATTGTGCAATATCCAAACTCTGCATGAATATAACGGGTGGCAAAGGGAAAAAACGACTGTTGTTTGCACCAGTTGCTGGTGCAATTTATCGTTCGAGTAGCACACACTTGGCTCATCGAAAGCATTCGGAAACGGTTTCCTGGATATTCGAGCGTGCAGATTAAGCTTCTTGTCGCCGGATGTGCGATGGATTTGTCGGTTTGCAGTGCGGTAGGGTGGTCTTCTGATATTCACTGAACTCGAATTGGATAGTAGGAACATTTTTGAAATACAGCTGACGAATTCACGCCAACTCGTTTTCGTGATTGACAACAGCCTCCCAGAATCCAATGAAACGTTGTGGGTGGGTAGACTATTTCTTCTCAATCAACTTTGCATTCTTTGTTTTTTTTTCAAAATTTATCTAGACTACCATTTGAAAAGGGCATAAGCTTTTTGATCGTTTTTTTTAAATCAGTATAACTTAAAAAGGAAAAGACTTTCAAAAAAGTGATGTATGAGTGACGTTTAGAAAATCGTCCTTTCTTTTATGAAAAAAATTGTAAAAATTATAAAATCGATTCTCACACACTAAAAAAATTTACTAAAATTTAAAGTCAATTTGCAAAAAATGGCTATTTTAGAATTGGACGATTTTTTTTTATAATTGCCTTATACTTCACCATATATTTCAAGATGGGCACTTCTAAGGAAAAAAGTTTTTCTAACAACACTAACTCGTCTTATAATTTGGTCCTAAAACAACACAGAAGCCGATTAAATTTAATTATAATGACAATTTGGTTTTTTAAGGGTCTGTGATTGTTTGAAAAATCAATGCTGCTATTTGGAAAGGGCTTATTTTTAAATAAGCAAATTTTTAAACTTTAGTGATAATACAAATAGATTAGGTGGTTCAGTACATACAATTAAATTAGCAGTTTAGTTGTTTATATTAAAGTTGCTAGATTTCATTAAACAAAATTCAATATATTGCTCAAACATTATTTTCAAGTCAGATGGAGCGGCCAGTTACAACTTTGCCAGCGTATGCAATTTCAAGTCCATATATGGATTGGAACGTCTCATGGGAAAGGTCCATGTTATGCTATTGGTGATAATCTCAAGCGAACGGCAAAGAGCGTTAGCCTTGCTCAAGATTATGGAAACACAATCAAAACTCCTCGAGAACAATATGACTGGGCAGTTGAACAGTCAAATAGAAGTATTACAAAACTGAATTAATGACAGTATGCAAAAATGTCAGAAGAACTTGAGGAGTTTTATAGCCACGTAAAGACAACACCTGTAACACAGATTCATTGCTTCGTAACTATTTGAGAAAATCAAATTTCAGCTAGAAGGTTTTCTTATCCAAAGGATAATCCAAAGAAATTCACTTTGTATGTGAAAGATTTATAAATTAAATATACGAAATTATGTTGATTATTAAAATGTGAAGATGTACATATAAGAAATAAAATAAATAAAAGCAAAAACCCTGCTTACCAAGCAAAATTCATATAACGTCGAATGTGAATCGTCTTTAAATGGATCAAGTTTTATCAAATAAGATTTTTTTTTAATTTGATAAAACTTGATGCATATCCATTTAAAGACGATTCAAATATGGGTCATTCCATATAAAGTGACCGGAGAAATGCATCGACCCTCTTCGATTCGAACCAAAATTGGCTGATATACTTGTTCTAGGCTATTAATCAAAAATCCAAAGTTTTAGACCAATCGGTAAACCCCTCGGCCCATGGGCTGCCCCCATTTTTTTGAGATTTTTGAAAAGTCAATGTTTATGAATATCTCAATGAATAAAAGAGCTACAAACAATATTAAATATTTTTCTTAAAGGAAATTAAATTTGCTACCAAATAAATATTTTTTATATTTTTTACAGTGTTGCCAACATTGTTATTTTTGTGGTTGCAATATTAAATTGCGTTTTTCTCAAAATGCCCCCACTTTTTTTTCAATTTTTATGGCTCCAATGTGTTTAGCAGACTTTTCTACATAGGAAACACTTATCGAGACAAAACAATTTGCTCCGTCATGGAGATATTGATTTTTAAACATTTCATGTTTTATATTCAATGCATTAAAATTCAAAAATAGTGCAAACATATTCAAAGTGTTTTCTGAAAATGGGTCTAATAACTATCACAATAGGTGAATCTGCTAGCAATTATTTATTGCCAGATTCCAATTCAAGAAAAATCTTCAGTGTTGCCATCTTACGTTTTATTTGTGATTATTTTTCAAAACAGATATTCATGCTAGGATTCATTTTTTTGTCAATCGAATCATCAAGCTATCTATCTATCTTTCTAAAAAAATAAAAATGACATGGAACGGTATGTCACGATTTAACTCAAGAACAGGTTTACAGATTTCCTATTTTTTTTTTTTTTTAGAAAGATAGATAGATAGCTTGATGATTCGGTTGACAAAAAAATTAATCCTAGCATGAATATCATTTTCAGAAAACACTTTGAATATGTTTACACTATTTTTGAATTTTAATGCATTAAATATAAATCATGAAATGTTTAAAAATCAATATCTCCATGACGGAGCAAATTGTTTTGTCTCGATTAGTGTTTCTTGTGTAAAAAAGTCTGTTGAACACATTGGAGCCATAAAAATTGAAAAAAAGACCATAACTAAACGAGTTTGCGTGATTCACGATAAAAATAGGACATGAAAAAGTTGTTGAGAGAATAATTTTTTTTCCTTAAAAGTGCCCACCTTGAATGTATGGCGAGTTATATTGCCATTTTTAAAAAATAATCCAATTCTAATATAGCCATGTTTTGCAAATTGACTTTGAATTTTAAAATATTTTTTTTTAGCGTGTAAGAATTGGTTTTACAATCTTTTATTTTTTTTTATAAAAACCAAGACGATTTTCTCAAAGTCACTTATGCATACCATTTTTGTTAGCCTTTTCCTTTTTGAGTTACGTTGATTGAAGAAAATCGATCAAAAGATTTTAGTCCTTTTCAAATGGTAGTCTAGATAAATTTTGAAAAAAAAACAAAGTATGCAAAGTTGCTTAAGGAGGGATATACAGTTATTGCATAAAAAGTTAGTACATTTCCCGTAGAATATGCTCCTGAAACCCTTTTTTTTTTTTTTTTTCAAAATTCGAGATGCAAGTGTTTCTTTTCATCGTTTTTTGAAGACGCCTTTTTCGCGCGCAGCAGGTATAAAGAGACGCTTATTCGATAATCAAAACTTTCAACGCGTTTTTCTCAAAACAGCATTTTCAGAGTTTATGCCGATGATAACTCAAAAATTAATTATTCGATTGAGCTGAAACATATAGGATTTCTTTATTATAGTATTACGTTCTAGATGAATCAAAAATTATTTTAACATTTTATTATAAAATATGGAAAAATGTGATAAAATGGCGGAAAAAATGTGTTTTTTTTTCAAAAAAGTTACAACATAAGTGCAAATTATTTTTTTTACTCTTTTTTTTTAATTCATCTACTAAATGTAAATGTAATTAACGTAATTTTTTTGGGTTGGCAGGTTTCAGATCAAAACTGCGACCAGGAAAGCCGGCACAAGCAAAATACAACGACTTTTTCAACGCACTCTAACGGCCGTTATTTTGATGAAAAAAATTGATAAAAATATTTTTGTATACAACATGAAAACAATTATAATTTTAAAAAAAATTTCAATTGATTTGAGTAAAAACTTCCCCTTGAAATTTTTTGTCCAAAAATGAGTTTTTTTTTCTCGTTTTAACTGTATATCCCCCCATAATATGACTTTTTGCCTCCTGGGCTTGTTTGTCACCAACCTCTCCCCTTGCCAATAATTGTAGTCCCTTGCCCATATATATATTTTTAAATTAATGTGAAGCAAATTTTTTTATTTGTATCAAAATGTACTCGTAGAGTAAGGACTTTTCCTTCTAAAATTCCACAATTGGATTTTATACCACATCTTCGATTTTGGATCTTAATTGAACGATGAGCTTCTTTTCTTATTTTATTTTGAATTCCTTCCTTCAACCCAATCTTAACATTCGTGATTTAACCGTCTTCGCGCGTGCATTACTTTAAATTAAAGTGGAAGCTGATTCCACAGAATACTTGCTCGCATACATTTTTTTCTTTAATGTGAAGTATTAAATTGAGGCAAAACTAAGTTTCTGGTTCACGTGTCTTTAATATTTTTGAGTGTCTCAAATAGATAGCGAGGACCATTGTGGATTTTTTTAACAGGGTAGAAACGAGTTGCATTTTAAGAAAAAACATGAAAAGAGCATCCAAGTATCTGACGATGAAGATGAGAAACTCGTGAGACTCGACTTAGGTTGAATATCCAACGGACACACCCATTTAAAGCAGTCCTCAATCTGTCGCAAGCAGCAACGAAGGCATTTGAAGTTAATTTCAAGCCATAAGTGAAACGGGGAAGTAGAAGAGATTTCAAAACCCTTATTTTACTCGGTTCAGACAGCATGCTTGCTGTGAGTCTAAAGTGGCGCTGGCCAGCAAAGATTTTTGAGCACTACGTATTAATATGAACACGACGTAATCTAAAACTTCAAAATTGAAGAGTATATTTGGCAATGGAGAGGGTATCTGACCACTACTCATAAACAAAACCTTAGCATAGCAATAAAAGCACAAATAGAAGGATATTTCCAATTTAAAACATTATAGTTGATTACGTGCTTCATACAACACCAAAAAACTTGATTAGTTAAATGTATTTGAGTTCATTATGGTGACTCCATCAAAACATGCTGTTAAGAGTGCTGTTAAGAGTGTTGCAAACAACACGTTACTGGGTTACTCTCTGAGGTTGTTTAAGGAAATGACGACGAGAGAAACATAACCGTGTAACATTAGAAGTTGTGTCTTTCAAACACCTCTAATTGGAAATTGATTTCGGTCACAGGTAGCCTTTAGGAAGTGTTAAACAGAAATTTCACATCGCTAGAACAGCTCTGTGCCATTGGAGGTATATGAGTACGATGAGGCTGGCAGGTAAAAGATTGTCTGCTTGATCGGATGCCGCCTTTCAAACATACCCTACGCTCAATTTCAACTACGGACCTATCAATATTTTCTCTTTACATCTTTGGTTCTAGCAAAAATTGCTGTCCACTCCTAGGGTTGCATGTTGATAAGAAGGATATTTCTAATTTTCAAATAAATATAAACTGGTTTGAAAGTTCTCTTGATAATTAGGTGTGACACATTCTTTCCAAAGTTTTCTGAAAAATCGATGAGAAACAGAAAAGCTACACTTTGATTGTTCACATATTCATGTATGTCATTATGCACCTTCAACAACGCTATTGTTCTATGACCAGCTTTAAAACCTGATTGATAAGGAGTAAGCAGTTTGAAGGTGAATCCTAGAATGTTTGACCTGTGGCTAGAAATGAGAAGAAAAATTAGTATTTTCCATTTAATTCCAAATATCTTTATTGCTTATCTTGACAGATACGCGTATTTAATCTACAATGTGCAGACTTCTTCAGTGTCGTGTACTAGTCCAGCAGAGTTATTAGTACACGACACTGAAGAAGTCTGCACGTTATAGACGAAACACGCGTATCTGTCAAGATAAGCAATTAAGGTAGTTGGAATTAAATGGAAAATACTATTTTTTTTCATTTCTAGTTAGTTTAAGGTCTTAATAAACTCTTACATGGTGCTGGCCAACCCACTCCCCTTCTTTCCCTCCCAAAAAAACAACGTGGTTTATGGACGGTCTTCAATGGTTAAGCTTTATTGATTTATTTTTCTTTTCTATTACCTCGTGCCTCATGTGACTGCCGGATTATACCTAACCTTGTGTTGCAGCATAATATTCATCGATTCAACGCATTCTTCGATTGCAGTATGGCCCAAAATGGTATCTGTAAATTTGTTTTTTGCAGAATTTCGTCAAACAGAAAACCACCGATTTCCAATAGATAGCGCCACCAGTAAATATTAGTGAACAATGTCGAATCAGAAACGCATCATTGTTAGACTATGCATCTGTCAATAACTCCGCTTTATTGCATTTGTTTATTTTTATCGGCATCATATGTGAGCCAAACAAATGTCATTTGCGGGAAGTTTTGCATTTTGCTTTACATTCGAAAAAATCTGCGGCTGAAGTGCGTCTTATGATTGCTGCAACATAGAGAGAGGCTGTTATTAGCTAAAGAACGTGTCGTGAATGATTTCAACGCTTCAAAAGTTCTGATTTCAGAGTAGAAGCAATGTTCCGAACCGATGAAAAAGTTTGAAGATTGAGTTTTGGAGGTATTACTGCAAGAAGATTCATGTCAAACGCAACACGAACTTGCAGCTTCAGTGGGTGTAACTTGACAGGCCATTTCACATCGTTTGGGGATTTCAGGTCGTTAAAACCTACCTAGAAACAGTACAGTATTTTCCAAACATTGCTCCTTCTGACTACCACCTTTTCCGATCGATGACGCATGGCTTGGTTGATAGGTGTGTAGGATATCTACTACGAGAATAAACGAAAAGTTATATAGCTACACGGCACAGAAATGAATAAAATTGAATGATCTGATCAACCTGATCAATTTAACATAGCGGGACCATCAAAATGTTTTGCTACTACTAGCCGACGGGGTGCAAACCAAGAACCAAGCGTTGCAGGACCATCTAAAATAGTTGCTAGGTAAGCATTGTAAACATATCAATTGATAATCATCAATGTTTATAAGTTAGGCTAATGTTTTGTATTCTGTTCTGAAATTTTCAATATATGATGCCAAAGAATTGTAAAATGAGGGCACTTGCATGATTATAGAGGTTGTTTTAATAATTAATTCCTGCCTATTCTTTTACTTCTCCAGAATGTTGGAATGTTCCTTGAAAGCAACAAGTGCTGAAATAATTTCGAATGTTTTCGAGGTACTGTCTGCATAAGAGAATGCGGTATTTCAACAGCTAGAGGGAAAATTAGAAGAAACTCTTGATGTAACCCAATAATATCATACTATTCAACATTAAAATAGAATGTATATTATCGTTTAAAATTTTTGTTCTTCAAAATCGAAACAAGTGTACAATTGTAAAATTATCTTAAACAATGAACCTTTTTTTATAGAGCCTTGAAATATCAATTCAATCGCCTATAAGTGTACAGGGTGTCTGCAAATTATCTGTACAGACTTTGTTGGCATGACTCAACACAACCAAGCGGATAAACTAAGCATACCTACGTGATTTAACATCTTGACCCAATGTCTTTATACGCAGTAAGTTTGGTACAGTTGTGATTTCTAATTCATTCAAAATGATGCCAATGAGTTACGCGCGGGTGTAATTGAACTTTTTTGAAAAGAAAAAACTGTTTCAATGATTACAAAGACACTGAATATTGCAAAATCTACAGTGTGTGATGCAATAAAACGATACCAAGGGCTTGGAACGCTAGATGACCGCGTAGGCAGAGGAAAAAGCGTATCATTTGGACTCCACAAATGCGCAAGATTATCCGGCCACGAATCAAGCGAAATTTTTCCGAAAATTGGCGAAATCACTGAAAATTCCAAAATCTTTCGTTGGAGCCATCGTTCATGACGATTTGAAGCTTCAGTCATATAAGTTGTGCAAATATCACTACTTGATTGACACCATGAAAGCAAACCGGTTGAGAAAAGCTAAGGTTCTCCCGACCCGCTATCCGAGGGCCGCTACCGGTAATTGCTGTGCACCATTGAAAAAGTTATCAAAATCGAGCAGAATCACAACTACCAAAATGATCGGCAGTTGCTTTCTGCTGCTTCCAAAAATCGTAGAAGTATTTCAAGGAGTCATCATCCCCTTCAATCCCCACCAACCCCTTTGATCTTCATCTTCATCGAGGGGGTGAAAATGAATCAAGCGGTATATCATAACCTACTAACTGACACAGTAGCTTCTTGGGTATCGCAGCATTTCGGCAAAAAAGAATGGATTTTTCAACAAAACTGGACGCGGGCTCATTGGGCCAAAATTGACTATTAGTCTTTGCGAACGCATTTTCCCAAGCTTTTTGACGAAAGATAAATGGCCTTCTAACTCACCGGATTTGAATCCGATTGACTATTCGGTATGGTCTATCTTAGAGTCAAGAGCCTGAAGTACACCACATAAATCACAAGAACATCTTAAATCGTCTCCTTTAAAAGTTTGAGAACAAATATCTGTCGAAGAACTCGCGGCCATCGTGGATGACTTCCCGAAACTTTTGAAGCCGTGCACCTCAACACAAGACAGCCATTTTGAAATGAACAAATAAAACTTGTGATTTGCAAACATATTGCTACAACAAACAATACATATTGATTTCTTAATCCAACTATAAAAGATATTTTTGACACCATTTTACTGAACGGATAATATTCGGACACCCTCTATTCATTGTGTATAATAAAAACAAATTTAGAAATAAATACCAAAAACTGACTTTCATTATATGATTTTTTGATAAAATCTCAATCTAGGTATGATTGATCTCAGTAAAATGATGTAGGTTTATAATTCATACTGTTGATTAGGGGATTGTCCATAAATCACGTTGTCTTTAGTGCAGAGTGGGAGGGAGTTTTCCAGAATACATGCTCCATATAAATTTAAAAAAAAATTATGGGCAAAGATCTACTTAAGATAATCATTTGAGATTGATGAGAACGCATGGTGGACAAGTTGCTATGAATCATGGAAACGAGAGGTAGGATCGTCAGCAAAAACTTAAACCTTAGCTGTTTTGAAAACATTTAGCATAAAAACTAAAAGTACATACTTTGTCATTTTTTTGTGTGTCTTCTAAACTTTCACGAAGAAATTAAAAAACGAGGAGGTTCTTTGGTCCTGAGACCATTAAAACCATGAAAAAAAAATTTAGTCCATATTCTCCTTAAACATTTTTTTCTTTATTTTCATTTTTATATTTTTCTCAATTATATATTCATTTGCCTCTCATTTGCATTTTTGATAAATAAAATTGACAAAAACAAATATGTTCATGTTAGGAGTTGTTCCAAAAAATCATTTTTTATTTGAAGTCAATTTTTTGAACCAACCTATCGCATAAACGGTCACCCTAATGGCGAACTAAAATAATATAGGTTTAATATTTTTCGATAAACATCAGAACTACAAATTCTTTTGAAATTATTAGCAATTGTGCAACTGTTTTTCTATGGAATTGATTTTCCCGTTTCACGTGTGCATACAATACATTGGCTTTCTTCACATAGACTTCTCGATGTAAGATGTCACTAATACTGGCGTGCTGCTGTACACGTATAGGATCGATTTGTTAATTGTTTTCAACTACTAGATCAGCTGTCAAAGTGTTCAGGTTGACAGCGGTTTGTTTTTTTACTTTCAACCAGCAAAACGATTGTAGTAGTGAAACTGCTTACTAATACTAATGGCCCAAACACATCTGAGTATTCCTGCTTGTCGGACAGAAAACAAGCTAGATCCAAGCCGCCTCTTATTGGACATATCGAAGTCATTTTCAGCAACTGTCAAAATTGCCGTTTACCGTTCCGTTTCCGTTATCATTGTGTTTGGGCGGAAACTGTGGCAGAAAAGTCTACGCACGTATTCTATAATTCATATCATGGTAGGCTGCGAGTAAAAGCAGCCGGTTTCCTTAGTTTGACAGTTGCACCATGACGAAGTGGCAGCGTATTCATGATTTGTCCCACGCGTAATTTTCACATAAAGACATTTCAATCCTGGTCAACAGTGAAAAGGGTCTTAGACCGAGAAAAGAAAGGACAACTATTCGTGAAAGTGGCCACATGTCGTCCGAGATCAGCTTGGATTCCGGGGGTTTTCGCTGCCATCAAAAGAAAGATTTGAGCGAATTCAGTGCGTTCAATGAGGAAAATGGTCAAGGAACACGGGATCAACGACTTTACGGCACGGAAGATCGTGAAGAAAGATTGCAACTTTTCTATCCAAGGGCACGGACAAAAAAAACATCAACCGCATCCAGGAACTCCGAGTCGAGCGATGTATGAAAATCTTGAACTTCTTCGAGCGAAAAAATCCGTTCAACGGTATACAGACGAGAGCATGTATACCATCGATCCCGTTTAAAATTCCAGAACAGATCACCAAACTTGTTCTCTCCCGGTAAAAGACGTGACCGACGACCATAAAAACGTGTATCTGACCAAGCATCCTGCTAGCTTTATGGTGTTTGGATTGGTGACTTCCGCATTCCCGAAGGCATGGAGGTCTACGCAGGGATTTTAAGTAAGTTTGTTCCTTTGTAGATCAATTTGTAGTTGTATTTCAACAAGATGGTGCTCCGTGTCACACTTCGAACCGCACTCAGAAGTGGTTGCAGGAATATCTGCCATTTTGGGCAAAGAATCCTGCTGCCCTCCCGCCTGATCATAATCCAATCATGGAGGCCAAAGCCTGTTCTTAACGCCACCCGAATACAGCAAGCCTCAGAAAAACATTGACCCGTACCTGGAGAGAAATGATTACATTATTAGGACCTGCCGTGTGTTCCAGAATCATGTGGATGCCGTAATTGCAGCAAGTTTAAATTCGATCGGTAAATAACATAGTTCTAGACACTCAGAAACATCTATTACATTGATTAAGGGCGACTTAGTTATCACACATACGATATTAACAGCTTTTTTCGGTGATTTAATTACTCTCTTTGAATAACAGTGAACAATTCTACACTTTCTGTTACTATTCGAAAAAAAAATTGCCCGACATTATATTTTGCATTATGAACAAAGAACCACCCTATGATCCTGTGCAAACATAACTACAGTTGACCCTCCAAACTTACTCCAATGGCACTTTTATTCGCATCCCAGCTCCAGAAATCCCCATCAGCAACCAATTACTGCCGATAATGATCATATTTGTTGTACTTTTATCTTCTCGAAGCGTATTTTTTCACTCAACAACCATATAAATGCTCGCTGCAACAATACTGATTGCTCATATTTTTATGCATCCTATGAATGAATAAAATCGACATTCATCGGCACGGGAGTGTGAACCGATTGATAGCACAACAACACCCTCAATACCCCCCCCCCCCCTTTCCCCTCCCTCCACCCATTTTCCAAACAATATTTCACGAGCAGTTGTGCCTTTTCCGTGTCCTCGCTCGATTTGCTGTGCTGTTAATGCAATCGAAGAGTTTGAAAAACGCAGATTTACGAGAGTCGTCTGATGCCACCAGCTGTTGGGAGCGTTATTTTAATGAAGCTTCGCGGATTTCCCCCCCTTTTCGTTGATGGAATATGTTGACAAGAAGGAGTAAGCTTCTTTTTTTTCTGTATTTGCAAAACGATTGGATTATGGTACTCATGTGCAATCAACTGTCGAATTGTCAAAGCCAGTTGGCAGTGTTTTATGATAGCTGTGCGATTGAACAAACAAATTAGTTTGCTGTGATAGTGATTTTTTGTCGCTTGTCAAAATTAAATTTTCAGTGCAGTGAGTGTGTGATAGTTTTTTTTTTCATGTTAGAATGATTGATTATTTGGTTTTGGTCAGAATGTTTGTGTTCTGCATGATTTTGTAGCTAGTGCGAAACGTGTGATATGTACCTAGCATTGCTGACATTGAAAACCTTTCGAATTCTACTACGCGAACAATGTCTAGCGTTTAGCCATTCATTACGATAAAAAAAAACTATTCAATTCTCAGCAAGTAAGTTATGAATACTGCCTGTACATTACTCTCTACCGGGAACTAGAGTGAAAACAAAAACATATCTACAAAGTTGACATTGCTCTTGAGAGGAAAATTTAGCAACACCAAGAGAACAAACACTAACGAAAAAACGATCGGCTATGCCGGAAGCAACTCTAACGCTACCTGTATCTGAAAATCCAATTATAGATTTGGCTAATTTGAAAAATGTTCATCATTAATGTTCAGGCTTGAATGAGTTATTTGGTAATTTATATAGTTTAATTGATTTGATTGCATGATACATTATACAGCTGACCTTTGCGCTCAAAATTACCTTCACGCTATTTATAATCTGCTAAGGAAAATATTCAATCATAAAAAAGTAAAAACGTAAAATATTTATTCATATTTCATATTGTTACATAGACAGACAAATAACAAACTGCGAGCCGTTGAAATCACCGGGTGAAACACTCTTAAAGCTTCCACTTGAATTACTCCGGTTGCGAAAGGCGAAATCGTCGAAGCGGAAATGGAAACTGGAGCGGAAGTAATACGGTGATCTGTTGAAGCGCCTCCAGTAGTGGACTTTTCTGACAGCATAGTGCTAGAACTAGAGTTTTTCGAGGGTTTGATTCGTGAACAAGATTCAGATTGGAAAGAACTCTGCCGGGTGGAGTGTTTCTGATTGCTATCCTGCTACCCATAATGGTCAGGTGGTTGTTGGCAGTATGTTGGACGGCGATTCGTTGAAGGTAATTTGTGCAATTAATCGCTGGGGGCCAAACTTCAACGATGATTCAATTGATTGGCATCAAATCGAGGAGACGAGAAATGTTAGTCGATCGTTATAGCTGAAACTGACTGCTAAACTGTGTTGTACTTAGGAAATACGGATTTTGGTTTATTGCTGCGGTTGATGGCCACTTAGTCAAGCAATTAACATAATCAATCGAACCACTGGGCATATTTTTCTTCTAAATTTTCCCTTCTGAAAGCTAGAGAAAGGTGGATCATATTAACACATAGTTAAAAGACGTATGGGATCCAGTCCCTATCACTTCAATGTTTTATGAGAACCAATCTCAAATACTTTTAGGACTTGAGGCGTGAAATTTGAAATGCTCCACTTGGGCCATTAGTGAGCAAATAGAGCGCTGTTTGTTTGGTTTTGTTTGAAGTCTTGTTTAAGTCTCAAAAACATGAAGTGATACTTAATCTAACCTACAGTTTATATGAAAAAAAGACTCCCACCCATTTCACCTTAAGACCACCCGATATTGTTCCGATATCATAGGCAATAAGTTCACATATTTGTATTGGTGTTAGCAGTCCGATGGACAAGTGGTAGTTGATTTGATGATCAATGTTGGTTCGGTCTTCACATAGTGATTATGTGCGTTTTGAATTAATCTTTTGATTTTTGTAATTGGGAATAGCACTTACGGATACACATTCCATAGAAATAAAGTTGGGGTTCAAGAAATAACTCATCGGAATTGCCCGGCAATTCAAGTGTTACTAACACTTTGAACAATTTAGCAGGAAGAAACCTCGCAAATCAAGAGTTTCCAGACGGCAAAACGTGAAATCATCAGAGCTGTTCCAAATTCCTAGAAATCGTAGAAATAGCAGCAACTTTTTTTTTATTCATTGATGGGAACGCATCACTGCAACCATTGATTTGATTTATTATGGCGTGTCTTTTTTTTAGAGTAACTACCACTACGGCGGTAGGAATTTTTTCTAAGCAGGTACTACATTTCTTATGAAATGTACTACTTGATTGGGGGCAGCGTCCCAGACCTAACAGGGTTCAATGAGCCTCATGCCAGAAAATCACTTGGACAACTGACAACTTCCAGAACTAGTTACATGGGTCTGCCCCAAGGCTCATGCCCCAGCCCCTTTCATTATAACTTTTATGCTAAAGATATTGACAATTATTTGGTAGAACAATGCACGCTAAGAACAACTTGCTGATGACAGTGTAGTCTCCTTAAGAGGCTCACATGCCGTCAATTTGCAAGGACCATTGCAGAATTCCCTAGATAACCTATCTTCTGCGAATTTTCACCGCAGAAAACTAATCTGGTAGTCTGTACTCGAAAGCGGTATCCAGCCCAATTGCAACTTAATCTTTTCGGCAGAAACATTACCCAATCGTTATCTTTCAAATACCTTGGGGTCTGGTTTGATTCAAAGTGCATTTGAAATGCCCGCATTACGTGTTTGAAGCAAAAATGCCAAAAAAGGATCAACTTTCTTCGTTAAATTTGTGGCACATGGTTACGTGTTCATCCGGGAGACCTCATAACCCTTATAAAACAACTATTTTCTCTGTTCTAGAGTATGGCACTTTTTGCTTTCTCTCGGCAAGAAAAGTCATCTTAAAAAATTGGAACGAATTCAATATCGTTGTCTGCGTATTTCTCTTGGCTGTATGCACTCAACGCATAACATGAGTTTCGAAGTTTTGGAAGGAGTAAAACTTATCAAGAATCGGTTCTAGGAGCTCTCGCTCACTATATTGATCAAATGTGGAGTGAAAAACGCAGTTGTAATAGAACATTTTGGGTTGAAAACACAATCTCGATTTATATGAATTTACCACCACTACATATCGTCGGATATGTGTCTTTCAAAAAACGTGTTTTCACTTATGAGTCCCGCTTAAATGGACCCAATGACTTCGATGTCTTCAATGAAAACTATAGCGCCTTCCACAAACTTCAGGAACCTTGTTCTGTTTATGATGTTTATTGCTTGCAGCAATCAACTACGCATTGGGGATGATTTTCAACATGCCCGCACACTACTTCTTCATCTTCTCGGACAGCCTCAGTTCGATTGAGGCTCTTCGGTCGATAAAACATAGTAAACACTCATCTTATTTCCTTTTAAAACTAAGGGAACAGATGAGTGTGCTGGTCGAAACATTAAATGTGATCACCTTTACATGGGTCCCTTCACATTGCTCAATCCCAAGCAATGAGAAAGCGGACTCACTCGCAATGGTGGGCGCCCAGAAAGGTGATTTGTATGATAGACTAATTTAACACGATGAATTTTACCATTTAGTACGTCAGAGTACCCTTTTGAGCTGGAAAAATAATGAAATGAATAAAAAATAAATCTGACGGTTTCGGCACGTAAAGCTAGTTTGCAGAATAAGTTTACTTTTCAACAAGATAACGACTCCAAGCACACCGCACACAAAACCACTGCCTACTTCGGTGCTTCACGTTTAAAACTATTGGAATGGGCACCTCTAAGCCCGGACTTTAATCCTATCAAAAATTTGTAGTCTATTCTGGATCAAAACGTTGACAAAGGAGACGTGACCAACTATGACTAGCTATTCGGAGCTCTGGAGGAGGCCTGGATAAATTTAAACCCCCAATACATCCGACATCTCATCTCATCTCGGCGCATGTAAGCCGTTATTAAGGCACGAGGTGGACATACTAAGTATTGATTTTTGCAATAAGAAATAAAAGTCATGATTTTTTTAAATGCGTACTTTATTTTGTCCATTTAAAACAAACAATCACCCAATAAACCTTCTTTTTTAGTGAAAATATCACTCTCAAAGCTTAAATCAATCCATATTTCCAAAACACGTATGTAATTGTAATTTTCGTCCGAAGACATCGATATGTTATCTCTCATCGTTGTTGGATAATAAGATAAATTCTGGAAGCATAGAATGTGCGTACTTTATTTTGTACAGTACTGTATCTTCATGATGTTTACCGATGATTTTCAGGTGATATATACTTGAACAATGTCCTGTTATCAAACCAGTGTATGTACTTAAGTCGTGTTTTGAAAGTTTAAGTAACTTTTGCGTATGAGAAGCGTTAGGCTTAATGACCAGTTTGGATTGCCTGGCTTTGGAGGTACTTTTCCCAGTTAGCCTGTATCTTTTCCTTTTCCTGGTTCATTAGTTCCATTTTTAAGTACAATAAGAGTATCCAACAAATGGTTCGGGCCCTATGAATTGTATGGATGATCTTTTTTTGCCAACTGATCCGCTTTTTCGGTTCCTTCAATTTCGCCCAATTTTTGTCCCAATCAGAACAAGTATCAGGCGCGTAAAATTTCCCCTCGTGTAATTCCAAGCCATATTAGGCTTAAAAACCGAAATTGTTTGCAATCTTTCATACGCCATACAACAATGTTTGCAATCTTTCATACAACAGGCTAGATTCGGGCGTTATCTGGATTAAGTTCACATGAAATATTCTTTAAATTGCTGCCAAATCTAGCATTCTCTTTATGTGCATTAGGTAAAGCAGAAAATTAAATGTTTCTTTTTATCTGTGTGCAATCTTCAGTTATCGATGTTAGAGGAATTATCGAAAACTCTTTTAATATACTCAAGTGTGAAATGAGATCTTCATCGAAGAAATTCTTTGACCGTTTGAGCCTCAGAGCATTCTTTTCCGCATCCTGTATTATAAATTGTTGTGGAGGAAGAATGTTGAGTAAGGCATCTAGTGCTTTGAAGGAGTACTATGCATTGTCCCAGTTATAGATATGGTAGCAAGCCTTTGCAGCTTGTTGAGTTTCTCTTGTACCTTTATATGTTTAGTGTTGGCCATTAGATAAGCTAGGCATACATGATTCTGGACTTGACTATAGTTGAATATTTCCAGTGAATAATATTAGGCTTAAGGCCTCATTTCTTTGAGGCCAAAGTTCTTTTACAGATCCAGAAGGCATCGGCTGATTTTCCCATTTGTTGGTCAATATGATTGTTCAAGCAAAGATGCTTTTCTATAGCTACACCTGAATACTTGACCTCTGAAGATAGGGACAGTTTAGTGCTTCTTACTTTCTTAGTAAAAGGTACAATTGTGTTTTTGTAGGATTGATAGTTAATCCCTCGTTCTTGCACCATAATAATGTGTATGATAATGCTATTTGCATTCTCTCCAACATTATAGTATCGTTCTTACCACGGACTATAATGACAATGTCATTCGTGAAGCGAATTATTTCAAATCCTTCAAACTTTAAATTTATAAGGAGGTCATCAACAACAAGAGACCATAGAAAGGGAGACAAGACACTCCCTTGAAGGCAGCCTTTTACAGCTGTTACTTTCACCTGTGAGCCTCCAAGATTTGCTGATATTTCTCTTTTGGATAGCATTTCAACAATACAATTTTTTTTTATTATTGAAGCCACGGTTTTTCGTAGCTCTTGTCTTCGAGTGGAAAGAAACATTATCAAAAGTACCTTCGATGTCAGGAAACGCTGCCAGTATAATTTTCATAGCAGTGAAGGATTTTTCTATATTTTTAACTAGAGTGTGAAGGGCTGTTACAGTTGATTCATCTATTTGATAAGCAAATTTGTGATTTTGATAATGGACTAGTGATTAGTTTAGCAAACATACATATTATGTTTCATATGTTTTACTTTCTGTGCTATTCAAATTATAAGGTATGATCATTAATGGTTTTTAATCAATTGAATTGTGAAATAATTATTTTCACTTTGAAAAAATTAAATAAAAATGCATACAATTAATTACGGCGGGTCCATCAGACCGAATGGGTCATTAGCCTAAACTTAGGAAAGTAGAAGATTGAATTTAATATTTCATGACATGTTTCCAACATAACGCAAATGAGCTGTCATGTGAAATCCTAAAGTACGTTCACACTACGACCTATATTACGTGATATAGTGCAATTCAGGATAAAGCAGCTATATCATGTCCTGTATTACGTGAAATCCCATATATTTGATCTGACAATCTATAGTAAGAATAGTTCTTGATGTAGCTCATATCATCTCATTAACTTGACATAATTTTTAAAATCAGTGGTTTGCAACCCAGCTGCGATAGAGCTGGGCGATATCATTCAATCTCAAATGTCACTTTTCCTTTTGATGAAATCAAAATAGAATACAACTTTCAAATTGGAATAGTTCCACCGTCGTAATATGAAGAAAATTTAATATCATTTTGTTAATGCATGATCATCGGAGGAAACAAACTGAAGCGAAATGATTATTCGCCATCCATATTGCAGATTTTGTACCCAATTAGACTACCGACAGATTTTTTTTCAGCCTTAAAATTGTTGGTTCATTGATTTATTTTACAAGTACTATTTTCCTTAGCGGGTACGTATTTCGGGGTGCTGCACTCAACAAATCGACACGTTATTTCCTCGTAAAATTTCGCGTAACTTGAACCTGAACAGATAACTAAATCTTCTTAGTAAAATCAAACCATTACGTGCCATTGAATCGTGAATTTTCACGTAGAATGTGGATTTACGTGGAAATCACGTAGCTCTTACGTGAATTCCACGTGTTTACTACTGGTTTTGATAGCGGACGAAAATTACGTGCGTTTCAAGTGGAAACAGCGTGTTGATTTTTTTGAGTGTGTATCGGATAATCGGTTTATTTGCATGCTTTTCCCTTGGTATATGGAATGTGAACCATTTTTTCAACGATCAAATATTTTTGCGATCGCCAAATAAAATCCAAACCGGAAGGCAAACTTCAATCAAATTATTCCTCACCCATGTCGGTTTGACATCGACTAATTGAAATCGCGACAAGAACCAAGCAGATTTTTTGATGTTATCAACGTGGCACTTAATTTTACTTATTGAAATAATTGGAAACACAGAGAACAGACCTTTTCCATGTACCTTTTCTTGACAAACGTGTGAAATAGTAAACATGGGCAGCCGGTATAAAAAGCAATTGCAGAGAAAAACAAACAAAGCTTTTCAGGTTTTGTGCTACACTCTTATTGATAAACATTGATATGACAGTTATCGCACAACTGCAGTGCCGCCTACCAGGAGCATAACGACATACATTTCAAATGTCGGTTTAAAGTTTTACACAAGTAGCAGACTGAAGATGAACGTCTGTTCTCTGTGGTGGATCAGAGGACGAAGCTTCAGGTTACTAAAAGTGTGTGAAGTTCTGATTCCAATGAAACCCATCGTATTAAAACGAATTACAGGAACAAATGCTTATTTAAAGCTCTATTTCATCAAAATAAGATCTTTTTGCCTAGAACATGGAATAAAAATCAGTTTACTTAGTTTTGTTTTCTGTTTTTTCATCCTCATATTAACAAACGTCGAACAATATCAAGTCAGTGTAGTGTGAACACCTCCACTTAATATCAATTTAAGCAATTTGGAATTGCCAATGAAAGTAAGAAAATAATCTATGTGTATGTAATGATATTTTTTGTTTATTTTGGCGTTTTATGCAGCTTTTATTAGCAACAGTCCTTTTAAGTAAGCAGTCGTGATAGATAAACAGAAGCTCATTTACGAATCAATTTGTCCCAATTTTGTTCAACTCATTACAAGAGGTCCCATTCAATATTTCCCAACTAGATTAAAGCCAATCCCGAAAAATCCTCTGCCACAGTTTTAAACTCTTGGCAAGGGCAAAGCAACCTTCTTCACGCTTCCCAATCCCCAGTGGCTGCAAATACACACCCGGCTCATCTTCAGCACCCCCCGAACAGTAGCAGCAGCTTCAAGGCAAAAGTTACTTTAGCATCATTTTTCAGTAACATTTGATCCGACCGCCTCCCAGCGGGATATCTCGGAAAATTAATAATAAATTTTAATCCACTTAGACGTTTATGAAGAAGTCAGGTCCCACACTTGTTGCCCCCCATGCATAAGATCTTCTTAGTTGAAAATCATGTGACCCTTGGGACGTTCTCGCTCAACGCGCGTCGTAAGATTCCACTTTTTATCCATCACGCCCGAATGACCTACTTTGCCTGTAGCTTTTTATCGTTTCCAAGGAGACGCATGGTAAATTATTAGAATTGCACTTCTGCACAACCGAACAACCGAACAACCGAGAGGAGCGAAGATTCGTTCAACGTTCAACAACTTTCACTTACGACCTAAGGATCTGAAGATAGTATTTCTTTGACTTTTTATGATCCCAATATACCACAGGATAAGGCTCGTAAAAATTTCCAATTTACTGGGTTCGCAAAAGGGAAATGCTCAAGAATAACAAAAAGAAGAATGATGATTCCCTTCAACCGATTCCAGCAAACACATAACCGTACCCTTTTGTGCTGTCGAGATTCGTGTGCTGCTCTTATACTTTACATTATATTTATCATCATTTTCAAAGCGAAAGGCGAGCGAGCGTTCGAAAGCAGTTATTCACATGAGTTAAGAGCTGATAGGAAATAATCGTCAGTTTGTTTCGGCAGCATGGCTAGAAGGATGGTACATTCTTCGGTGATGTGGCACTGATTGTTGCATGCTGCTGCAAACAATATGTTGTAGCTATCAGATCGGCAGCAAGCGCAGGAACTATTAAATGGTTAGCATTTTCCAGTAGTTTTGGACGTTGTCTGCTGTCGGTACAGTTGTTGATGAAGCGAAATTCTTCAAAGCACAATTTTACAAACCGCCTGATTCAGAATATTCACAGATGATACTAGCGACAATGTTATGGAATGTGCAGCTTTTCTAGAGTGATTTTTGGTCTGCCGTAACATAAATAAGCCTTTTCCAAAGTTTATACAATCTTCCACTCCTTCGATAGTAGACCTCCAAACCACCAACATGTATTGACAGTTTTCCAACAATTTTAAGTAGGCTACAGGTTTATAATTGAGAAACATTTGATGCTCTTTGATTGTTGTTTTTGTATTCTCCTATGCGTATAGTAACGATCTTTGATGAAGTTTGTCAGAAGCAGATAATTTCTCATCTCTGAAGCGCTAGGAGTGGACAGTAATTTATTACTAGAACGAATAGACATGAAGAGAAAGTGTATTGATAGTTCCGTATAGGGCAACGGCAGGCTTTGAAATTGAAAGATACAAGTTTAAAAACGAGCGGAGGGCATTTAACGGTAGTATCCGAATCAGGCACATCAGGGAGAATACAAAAATAAAACAACAATCAGAGTGTAGAAAACCCATAATGGGGGAGTCCATTAAATCATACTGATGGGAATCAGTATTTGCACCACTCACCGTCGTTCTCTCCGAGATCTATAAGTTATAGTATGACGAGAAGAACAAACAAATAAACCCAACAGCGGGAGATAATTTCTCACCCGTATTAGGCAGTATTGGAAGAGGGAGAAATCGTTAGAACCAGAAAAAAGCAATAGGTAGTATAAGAGCCCCATCGGTTGCATAACCTTTTACCAGTCAAGAGGATTTCCTCCCCCTTGCATACCCTGCATGGGGTAGTACGGAAAAGGATTATGTGCCTGATTCGGGATTTACCATTCAATGGCCTGCGCTCTTTTTAAAACTTGTATTTTTCAATGTCAAAGCCTGCCGTTGCCCTATACGCGGAACCATCAATACACTTTCTCTTCAATTACCGTCCACTTCTAGCGCTTCGCATGGAAATGAGAAATTATCTGCTTCTGACAAACATTTGATGGCTGGTATAAAGACGACACAATATTCAGAGGTTTTTTTATTGTATTTGCTGTGGATTTTCCTGTTCCACTGAGAAATTCTTTCAATCATAGGCACAACGTTTGCTTGGAATCCTAGCAGGCTAGTAGGGCTCACAATCTCACTACGGTAAAGAAATTAGGAATTATTCTGTCAGCACCTGTCAACCTGTCAACAAAAGTCAGGAACTGAACTGTTCTATTACAATGATTGTCTACCAATGTTTTGGGCGATTATACAATAATTAGTTTGGGGGATACACCAATTCTAGGCGACCTTAGCAGATATCACCTTGTTATGACTATTTTCCCCGCGTCGTTCTCACCTTCCACGTTTTTTTTTTTTTACATGTTTTACTCCATAATCCTTTTTCTATAACATTAAACAAACTTATCACTGGTTCCAACGTGCTATATCTCGTAATCCTGACCATCTAGGCGGCTACTGTCACAAAGGGTTCCAATAGATCAAGGCCTCTTCATTGGTGACTATCAGTTAAGAATTGTTATCACTACGCGGCGCTAGCGTGCAAGTAAGTTTCTTAAAAATGCTTCCTCTTTGGATGGATGGTTTCAGTCCTTGACAAAGTTGTTCACCATCTCAAGGTCGTCTGGTTGATTATCAAAAATTCAGAATTGTCGAAATTCGTGGCGCTAAGGTGTGGCCCATTTAGTATTGGAACTAACATTTTTAAATTCTTACAACGGCTCTAGTGGTTGGAGTTGTAAACTATGACATCTTAAGTATTCCGTATAGCAAAAACAACATCAGAAGTGAAATACAAAATGGAAAAAGAAAGAAGAAAAGTAATTGTGCGCAATCATTTCGAAAACCCTTCGTGGTCTGGGCGAAAATTTGCTCAGTGTAGGGTTTTCCCGAAATACCGTGTGGCATGTTTTTAAAAAGTACAGAGAGACATTGTCGACGGACTGCAAGCCTCAAAGGAAGCGTCGGGCGGTTACTGTGAACCGTCGTGAACTGCAGAACAAAATCATCAAGAACATTAAGGCAAACCCCAACATCTCAGACCACTATTGTATGTATGTATGTAAGGTAGCCACCATCCCTTCTACGACCTTGTCATGTATGCAGCTCCACTTAATAGCAAGATCAAATTAAGTTACCGGGTTGCATTCACAGTAACGCTGTATGAAGGGCCAAAAACGGTTGGGCGGACCCGTAAGCAGAGACACTTACGCGAAACCCGCGGGAACATAAGATTCTCCTTCCAACGATACGATCCAACAAATCGCATAACCCAATTCGCAATACTCATTAAGCTTTCTACGGGATGGCTTGTTAAGAAGGGCGCGTCACTCACGCTGAAACTGTTGGAGTAGAATTCGCAAAATCACAATCGAATCGGTAGGATAAGAAAATGATACTGTTTATTCCCTCCTAGACGCCGGTTGTCATACCACTCCATTGTCCAATTCCAGTTTGAATGATACCCTGATGCTCCCTCCCTGCCCAATATATATTCAATGTCATGTAGTAATATATGAAATATAGTGAATATTAAACTGATAAAAAATATAGTGAATGATTATTATAATAATATTTAATATAGTAAGTAAATGTAAGAATGATAGTAACAATTCCATTTGTAAACCTGAAAGTTAAGACAATATAGTAGCTATGAGAAAAAAATTGATTCAAACATATTTTACAATACTTGGAATATCCATGGATGATCTGAAATTATATAGCATATGAAGAATAGTAAACAAAAATTTCGAAGTGCTGTTCCGTTTCCTTGAATCACAAAAACTTTTTGTAGTGAGTCTCACAGTAACTATAGCAATTTTTATCAAATGAATTTAAATACAATAATATCATATCATTTAATATCATAACATAAAATAAAAATTTGATGTTAAAATGTGAAATAAAAATACGAGCAAACCAGTAAACTATAGTAGAATATATATCCGTAACTTAGCTGGTCATCGACAGACTTCCGCTGTTGCAGCTTCGATAAAATTAATATCTATTAAGAATTTGTTTTCACAGTTATAGTCAAATAACATAATAAGCGTAAGTATAATATATATCTGTTATCCACTGGTTTGTAACTGAAAAAAATTGGATATGTTTTAATTTTCGAATAGTCTTGGAAAAGCTGAAAACAGCAAACAATTAGAAGAAATACATTTTATATAAGCATGAATAATGCCAAAAACGTAGATTAAGTAAAACCAGACAAAAAAAAGTCCGATAACTCTTATTGGTCTGGATCTATAAATGGTAATGGGAAACAGGAAAGCAATGATTATACGGCATAGAATATAGATAAATAGCGAAGGGATGTTATACTATAAAATGATAATACCAATTGTAATTGTATTCACATATCTACATATTGTGATCCTGCTGCAATTGTAGACGGGCCCGCTCATGCATTACTAACCTTAGATAAATTATCATAACCACCGAAAAAACAAAATATATTTTAAATTATTTAAAAATACTTAGGAGTTCCTTGGATGACCTGAAATTACAAAGAATAGTATATCTACCATATCGCTGTGCAGCTGCTATAGTGGAAAAAATAATTGATGTGATATAACCACAATGGAACTGACTCTTAGCTTCGGGTCCTGGAATCCCTACTGAGCCCTTGCGGCACGTCAAGCCGGCCAGTTCAGCGCAAGGGCCAACATCTCAGACCACTATTTTGCAAAAAAGTTTCGCGTCGCACGCAGTACTGTGAAACGGATTCATCTCCGGAAAGGTTTCAAGTCATACCGTGCCTGTAGCCAACCAAATAGAGATCAAAATCAAAACAATGTAGCCAGAATTCGTGCCACAAAACTGTATGATCAGGTGTTGACAAAATCCAATGGCTGTCTCCTCATGGACGATGAAACCTATGTTAAGGCCGATTTCAAACAGCTACCGGGACAAATATTTTACTTGGTTACGACTCGGAGAGATGTTCCTGCCAAATTTAAGAATGTGTTTGCAGATAAAGTTGCACGGAAGTACCGTAGCTGTAGCTGCTGTAGGAAGACCAAGGTTTTCATCACTGATAAGACATTTAATTAAGAGCTGTACAGAACAAAATGTCTCCACAAGCAAATATTGCCATTCATCAGATCTCACCATGAACCTGTCATGTTTTGGCCCGATCTTACAAGCTGTATTACAGGAAAACAGTGCTACAGTGGCATGAAACCAACGGGATTCAGTATATACCGAAAGAACTCAACCCACCAAACTGTCCCCAGCTCAGACCGAAAAAGAGATTTTGGGCTATAATGATGTGGAAGCTGAAGGCGAATTGCATTGTCGTCAAAAACATCAATGAATTGAAAACCAAGTGGAATAAGATTGCCAAAACGATGGATGAGATTATTGTGATCCGGTTTATGAAACGTATTCCGGGAAAAGTCCAAAAATGTCTTCGAAATCGAGATGAATAATTTATTTTTGTATTTCCCCTCTAAAGTTCACTTAGAGTCGAACATATTAGCTAGAACAGAATACTATTTTTTCAATGTATATCCAAAATATGGACAATAGTCTATGTTCCAATAACTGGGCCACACCTTAGTGTGTGAGTAAATCTCAGGAATATGCTACATCTTGGGTCTCTTGCAAATAGAACGTTTCTTTCTTTGATAATGTTGGTTAGTGGGCCATGGCCTTTTCTTCGGGTTCATAATATTCTCGAAACGATACGAATACGATAGTGCTCAATTGAGTGTCCTTTACATAATGTACTTTTCCATCCTGTCAGTATTGAAGGCTCTTGTCTTGGACAAAGTTGTTCAGTAGTTTAGCGCGATTAGTGTGATGAAAAATTCTAAATTGGATTGAATGGTATTGACTTACTTATGAACTTTGCTGAACACTGAAACCTTGTACATGACCAGAATACCAACTTACATCATATTAAAAAAAAAAACAACAAGCACACTTGCGCGACGTAGTGAAAAAGTTATCCCTGCTTGTCCTCAATCGAAAAGTTTTCATTTCCTGAACAACATTTTCGATGACAAAATCATCACAACTGGACAGAATACCAAGGTTTACCTAAGTTAGGAAAACCACTTGTTCACTAGCACCACGTAGTGAAAATAATCTGAACTACTGATCAAAAATCAGAAGGTCATGACCTACTGGACAGCCTCGCTGAAAACTGAAGCTGAGTATTTGAGACGGATCCAGTATATTCCAAAAATGTGCAAGCACAGAAGTGCCACGTGATGGACAGATTTAGAATTGAGAGTTGAAATTTTAAAATAAATGAACAACTTTATCAAATACAGAAACCTTTTAAATGATCGAAATGCCAAGTTGGGTGTCAGCTCAATTGCCCACCTACTCGGAGAGATGTTCCTGCCAAATTCAAGAATGTGTTTGCAGATAAATTTACACGTAAATTCATGATTTGGCAAGGCATCTGTAGCTGCGGTAGGAAGACCAAGGTTTTCATCACTGATAAGACATTTAATTAAGAGCTGTACATAGCTATAGCGGAAATATTTTAAAATGTTAGTCCTCGATTAAAAGGTCTTGTTGCACTGAAATACTTCACCGAAGACAACAGCTATTCAATTGGTCTCGATCCTCAGGTATGGCACCACAATTAGCACGCCAGTGCTACGTAGTAACAAGATTGTGAACTGTTGGTTAGTAACCAAACGGATTTGTGCCACTGAAGAACATTGTTCAAGACAGAAACATTCTATCTGGTTAGGATATTGCATATTCCTGCAATTAATCAGCACACCAGCACCACGTTGCGGAAAGATTGTGAACCGCTGGTCATCAATCAAACGGTTTTGTTTTACTATTATCCAAGACACAAACATTCCATTTGGTCAGGGTTCCAAGATATAGCATATTCCTGAAAACAATTGGCACACCAGCGCCACATAACGGACAGATTGTGAACCACTGGTCATCAATCAAACGGTTTTGTTCCACTGAACAATATTGTTCACGACATAAACATTTCATCTGGTCAGGATATGGCATATTCCTGATAATCAGTACACCAGCGCCACGTAGCTGAAAGATAGTGAGCCACTGGTCATCAATCAAACGGTTTTGTTCCACTGGAAAATGTTGTCCAAGAGATAAACATTTTATTTGGTCAAGAGATAGCATATTCCTTAACATAATTAGGCCGCCAGCGTCACGTAGAGGAAAGATTGTGAACCACTGGTCATTATTCGAACGGATTTTTTCACTGAAAAATATTGTCCAAGACATAAACATTTTATTTTGTCAGGATACCGATACATATCATATTCCTGAAAGTAATCAGCACATCAGCGCCACGTTGCGGAAAGATTGTGAACCAATGATTATCAATCAAGCGATTTTATTCCACTGAACAATATTGTACAAGACATAGACATTTTATTTGGTCAGGATTTAGCATATTCCTAAACATAATTAGCACACCAGCGCCACGTAAGGGAATTATTGTAAACTACTGTACATCAATCAAATGGTTTTGTTCCACTGAACAACTTTTTTGAAGACAGAATCATTTTATCTAGCCAGGCTAAATCATATTACTGAAAATAGTTAGACTGTGAACCACTTGTCATCAACCAAACGGGTTTGTTCCACTGGAAACCTCTTTGAAGACATGAATGTTCTCCCGGGTCAGGAAACGAAGATATATTATATTCCTTAAAATAATTATACTAAAATAATTATATTGCGTTGCGAAGAAATTGTGAACTGGTCACCAATCAAACGGTTTTGTTCGACTGAACAATATTGTCAAAGACATAAACATTTTATTTGGTAAGGATGTAGCATATTCCTAAAAATAATTAGAACACCAGCGCCACATAGCGGAAATGTTGTAAACTAATGGCCATCGATCAAACAGTTTTGTTCCACTGAACAACATTGTCGAAGACATAAAGATTCTATCTGATCAGGATACCAAGCTATAGCATATTTCTTAAAATATTTGGCACACCAGCGTCCCGTATCGGAATGCTTGTGAACTGATGGTAGTCAATAAAAAGTATTTGTTTCACTTAACAACATTGGCGAATACAGAAACATTTTATTATATTAGGATACAGCATATTCCTGATAATCCACTATTATCCAAGACGCAAACATTCCATCTGATTAGGATACCAAGAGAAAGCATATTCCTGAAAATAATTTTCACACTAGCGCTGCGTAGTGAGAGAATCCTAAACTGTTCACCAAAGTGCATTGGTGTGGTCCAGTGGTCCAGAATGCAAATTTAATAAGATCCATTTTCATCTTACGTTTGAAGTTTCGGAACAAAATTGTCTTCTACAAAGTTGTTTCTAATAACAAAGCGCTTCTTTTGGTGTGAATGAAAACTAGGGTGGTCCTTATTTTCAGAGAAATCAAAAATCTAACTTTTTATTCGCTGAAATTTTGGCATATGCTCGGCAAAATGGTAGATCAAATAATTTTAGGCTACTTTAATTGGGTAAATTTTTCTGTAGCTTTAGAAATGTCCGAATTAGAGTAGTTGTTCCTTCTAGGCTTAGGATGTGCTGTTAAAAAAATTTTTTTTTGGTTGCCCCAACCAGAGAGATTAACATTTGAAAAAGGCTTATTTTTTACAAAAACCACAAAAGCTTTTGTTTGACATACGATGGCGACGAAGTTAGCTCACCAAACGCGGTATCTAAGCCACGAAAGAAAAGATGCCCTAATTGCCCGGATATTTTTAAAGCTACAGAAAAATTTTCTCAATCAAGGTTGCCTTATATTAATTGATCTACGATTTTTTCCAGCAATGTATGCCTCTATTGCTTCGAATAAAAAAGTAAGATTTTCGATTTTTCTGAAAATAAGGTCCACCCTAGTTTTCTTTCACACCAAAAGAAGAGGCTTGTTATTAGAAATAACTGTTTAGAAGACAATTTCGCTCCAAAACTTCAAACTTAGGTTGAAAATTTATTTTTCCAGCTAAAATCACATTCTTGATCACTGTGCAACAACCTAGGTTGACCTGCTTAATAACTTTGCGTACAGTATGTCAACGTTTGTTTGATCAGTATCGCGAGATATTTCGGGAAGGTATGAGTTGTACAAAGTACAACGCGCGAATGCTCGTATCACAAAAGTTGGCGCGAATGCTGAAAGCTTGAAGAAAAATGTGGCTTAACGAAAGGACTCATTATATAAAGGTCATCAAATTGGAGCTTCAAAAACAAGTAATCATATGAATATATGTATTTAATAGAAGGCTTAGATGGAAGAATACATAGAATTAGAGGTTTGTTTGTCGGAAAATTGGTTTGGGAGAATAGCCAGCATTGTCGAACCAGTTGCTGATTGAAACTATCGTTATACCTAAGATACCTGGATGCTCAGATATTTTTGGAAAAAAATGAGCTAGACTTAAGAATTGCAAATCAGTTCTTGAACATGAAATATGGTATCCGGTTACTGACGTATTTCATGCCAACTCGAACAAATGCTAGCACTAGGTTTTCAGATTTCCATTTTACTCTCGAGACATCTGACTTTGTCAGAAAAAGCCCCTGGATGCAATCATAGCAAGCAAGTAAATATGTTAGCTTAGTATCTCCATAATTAACCTAGACTGTCTTTTGAAAAATGACACATATTTAACCGATTTTTCTTTATTGTATTTAATCGAAAAATAACCAATCCCATAATTAGCACTTCGGTTAAAAAAAGGTTTGACCCTTTTTAAAAGACAGCAAAGATCAATTTTGCAAAAACTAAGTATGCAAAGTGACTTTTTTTTTGTCACAACGTCAACTTGTTCAGAAAGTTTCTTTGAAATCTGAAAGGGTGCTGCCAACTCCGTATACGATTTAGTGCGAAATGCAACTAGCTCAGTATGTACGTTCAGTCTCACAGTTTTAGAAGTTCTTTTTAGAAAAATTTGATAATTAAAGTATTGGAAGCTTTGCATAAATTGATATCGTTGCTATATTTGCCATATAAGGGCAGCCACAGAATTTATCGGAAAAATCAATAACTCTCAACTCGATACAAAAGTTAGTTAGATTGCTGTCTTCTTCCAAGTGCTTTTAATAGATAAGACTATACGTCTCTGAATAGGTGGGCAACATGGGAGTGTGGGAGATTTTGTTTTCAAAGATAAACAACCAAAAACTTTGCCCAAGATACTATTTCTTTAGAATCTTAGATACACATGGTAGATTCATCATCTGGCTATTTTGGGAGCCAATTTTAAAGGACTATAGAAAGAGCACCAATTTATTCCCTCGAAGAAAATCATTGATTGGCCCCAGTGTGTGCCCGTCACAATTCACTCCAGAACGCACGCACTGCCACATCCATCACAAACGAGAGAAGTTTATTCGTGTGACTCCTTAAAACTCCTTAGAGAATTTAAAACAAAGCTACTTTTTCTGACGGAATTAACTTACAGTTGGCCTTTTGTTCCACTTGGATGTGCCATATGTTCTGGTTTGTCAGACCGCCATCCGATGAGGCACTCTGGTATTCACTTTTCCCCGTTTTGCGGCTGCTGTCGGAGGTGGCTTTTTTGAGATTGTTAACAAAGTTATAAAGAACGGAAAATATTGCCAACACTTATTCTACTTAAACAAAAAAAAAACCTGCATTCAGAGCAAAGGCGGCGGCAACGAAGTTGGATCTGAAAAGTTTTTTTGTCGAGATTTTGTGGTCTGGTTGAACCGCGTTGAGATGAGAAAAATAAGGGGCTGATGAAAAACTGTTGAGTTCCATGAATAATGTAAATGTTGCATGTAGATTTTAATGTCAAGATTGAGAATTGTATTAGGTGACCATCTCAATTGAAACAAAACGTTGGAAAACCTTGTTTTGAGATCAATGAATATTTTCAACTTTCAACGAGCGAATGGTCCATACCAGCCCGAGAGCGGTGAGTCAAATGCTAGGGAACCCAACGGAGGCGAGGACAAACTTGTATGCGAACCATAAAAACAATGGAAGAGAGAATCACAAATCGGGAGCCGGTTGAGATCGGAAAAGCTCAGGATGGCAAGGGATGGGAGCCATCAGGAAGGCTGACACTAATGACGACGATGGCGATGGTGTGTAACGTAGAACGAGTTGAAAAGTCAACTGAATTAAAATTAAGTTTGTGGCACAATTTATGATAATTGAAGGAGGGTCCTTTCGGTGCGAAAATCAGCTGACCGGTTGTTTTTTTTTTAAAAGGGCAACTCTCGTTTATTTAGGCTCGGTTGAGATGGTTTTCCATGTTGAGATATCAGGCAATACATTTGTCAAGGCAACTGATTCTGATGTTGGATGACCCAACAATTTCAGTGAAACTAATTTTATCATTTTAACGTCATTTTAACAGTTTTGAAATTACGAAATTAAAAAATCTGCAACATATCAGTTTGCTTCATAAAACTCAATGTGTGCATGTAGTTGATACGTGTGAGATCTGAGTCCAAAAGTTCGATGCCTCGCAACAAAAGAAAACCATAAAATAACGTTATCGAGATTCGAACCGTGGCCGACAGTGAGATGGCTCATTATGGTAACCATTCAGCTGCATTAACAAGTTAAAATGAATGGAACAAAAACCCTACGGTTACTTCGTTTTACAATGAACTTATCGGTACACCGATCATAACAAATTAATTTGTATTCGAACAATGGTGGTGAATCAAGACGAGCTACATTTATTTTTCCAAAACATGTGGTTTTCTTAAGATATTACTGCTAAGATTACAACCTTGGCATGGCGCATTTTCTGCCATCTTTGAAACTTCTGGGTGAACATACTACGAAATCGATCATTTGCCTAACCAATTTATTCGTTTGGTATTATTCATGAAGCTGGTTTCGTATAAAATTTTATATACTTTTTTGAATCTCATCGTTTCATTTGTGTTTGAAAGTTCTATTTTATCGACTCGAAATGAAGTTCGCAAGAAAGCACGTCCGGTTTTAATTGAGAATTGCTTCTAATGTTTCTGATGTGAGTGTATGCTGTCCTATTGGGAAGACTATTCACTAGGCCATGATGACTCTTCAAAATTTTGGACATTAATAAAGATGTAGTTAAAATCTTTGATTCAAAACTAGTGACGCTACTATTTTTATTCTCTTTTTTGTAGCAACACTGACATGTTCGGTTATGACCAAAACGAAACTCATATCGTGCATTGAACAAATAAGAAGTACTGCTTCTTGAGGATAAAAAGCAACGAAAATGTTTCCTAAAATGTATGAGTTCGGTAAAAAAAAACAATGATTTGGCAAGCAATTTATGACCGTGCAATGTTTTCAGATCAGTTTGTAACAACTGATATGATGACTGCTGATGTTTACTTTCGGAAATGCTTGGAGCGGAGCCCGCTTTCCATGATCCAGAAACATAATAACTCAGTACTATTTTGACCAGATCTTGCATCATTGAATTACATGAAGGACACGGTAGCCTGGTACAAAGCCAACGGAGTCAAATTCGTACTCAAAGAGATAAATCCTCCAAACTGTCCCCAGGCAAGACCAACTGAAACTCGAAACTCGGCGTCTGATTCAATTAAAACTTTAGAAAGAGCTTGGAAAAAACTATCAAAAACCAATGGCATACGGTCTGTGCTGGATCAAAAGTCCGATCTTGGGCCTACGAATAAATGGATTTCGGAAATGTCACGTTGAACTATAGAAGAATATTCTAGGGTACATTAAGAAGTGCAATGAAAACTCGGTTTACATGAAAACCGAGCTCGTATTGTTATTTACAAATCGTGATTGGGCTAACTGGGGCATCCTACATATAGTGAGTGTAAATGGAGTTCCTACTTCATGGTCAAGTTAAGTGAAAGAACTTGTCCTACTACTTAACCAAAAATAACTTTAAAAGATCACATTGAGTGCGTTCACGCCAAATTTAACATATATTTGATGGAGATGACTTCGGTTTAGACCGACATAGACCGCAGAACACACAAAAACATTAACCTGCCTTTCTAGGAGTAAATATCGAAAGTGTTTTGTGTCGTGTTTGTGTCGATACAGATCTTCAAACCAAGAGGTCCTTTCCAGTTTCTTTTAGCTGGGGTCCCAAAACCACCGAAAATCACCTCATGCGATTTGCATTTTTCATGCGCGGATTTCCTCGATGGTGGTCTCAATTAATAAATAGGCATTGACCTTTGTTGTTTCATCAGATAATATCTCGGGATCCTTCGTATGTAGGATCTTACTTTCTTCAACAAAATTGTTCAGTAGATAAAGGCCTTCAGGATGGTCAACTTAAAAGTTCAGAACTATCTCACTGTGGATGAAAACTTACTCTATAACCTGAATCTCGAAACCCTCGACATATAACAAGTTGGCGTATTCGACAAAAAGAAAATTGGTTAATTGAGGCCTTTCGAACGGCGTTTACAGCAGTTCAGGCTTCGTCCGCTACGTGGCGCTAGTGTCCTTGTAAACTTTGTATATTAACTGTATTTTGAGATCTAGATAGTGTATAAATTTGACACAGAAAAGTTAGTTGATGTTGTAACCCGGATCTTCCAACCCTGAACTGGATCAGAAAATAGTAGCTCTAATTCGGAAGAACAAATAAATGTCGATACGTGTTTTGGCCAATAGAGCGGGAATCAGCGTCAAATGATTCAACGTATCAAGATACGGAACTACCTGAAGATCTACAAGAAACAGAACCGATGTAATGCGCAGCAAATGGGCATTCACGAGTTTTGCAGCGACCGGATGCATGCATTTCGATGGATGACGAGACCTATGTTAAAGAGGACTCAAAACCCCTTCCAGGTCCGGAATGTTACACTGCCGTCGTAGGGGAGAATTTGAGCCATGCGGACAGTCGATTGAAGTCGAGAAGTTTGGTAGAAAAGGGCTGCTATAGAAAGTAATATATTGGACGGTTGGGCGAACTTTGAGAAAAACAGGTGCATATTTCAGATCGCCTATATTTCTGTTCAGTACTGCATATAAATTTAACACATTTCAAAATTGAAGTGACATCTGTGCAACTGTCAACATTTTTGCTAAATCCATTCTCTAAAAGCTGACATAGAATGTGTTAAATATGACCGCTCTGTATGACGGGCAATAATTACATTCTTTTTTTCAGTACTGTAAACCTTCAAAATCTCGAGGTAATGCCTGCTTCCGAGCTACTTGCATGCATCTTAAGTCAGTCGTTAAACCCACTCGTTTGTCCTCGTTATAAATATTTTTGTTTTTAGAAAGACCACACAAATATAAAGGCATACAGAATTTATGGACATTTTAGTTATCTGGGGTGGTAAAGTATAAATTCCCCCCAGGACCCTATTCCAATCACGGGGCCAATAATTACATACATTTGGAGTGTACAAAGCAGTTTTTGTGACAAAACATGTTTTTTTTTGTGAAATTGTGTGAGAAGCCTTCCAGGGTGATTTTGCTCGGACATCTATATTCAAACAATACTATATCTACTGTTGAACGTTGAACGAGTGCATACCAAGAATAAAATAAGCCACTGCAGAATCATTTTACAGGGGCCTTTTCCCAGAAGTCATTTTCCGGAATGATTAAATTTTCAGAGTGGATGGCTGTCCTTCTTTTTTCGGGAAATTTATTGTTTTCCGGGAACTATATTTCCGATGCTTTTTCCCTGATGCTATTTCCCAGACGCCATTTCCAGGAACCCTTTTCTCAGTGTAATTTCCCAGAAGCCGTTTTCCAAAGGCCATTTTGCAGACACCATTTCTCGGAATGAATATTTTTTCGGGAGATGATTGCGTTTCCGAATCCATTTCACAAAGGCTGAATTTGATTGCCCATTCAGGGAAGCAGTCGCCCGCACCTTCCCTTTCCCTGGCTATGCCTATGAACCTATGTACCGTTTGAGCTATAAAAGTTTACCATATCAAAATCGAAATTAGAACGCAGAGGGTCCGCATAGATATTCACTAGCAGGCATGTGCACAAAGCTTGTCCATCGCAGTGTTTTTTTTTTGTAAAAAATTGATTTATTAATTCCATTTACTTTTTTTGTTCACTTAGTAGGTATTTGAAAAACAATTCCTATCTTATTTTCTATTAATAATAAATCCTCAAAACTCATAACTGTTAAGTTGAAACATAAGATTTGAAGCACTACATAGAAAACTGATTTTAATTTTATTATTCAAGAAGGTTTCACGATAATAAGTTTTGTTTAAAGGCGCATTTTAGCATTCACGATATTATATTCTCTTGTACGAAAAAAAAGGTTTTAGATTCCCCAGATTGATTAGAAGTTTCGAAGCTAACGAATGTCCATAAACAAAATATGGAGATAGAAGTTAATTAGTAGTTTTCGAAAATATTATCAATACATTTTCAAGTATACATTGGTAAGTAAGGTAAACATATAATCTGGTAAGTTTCTGAAATCGTAATATTTGTTGGGGTACCACTTCAGTACCACTAGTTTGTTTGTGTGGGCCTGTGTGTAATTCTCAAAAGGTAATTGTAATTATGAAACTATTCACAACACAGTATTGATGTTATACATATAGTAATATAAAAGTCATTTCTGGAGGAGAATTCGGCATTGTCCACATAGAGAGTTTTCTGAATGTCGTTTCCAGGAAGTGTTCGAAATAGTTTTATAATAGTTTACTTAGACATATTTAAATATAAATTGATTCAAACTTAACTATAAAATGATATGAAGTTTGCAATAGTTTAGAAAAAAGCAATAGGTAGTATAAGAGCCCGATCTGTTGCATAACCTTTTGTCAGTCAAGGGGATTTCCCCCCTTGCCAATTCTGCATGGGGTAGTATGACAAAGGCTTATGTGCCTGATCGGATACTACCGTTCAAATGCCCTCCGCTCGTTTTCAAACTTGTATCTTTCAATTTCAAAGCCTGCCGTTGCCCTAGACGGAACAATCAATACACTTTTTCTTCATGTCTATTCGTTCTAGCAATAAAATTATTGTCCACTCCTAGCGCTTCGCATGGACATGAGAAATTATCTGCTTCTGCAAACTTCATCAAAGATCGTTACTACCGCGCAAGGGAGAATACAAAAAATAACAATCAAAGTGTAGAAAATGAGGAGAAAGATTAGTAATTTCCATATAATTCCAACTACTTTTATTGCTTATCTTGACAGATACGCGTTTTTTTTTTACAACGTGCAGACTTCTTCAGTGTCATGTACTAATACTTGACTGAAAGAAAACCTTCGCCGCCTGCCGTATATATACTATTTTTTAAATACAAAAACGATTACCTACAGCTAACATTTTTTTTCCTCATCTATCCTGAGTCAAAAAAAAATATACTTAATATCTACCGTGCTCTTTCCTTTCCGCCTTTTCCCACAGAGTTCCAATTAAATTTTTAAAACGCTTCTCAATATTTCCTTCGAAATATTATCGAAATTCCCTTCACATTTCTTTTAACAGTTGTCTAACATTTATTCTTATAATCCTCAACAAAATACAAAAATTTCATAAGAATGAATAATTTTGCCGAAGAATTCATTCTTGTAGAACTTTTCAATTTTAAATTATTAATAAAATAACTTTTTGCTTTACCTTCTAGCATGGCGAATCTGATGCCATTTTGAAGACTGTACTTGAAAATTTGTTAATTCAACACTGTTCAAAACGGTAGATGCATTTGTTAATTTATCCTTTACTGTAGTTCTTTTTATTCTTTTACCATACCTTAAAACAATGATCGCAAAATTTCCCTGGAGCTTCAATGCTCTGGAATACTATCAATTTCAATCCAATTCTTAAGTTTAACTTAACTTACCCATGATTGCTTCTTTCAAACTGCCGTGAAGTTCTCAGTAGGTTTTGATGAAATAATCTTCGGAATTCGCCTTCAAATTGTTGGAACTCTTTAAATTTAGCTCGATATAACTTATAAATTTTTGGAATTGTGAGGGAATCAGTATCACCTGACACAATTTTAAATATATTTAAAACGCGTAATCCAAACCAATCCAAATTTTGATATAAATTCAAAATGTTCTTTGACTCGATGTTGTTCTTTGTTGTTTTAAGATTTTTTAGTTTAAACTTAGTTTAGACCTTATTATTCGATTCAACCTGTTCTGGTTCATCAATAAAAATAACCTGTCCCCAACAATTACGCTATTTTCATCGCTCTTTTCAATATTACTTTAAACGAAAAAAAAGCCTTCGGGAAGACTTTAGCCACTCAAAAATAATGGTCAAAGACGCCAACTCGCTCTATGCCAAGGATACCTAGATTCACACTGTTCAGTAATTTTACATGCATACTTGCGCTACGTAGTGAGATAGTTCTAAACTGTGAGGAAACCCATTCTGAAGGCCTTGATCTACTGAACAACTTTGCTCACTAGAGTAATTTTCTTTATGCGATGGATCACGAGGTATTCTATGATGAAACCACTCGAGGCCCTCCTCAAGGGGATCCCCGTTAATCGCGGGGTTGATTGTACTTTGCTGGTTTTTTTTTGACAAAATATGTTGCCTAAATGGTTATAACTTTTTCCGGTGAAGTCGGATTGAAATGCCTTTTTCGGCAAAGTTTCCCGGTAAAGACTAAGAAATATAAAAAAGTGTTGTTTGGTGAAGAAAAATGCAAATCACCGGAGGTCATAAAAAGATTTTCGGTGGTTTTGGGACCCAAGTTAATGGCACAGATCTCTGGGTCTTAAGACGTTTTTTTCGGATTTTGTCGACCTGTGCAACCGACATGGTAGTTCATTTGAACTGTTTAACACTGAGAAGTAAGATACACACGATCAATGAGACACGTGTGCAAAAGGTTGCGTTAAAAACATGGGACCTGTGCAAATTAAACCCAAAATTTATATTTGGCTAATGGCCTTTTGATGTCAAGTTGTTGCGTTTCAACGCACGTATTTTTCCCACATATTACCGTCGTTTTATGTCGCAAAATTCCTGACACGTGTCTCATCGATCGCGTGTGGCTTACTTCTCAGTCATTTATAATCGATAATTTTTTCTCTAATTGACCATACTGTCTTCAAAATGCGCTCATTCGGCACTTGAAAAAGGTAGAACAACTCTCAACAGCATACTTCCAATGAGCCGCTTGTATGTTTCTCATTTTTAAAGTTTAGAACATAATATGACACAGTTCAACCAGATTCACAGTTTCCGCACAAGATCCCTTTCGCTTAAAAGTTGTTAGTCGGAATGCACTGAAAACTAATAAATAATTATTTTGCTAATTAAACTGACACCATTTCGCCCTTGTTTAACATCTCATCTACTCTAAACACCACACAATATGATAAAAAATCATTCTAATACGCCGGAAAATGAAAAACTCAAGTGCATCATATGTATCATCATCCAGTGGACATCCAGCCGGGCAGACCGACACGTGAGCGAAAACCATCTAATTAAACACTAACACCGAGGCGTATATGTATGAACTTCAACAAAATTAACTTTCAAGTCCTGCTTTTGCTCACAGGTTCTAGGAAGCTTTTGCGGTTGACTTTCTCCTTCATCCTCCATTCTAAGTATTAATGTATCTACCTAACTAGGCTTGAACAAACAAACAGCAAAAGGAACACGAATGAATGCTCTGAACACGCGGTGGGTGGGTGACAGGTGGTGTGGAACATCACAACACGGACGGTGGAAGGTGGTGGTGTGAGTCACTGACTTTGAGGCGGGGGCAGGTTACAAATGGGGAACATATAATGAACCTAAACTGCTATGTGGTGTATGTTTATGAATACTGCGTTAACTTCGGTTTCATTTTTCGTTTTGTGTAGAATTTAATAAGCCGTCGTTCGCATTTCTGGGACACATTTCAAATCCGCTTAGCCAGACCCGGGTGAGTACACTTTTAGGTAGTCGGTGGAAGAAGGATCACGCTTCACTGTTCTAAGCGGTTGCGATTAATGGGTGGCTTTTTTTTGTGCGCTTTGTTCAGTTGAGCATGATTTCCGGTTTGGGATTCTTTTTTCTTTTTTTTTCTTTGAGGTAATTAATTTTTGGTTTGATGGGTTTTATTGTGCGTTTTTTTTTTTTTGGTTTCCTTTGTTCTCCTAACTCCCTTGATACCAAAACAAGGCAAGCGGGAATAAAAGATGAAAATCCCCCCGCATTGGCTCGGGTACCTTTTTTCATTATTTATTTTCGATGTCTGTAGCCGTGGGTTTTGTGTTGGTTCGTGGGGCTAAAGATTTTCTTTCTTGAGGGAACAGAATGCTAGAAGACCTAGAGGATGGCATGGTTTACCTGATACCGCTGGGAACAGCACCGACCACAGCAAGATTGGAGCAACCCAGTGGGTCCTCCCGTTGTAGTGTTGGCCGAGTGGGATGGACTGGCCATCGGCGATGGCGATCCGGGCCGCTTCGTTTGGCCATTGTACTGAGTTTCTAGCTCGACAAACTCCCGGTCCTAACCAAAATACAAAACAGAGATAAATCGTAAGGTTTTATCGGTTTCGGTTGCTGTAGTTGTTGTTGTAGGTGATGGCGAGCTACGAAAGAAACGAAAGTTGAAAATCATGTTGAAGCAATACTGGGGAGTCACGTGAGAAAGAAGAAAGTTACACCATAAAGAATATGAATGCATGAGCGATAAGCTTTGGATGTAGGTGAAGGCAGCGGTTTTGAGAGATTCTCTTTGAAGTTATAAGATATAGGAACAGGAAATGTCTTCTCAAAACCAAGATAATAAGAGATTGGCAATGTAGTTGGATGCGGTGAATATTTTTACAAAGCATTTTGTTGTTTGATATTATTGTTCAATTGTTGTTTGATACTGTTCGGACATTGTTTTTAATTAATATGAAATATGTTTTACACTTTATTACTTCTTACATGATAGTTCTTTTATGTTTTAAGTCAATTAAATGAAACGCATTGATTAGCGCAAAAATATCCTTATGATGTTTTGCTTTGTTTTTCAATATTTTTTTGCAATGCTCAGTTGCTCTGCAAGATAGCGTAAATAAATAAATAAATAAATGAAGAAGAAACAAATTTATAAGGAGCTATAGGTATGAAACTAAATATAGCGTATGTATGTTGACTTTGTGTAATATTTGAATATACTCGTTGCAGTTCAAATCAGGATGTGTTGATTAATGTTAGGGTGGTCCCCATTTTCATGGAAATACAAAAACTAACTTTTTTATTTGCAGAAATAGACGTTTACAATCTTGAGCAAGGTTGTAGCGGAAATAAAAATCATGGAATTTTCATATATAAATTTTTTTAAAACTTAAAAATTGACCGGTTTAGAGCAATTTTTCCTCATCAACTTAGGGTGTATCAGGGCTTCAAATGGTGAGTTGACAACTACTAAGGAGGGTGCGACCGACCTCCGGTCCTCACAAGTTCCTACTAAATCATGTCATAATTTTCTATTCTCATATCTTTCAGGTCTTCCAGGTCATCAGGTATTATAAAGTGGTTTAAGATTTGGAATTCATTTTTTTCTCACTGTTTATGCATAACCATTGTCATTCTTCTTTATCATCATCATTATCATATTTATCATTACTGGTGTTTTCAGGATTTATATTTTAACATGATTTTTTTTATAGTTTCACCTAAAAGGTTATATATACTTTTAATTATTATATATTATATGTCCAATTATTATGGTGATTTGGAAGTAGTGCCTTGAGTAAAAGAAGCTGCAACGGAATCTACGGTGGGTTTTTGCACTTATTACCTAATGTATTTTTCAATTCAGCTTTGCAAATGGATCTTTTTCCATATCTGAGCTGATCTGATTCGTGCAGCTCTATTTCTCATTCGGAAAGTGTCTGATGTTACAGTTCAATATTTGTCAGTACTATATCATAACTCACAATATCATTATATTTGATGATATTGTTTTATTGATTTTACTTCATAGATGATTTAAAAATTGTTTGTGGTATTTTTATGTCCATTTGTCTTTAACTCCCTGTCAATGGAATCTTCTCTGTTTTCCTTACACAGGAGCAATAATTATTAGGTCAGCAAAAATATATGCGGATTTCTGTTATAAAATCAACATCAAGCGGCAAATAGTGACCATGGCAACAGTAAATTAAAATGTATAAATGTTAGTTTTGTAAAATATAACAAACTTTTTTAGGTTACCTCTAATCAAGATTTTGGGCAATTGCTGCTATCGCTGAAAACGAACGAAAACGTGCTTAAGCGCGAAACCACAGAACTCTACACTTTGACACTTTACAACATTTCTCATATTTCAGGATCCACCGAATGGAGATCATAAATAATAGAAACTAGTGATTGCATTATTTTTCATTTACATAAATATATATACTATTATATAAATATTTCATGGGAATGGGAGGGACCATCAGGGCACCCGATTGAAGCACTCTGGATGGGGAGAATGGAAATGCCAACTCCCCATTGCTAACAATTTGTGAATAGAGGGCGGGCTCTTCTCCCCGCCCATTGGGGCATCCTCATGTTAGATAGCTTGCTCTTTTGACCAATTGTTCAATCTTGTTGATGGAAGGAGATTCTTTATTTCCCTGTGGATACGTATAAGTGATGTTGCCTATCGATCCACCCAATCCCTGTTTGGCCCTTCATACAATGGCATGATTAGGATAATCAGTGGTTATTAAAGCTTGATCAAGTCTAACAGCGAGAAGAGCTCACTGCTGTCGGACTTAGTTTCCGTGCAACAATGGGTGGTAGTACATATCATACATACATCAACTTAGGGTGTATAAAAAAAATGATTTTGTTGCCTTAACTTGTTTATTTCAATTCCCACCGTAAAGTTGTGTTGCGACGAGTTTTAGAACTTTTAAAGACGCTGGAGTTAGGATCCCGAGATCAACAAGCTGAATCAGAGATATATTGTTAGTTTAAGAATTCTTGTATAACCAAGAATAACATTTTACTTCGATACTTGTGTCAGCTTGTGTGGCCCAGAATGCTTTTTAACCGTTCTCATAGACTTCCATTGGATTGGTGAATTTGTCAACATCATGTTCATGATTGATGGTTCCGCTTGTAGATATGGAGACCTTTATCCAGAGAGTTCTTGTCTAACCTACAATCATGAATTCATATCATATCCATAAAAAAAACAAAATATTGCAAATTAAGCTTGGATATAAACAGACCTGACAAAGAGTTCATGGATAACCATCCCAAATAATTGTTTCAGGTCAGGAGAACCAATTTGAGCAGATTCAGGTGGAACTGGCCATTAAATGTCGAAATTGGACACAAACCGCTTTGATTTGGACGAAATTTCAGAAACATATTCAGTATGTAATGACTGTATTCGATGAAATTTGGACACACAAAATAGGTCCCCAAAAATTTTCCTTGAGCCCGATTCTTTGCAAACTTTCTGGAAATAAAGTACTACTATGGTTAAGTTTTGACATCATTGGTTTATTGAACCTCTTCTCCCAACCCAAATGCCCACACCTTTGCCTTGACCCCTTTCATCAAATTTTGGGCTATGATAGGACCGACTTGTTTACTTACTTTCAACCACACTTTCTTTAGTTCATGCTCATTTTCTATCAGTTTTCGAGTTTTAACGAGCTTTGCCTTCATGATTGCCCAAAATTTTTCAATTGGGCGAAGTTCCGGAGTGTTTGGAGGGTTGACGTCTTTTGGTACAAAAACTACATTATTATCTTTGTACCAGTTTAAGACGGGCCGGGCATAGTGACAAGATGCCAAATCCGGCCAAAACAGTGTCGGGCCATCGTGAGATCTCAAGAAGGGCAGAAGGCGTTTTTGGAGGCATTCGTCCTTGTAGATTTGTCCGTTGACGGTCCCAGAGGTGATGAAGGGCTGACTCATTTTGCCACATCCGCAGATCGCTTGCCAGACAAGGAATTTTTTTGGCGAATTTCGACAGTTTCTTCTTTCGTACACTCTCCGGAACGGCCAACTTAGAGGTGGCGAGGTAGTGTTCCTGTCCTGGCATTTGTTTGGTGTCGGCTTTAATGAAGGTCTCATCGTCCATCACAATGCAGAACGGTTTTGTGAGCCACTCCCTGTACAGTTTTCTTGCACGAGTTTTGGCCACCGAGTTCTGTTTATCGCTCCGGTTCAGTGCCTTCTAGACCTTGTACACATTTCACGTTTCATTGTTTTCTGCACAAAACAAACTGAAACTTTCGCCTTTTCGCAACATCCCTGATCGAAATGTTGGGATAACGCTTAAATTGGTTCAATACCATCCTGGTCTTCTCCGGATTTGATGTGCCACGTTTTTTGCCACTACCATTTTTTCGCTTGGTTGTCTTACGGTCCTTGAACGTTTTGATCACATGAGATACGGTTGAATGTGCGATTCCGAGCTGTTTTCCGATCCATCGATGAGAAGCGTTTGGATTTTCGAAGTGAGTGCCCAAAATTTGTTGGCGCACTATTTCTTCATTCGAAGCCATCACTGAAATCACTCGAAACTCATTACACTCAACAATCACGAAACTCATTACACAATTGACACAACACAATGAAATACATTCAGTTAAAATTTCAATAATTTTAACCCACGCGCTAAAAAGTTACGAACAATTGCGTGTGTCCAAATTTCATCAAATACAGTCTTTATTAAGAATATATTGTTTGGACTCAAGGGTAACTTTTGAGAAGGGCTAATGTGTTTTTTATACAACAGTTTTAGAAAAACAGCAATTCTGAAATCGATCGTTTTAGAGAAAAAGTGTCTGAGAAAAAATGATAAGGCATAAAAATTCCGATAAAAAAATATATACACTGAAAAAAACATGTTTTCATTGAAAATTCTCAATTAGAACCTAAAATTCAAATTCTTAAAATAGGCTGGTTTATTTTTTTTCAAATTTCAATTGTTAAATTTGGACAAAAAAAACCATTGGCTTTTCTGTTCATATCATACTATACCAATAGACTTTAAAATAGCATATTTTGGGAATTGGAGTTTTAAGTTTTTATCATGAATTTTCCATGTACATTTTTTTTCTGCGTAAATTACTTCTCATGGACATTTTAATTCCCAACCATATCTTATCAGACACTTTTTCTCTAAAACGAATGATTTTCGAGTTGCTGTTTTCTTAAAACTGTTGTATCAAAAACACGTAAGCGCTTCTCAAAACTTACTTTCGTCTCAAAACGATCGTTTCTCATCCCAAAATACTGTTATTCCGAACACGTTTTCGAAGTTTCGGCTAAACCTAAAATACTAAAGTTTTGTCATTTACTGAATTTGGCGTGGAATTGTGCATATATCAATTGCAGCATGACCATTTTTTTTTTGATGTTCAATTCATACATATTTTGAAATGTGAAAAACCTCGAGTCAATCCTACGCCCAATGAAGAAAACGGCTCAAACAACTAATTATCAACAAAAACGTCCTTATACGAAGTCCCAAAAATCAAGGTGTTTTCGAACTTCTTCAGTTTACAAGTCCGGGTTTGGTTCGTAAATGGAAATGGAAATGAAAAATAAATCAGTTTAAGCAAATGCTATACTTGAAATCAGGACACTGAGATAACCTTTCTACTTTTTTGAGCATTTCAAGCTTATTACTTTCACAATTAGCTTAGTGCTTGCTCTCAACTTTGTTTTTATTGCACTTCCACAGTTATTAATTAAGAGTTTTCGATGCCAAGTACCATTTTTGCATAAGTATGATTGTTTATCATGTATCATCAGGCCATATGCACAGGGAGTCGAGAAATTTTCCTTAACGAAAAATTCCTAGACCACATCAAGAATTGAACCCAGCCATCTCCAGCATGGAGTTGCTTTGCAGCTGCGCCTTTGCCAACTGAGCTAAGAGATTTGATCTTACGTCCAATTATGGAAATTTTTCAACTAACTAGATATCAACTAGAACGTCTTTTTACGAATTCCCAAAAAAGAGGTTTTTTACCATCTGAAACCAGAGTTCAGAAATTGTTTCTTTAGAATCCATCGTGTGACCTGTGAACACATTATGTATGGGATTTGTATAATAATTATAATAGTAATAGATAATAGGTTCTGTGATGTTATTTAAGTTTACGTGATTACTTTGACGTAGTAATAGAAAACTTATCATTGCCTTCCAAGGTCATAAATTTTCTATTTTTGATTCTTAAATTAATATGAATGTGAAAATAGTGTCTTTTTTTCAAAAAAAAAAAAATAGCAAACAGCAAAATATATTACTTTTGTTATTGAAAAGCTGCTCGAACAGGCGAAGCAAGGATAGCTAAAGGATTGTGCATGAGAAGTGAGCATCATCTAAGACTAGTATAATCCTAGAGCTAATATAAGCAAAACTTTCAACAAAGGAGTTCTATCACGGAATTTACTCATTTCAATCAATCAAGCTTAAGTATATTTGCTTTCTGCATCCGAGAACATTGCCAATCGAGAGTGAAAAATGAGTAAAGAGAAGAATGGTGTTGCATCGTATGCTGAGAGTCAGTTCATTAATATTATAGCTAAGCGCAATAATTCATTAGATAGAGAGCAGAGTGGCTTGGAAATTTTGGATCCAACTTTTCGTGAAGAAAGACAGTGGTATGGACAAAGATGATTTTGCGTAAGTAATAGCTACCGTAGTTTTCTCTAAACATCTTAACAGATGATGATGCTGTAGCTCGAAGATGTCTTCATCGTTGTAGTTGTCGTCCAATTCGATGCCAGACTCCTGAGCCGCTAGCCGCGACTCGGCAGCCTTCTTCTTACTCGCGAACGCCGCACTAGCGCCCGCTTTCGCTATTCGTATTCGTGCGAGACGTGCTTTCTACAAGAGGGACAAAAAGTGGACGCAAAATTAAACGGGGTCCCCGCAGTACTTACACCGAGTTGTAGTCGACAATGTCGGCCGGACCATTGGCCAAGCTCCGGATGCCTACCCGCTGTGCTTTCCGCTTGTCCGCCCGCTGGTTCTGATGGTAGATGCGGCTGAAGTTGGACACGATTACAGGTACGGGTAGCGCGATGACCAACACACCGCTCAGTGAACAGACACCTCCCACAATCTTACCGGCTATTGTCTCGGGCACCATATCACCGTAACTGTTGATTGAGGGGGAGAAATGAGAAGAAATTCATTAATTATTAATTTAATTACATCATTCAAGGATCGCTTGTTTTCAATCGTTCAAAGTGTTGAGCAAATCTATCGTCGCTGAAATCGGTTCTCACTCATCATCATCATCATCATAAGGCCGTTTTTTAAAAGCCGCGTGATGGCCACATTTCCACGCCACACGACGTCTCCAAATTGGCAACTAATTATTAATTAAAACATTTCAATCATCGAGCGCAAACCTCGACCGGACGAGCAACAAACGTGCGCGAGCGTCTGCCGGGGGCGATACAACCTATGTGGTGTTCGATATTCTCAGAAATTGATGTGTGTGCTCGGCCGCAAGGAGTAATTTGGTGAATGAGTCGCTTTTTGCTCAGTTTGAGTTGCTTGCACGTGATCTAGCAGTCAGTTTACTAGAAGTTGAACTTTTCAACACGATAAGTGATTCAAATTGTAATTGAAACCGAGTGGAAGGATGCGGGCAAGTCATTTTAACTGAGGGAATGTGACCCATTCATTGAGTGACTCTTTGCGGCAGTGTGCAGTATGGGAAGCGAAAGATTTACAGTTTTTTTTACGTGAGATGGAATGAGAAGAGTCGAGAGAGACGGGAAGATTTATTTGAGTAATCGATTCCTCATCCAAAAAATAACGCCTCTCAGTACTTCATTCCGGTAGCTCGTAGTTCTAAATTTGGACAGATTATTCATCATATGTGAAAATATTAGGGTTGGACATGGTTTTTGGGAGGGAGTAAAAACTGTCTTTCCGCTATTAATATAATTATGAAGTATATTTGGATCCATTTACGATTCCATTCATCCATTCTCAATCAAGGAACCTCTATTTATACATCTCTCTCTTGAAAACTGCCTCGAACTGACTTGGGCTGCTTTGATCAATTTGTTTTCCAAGCTTATCTAATAGATTTAGTTTGTGATTTGAAATCCAAAAATAGCTGTTTTATTTTCAAAAATAACCCCTCCCAATGCTATCCACTTTTATAAAACGATTTCAATGGATATATACTGTTTCAGAAGGTATAAACACTTTTTCAAAATAACAAAAAAGTTTTTTTAGTTTTAATAATTTTATTTGGCAAATCATGTATGTATTTGTGTTTTATAAGATATTTTACTCTCATTTAATCAAAATATTTAATCATAGCCAAGACTCCTATTTTTTCCTCGATCATGACCCATTAGCTTCTGCACAGTGGTACTTCCCACCATTTTGACCACTTTTGGCCAATCTTTTTTAAATTTTTGGATGTCGTCCGCTGGTTTTATGAATTATGGTTAAAGCCCAAAAAGTCTCGATTGGCCTTGCCTCCGGGCAGTTCGGCGGATGCATGTCTTTCGGCACGAAACATACATTTTGACTTTTGTACCATTCTAAAGTGTCCTTTGCGTAATGACATGACGCCAAATCAGGCCAAAACACTATTTGACCTTCGTGCTACCTGATCATTGGCAATAATCGCTTCTGGAGACATTCCATAACGTATTTCTGAGTGTTCATCGTCTCCGTTGTGATGTATGGACTAGATGTTTTACCACACTTGCATATTGCCTGTCAAACCATAACCTTCATACCGAATTTTTCGGTAAAAATTGCCTTCTCCGTTTAGGGGATGTCTTTGTCTTCGCTTACAGTATAGAATTGTGGTCCGGGAAGCGTTTTGTAATCTAGTTTCACATACGTTTCATCGTCCATTATTATATACCCAGAATTTCTACACAATAACGAATCGTATAATTTGCTGGCCCGTGATTTAACAGACGTGGGCTGTTTTGGGTTCCTTTTGGGTTTTTTCTGCTTTCGGTATGTTTTTAGCCCAAGTCTTTCTTTGGCACGCATAACGTTACTAGACGAGGTCCCTAGTTTTTTCGCAACATCCCGAACGGAAGTCGCTGGTTTTCGCTTGTAGGCATCCCTGATCTGTTTATCGATATCTGGACTAACAGGACCGGATTTCCGACCACTCTTCAGCGCATCTTCAAACGTACACTGTTCTCTATACTTTCGAATCACAGATCGTACCGCTGCAACGGTTACACCTTCTTCCTTGGCCAATTTTCTCAAGGATAGTCCGCTCACTGTGCACCATATGTACACGATACTTTTTTGTTGGTCCGGAGTAAGACCGCGCATTTTGATAGGTAACACAAAACTGAGCACTTTATTGATGCTTTGTAATTAAGTAATGTGCAAACAAAAGGACGCAGCCAAAACATGTTGAAATATTTCATTATATTCAAAGTGACCGTTAAAATAAGGTGTGCTTATACTTTCTGGAACAGCCATTACCTTTACAAATATCTCACAGTTGCGTTCCGTAGACTTGATCTATATTAATATTTTGAAAACTAATTGGCACTTGAAGACGAAGCATAAACACGTCGGCACAGGCACGCAGCGAAAAACTCCACCATCTCGAAACAGCTTTATCAGTGCAACACAAACCAGAACTCTAAATTCATACAACAATGTGACGTCATGATTGACCGCTCCATTCCGTAAATTAGGAAAGTCTCTATCAAACGAGCCGCATCCAAGTTCGGTCAGATGGGTAAACATTTCATAATTATTACCAAAGCCATGATCCACCACGGCTTGAGAATCCATTGCTGCCCCAGATGATGCCAACTTGGCAGCCACAGCGTCGTGTCATCTTGCCATACATCACCTTATTTGTTCATTTGCTGACGATGATGGCGATGATGATGTTTAAGGAGCGTGACCGGCACAAAGTCGGTCACGGGAGCTGATTTGGATTCATTTTCCCAGGAGAGTGTGGGGACCAATCCTAATGAAAATGATGTAGTTTAGGATTTTTTTCAAAATTACTAAACATGCAGCACTTAAATTGTGTTCCGATTATAGATCAACCAGTTATAGTTAATAAAGGGTGAGTAAGAAGTTGCTGTACCTAATGATAAAACGTAGAAGAAACAATGCGTTTTTGGATATCATATTTTATTTTTTTTTTACAAAACATTTTATAGGGTAAGGGGAAGTAATGTAAGCCTAGCTCTTTTATTCGGCCTTTGTACCAAATATGTAATAAATTCAGCGAAATTCGACAAATAATTCAAGTGCTTTTTTTCATTTGGGTGAATCTAACATTGAGAGATTCTCTCTGATCTCGATCTCTTTCATTTGTTACAGTGCCATTATAAAACTTTCGAGGTGTTTTTTAGAACAGATCAAAACCCAACACTAGTGGCTAGTATACTCTACAAATAATAGAATGAAAAACGTAAAGGTGAATTAAATTTAAATGAAGGAGAAAGAAATCAAAGAGAGTCTATTAATGTAAGATTCGCCTATTAATGAAAAAAAAAACCCCTAGAATGGATAACAATATGGCGTCAACTTTCTTCAGCATTGAGAACTTTTTTATCATTTTAGGTAGCTATTGAATTAACGATATTCATAACTTTATAGCCGCCATGATTTCATTAGTTAAAACGACAGATTTTCTGCACGATTTCCAAATGTACTAAATCTGGATAAAAGGTGTTCCGATCAAAATTTGGTCATAAAGTAATGTGTGTAAGTCGATCATAGTTTTTATTAATAAGTCAAATTATTCTTTTTCAAGTTCAGTCAATACAGAATACAGAAGAAACATTCAGCTAAGATTCCTTTTTACCGAATGCGAATTGCCGGGTCTTCGTTAAATACCTGCCATAAGATTTTGTACAGTCTCCTTGTCCACTTTATTCAGCGCAGAACGCCAGTTTACCTTGAACTGTTTCTCGCCCTCAGCAGTTTTTTGAATCTTCTTAAGGTTCCGCTTGACGATGGCCCAATATTGTTCGATTGGGCGGAGTGCTGGCGTTTTGGGAGGTTTCTTGTCCTTGGGCACCACTTGAACGTTGTTGGCAGCATACCACTCCATGGCCTTTTTTCTGTAATGGCAAAATGCCAAATCCGGCCAAAATAGAACGGAACAATTGTGTCGCTTCAGAAAAGGCAGTAGACGAATTTGTAGGCACTCGCTCTGATAAATTTCCAGGTTGACGGTTCCGGTCGCAACGGAAACGTTTCTCTGAAAGCCACAGGTACAGATGGCCTGCCACACCAGATATTTCTTTGCAAACTTTGACAGTTTAATGTGCTTGAAAATATCTGGTCCGATTATCATATAAAATTCCTGTCCAGGAAGCTGTTTAAAGTCTACCTTGACGTAAACTTCATCGTCCTGTACCACGCAATCAAACTTTGTCAGCATCGTCGTGTACAACTTTCGCGATCGTGCTTTGGCCGACGTGTTTTATTTATCGTCGCGATTTGGAGCCACCACTTTCTTGTAAGTCGACAGTCCAGCTCGTTTTTGAGCTCTATCCACGATCAAAGGCGCCACTCCCAGCATTTTTTGTGACATCTCGGACGGAGAGGTTTGGGTTCCGCTCGAAACTCTTTTTATTGTCGCTGTGGCCTCCAGCCTTCGGGTTCCCCCCGATGCAGCACTTTAAATACGTTGGTTACAGTTGATTTAGCCACATTCAACAATTTTGTCAACTTGGCGTGAGAGTAGTTTGGATTTTCGCCATGCACGTGTAAAATTTTGATGCGTTGCTTCTCTTCCTTCGACAACATTTAAATAACTGAAGTGCTGATCTCAAAATCATAATAGAAGCATGATGCTACACGCACACATCTTCAAAATGAAGGGTGTGCAAAAATTTGAATGCACGATGAAAGAAATTGCGTCAAGTTTAAGTCGACCAAGTTTTGATCGAAGCACCCTTTACATTTTATCTTGAAAATTTAATTTTTTTGATGAATTGTGATTTTGCCAGAAAACTGAAGGCCCATTTATAAAAATGAATTATGTTATGGCTTCCGAACTTTGGCTTATTGAACTCATCAGATAGTTTAATTCTTGCATTGGTTAAAATGCAATGTGTGTTTATGAGTATGTCTCTGTAAATTGTCCAAATCAAATATTTTAATTATTATTAAGCAAAAAAAAACTCTATTATGTATGTTATAATGTTTAAAATGTTGTACGGTCGAAAGAATGCAAGCAAAAATCAATACAGCCTTTTAAAGAAGTTGAAATGAAATATGATTGTGAAATTTCAAGTTCAGTGGAGTGTATATTGCTAACAAAGAACTGTCTAGAAAATAATAGTAGAAAACCGTACGAAAATTGTTGTTTATGTCAAATTTAGAGGATGAGACGAAGTTGTATCCATTAATAGACCCAGCATGGAGCCTTTGAACTATATTACAACCTTTTCCTTTATATATTTCTGCTGTAAAAAAGGAAGTTTTTCAACATTTTGGTGGTGCATAGAGATGAACAACATATTAAAAATCACCAAACAAGGGTGTAGCCAGCTGAGTTTCGCTTGCTGCTCAATTATTTAATTAGTTACAATAAAAAAAAAATATCGACCTTAGCTTATTAGGCTGAGTTTTAGGGCACATACCTTATTTACTTCTTATCCAGAAAAAAGTTCAGACAGCCAGCGGTTCATTTTCCTTAATTTTCCTTAGCATTCTCTTTACTTCTCACATTACAGTGGGGCAAGGCCGGACAATAATTTATAAAAGGCGACGTTTAATTATTGCATTTTATTTATTTATTTCCTCAATGACCTACTTTCGAGTATAAATTTTCCAAAATTTGAGGTGAATCGGTCGAAAACTGAAACTTCCAGATTTTTTAAAGTTGTCAAAGTCTATGAAATATGCTAATATTCTTAATGCGAATAATTTCTTCGCCTTTGAATCAATTAGTTACAGAAACGTCTTCATAGTTGGTATAAAATAATAACAATTTGTGAACACTAAGGTATTCCCAATAGGAAAATTTCACTGCAATCCGGTTTTGTGCACATATTTTTATGAAAAAACATCGAAGCATGCTTTGCTCGCAAGCGGACATGTTTTGGATTCGGTTGTAAATTTTTGTAGTTCTACGCCTAATATGCTTTCATAAATTAGTATGATTTATTATTCAACTAAATCAAGTGCGATGGACCGTTTTGACCTATACTATCCAAAGAATAACACTCTCATCAGTTGTGTTTGCTAAAAGGTCCTCGGTAGACCCAGTAGAATTGGTAAAGTGGTACCACGGGATATGGAGCCGGCACCAAGAGCATAACCAGTTCAGAACTGAGAGTGTTTGTGCGATTTTAGATGACGAAAATGGGTGAGTTCCGCAGCAAAAAAAGGCCGCAGATTGGTTGATTAGAGATATTGAAGACTGTGAAGAACTTAAATAACTGATGATGGAGAGTAGAAAAAACTACTAACTGACGTTCCAGCTATCAAAAGACCCCTTGGTGAGCTCGAGCCTGTTTTTTAGTTGAATATTTTTCGTTGCTTAGGTCAAAAACCCATTGCAACTATCAAAAGCACAGCTTTACTTTGTGAAATTACGAGAATCTACTCAAGAAACCAAACTTTTTGTTTCCCTTGCATTATTTTGCGATTGTATTATTTTAAATCGCTAAGCAATGGCTTGAAATAACTTCAATATTTTTAGTAGTAACAGTAACAGTAACAGTAACTTCAATATTTTTCTTATTCCTCATAATTGAATCTCATAATAACATTCACTGCCAAATTTCCATACCGAGACAAATAACTTACAGATCTGTATCGAATATGGATAGAGGCTTTATTTATTTATTTATCAATTGTTCGTCCATAGTTCATTCTAAGCTGGCGGCCGTAGAATGTATTCAAACATGTAACGGAAACAAAAAATAAACAATTATGCATAAAGTTGTATATTAAAATAACGCAATGTTGTTGCTGCTTGGTTAAAAAGCAATTGCTTCCACCACATGTTCTTATATTTTCAGACATTCTTTTCTTTTCAGAGAGCTAGTAATGGCGCTATAGGAAGCAAGGACTAAAGTTGATGCTTAATTCCCAAACCATTAATGAGTTAATTCTTAAGTCCCAACCGTTTGAAGAGAAATGGAGCATCAGCTTCCTAAGACTAGGTGCTCCCAACGACCATTTTTGAATAAATGTTTGTTCTGTACACCAAACAGAACATTCTATTCAATACTCTCTCCGACTATTCATTTCATTTTTCCTTTGATATATATTGAAGACTACGTGGGTTCCGCGTGTCTTTTTATGGTAGATACCAAATCCTCCCTATCTCCAACGGTTGCATGGGTGTGGACAAGTGAGCGATCGTGAAGTGTATTTCTGGAGATTATTGCGTGAAGCAACGTATCAGTAACTGGTTGCGTTTCAAGGTGGCATGCAATGTCTTCAACGATTTATTCTTCATTGTAGCTTCAATCACGAGGTGTGGATTCGTCCATGCTAATGCTAATGCTATTTTTTTTTTAATGAAAAACCGTCTTTTGGAAAGTTACAGTCAAAAAGATATATAAAAATTCATCTATTCAAAATATTTTCTCTCAGGGTGTCATCTACTTATCATTGTATGCTGGTAAATAATCCGCTCCTTACCTTTTCAGCATAGAAATCTAGTTTTTGAAAATCATAGCGGCGGTCTGTGTCGATCTGCGCCAAGGTCACAAATTTGATAAATACTGAAAATTTAATTTGACGGCATACGGTTAAGCTGAACTTGCGCGGTATGTATTTTACCCAAGTTAGCACGGTTTTTGTTCCGTGGACTAACTACTCCTTTTCTAGAGCCTGGAAATTTGGCTCAAACCTATGACTTTTTCTTCCATGTCTAGTGGTCAAATGTTCCGAAAAACACCAGTCACCCCAAATCCTAAATTTAAGCTACGGCACTGGTTTAGTGGAGATACTAATCTTGCAGCGAAGTGAACTTTAACTCAAAACATAACACAAAGTGAGTTACAATACATTATTTCGCTGAGCACATAATCAAGCGGAACACCAAAGTAACATTGCCAAAACCATTCAGCTTTATTAAGTTTTATTAAAGTTTTTTGAAAGCCTCTGAAAATCAAATAGGTTTTACAATGGCACCAGGAGGTGTCAAAAGAATTCATATTTAAGTCAGGTCTAAGAGAATCTATACAGCTTGCTAACAACAATCTTAAAACTTTGTTTCCTCATATTCCTTTCACTTCTATCAAACGGTTTATTTCGACTTTACAAACTCGTAACTAGAATGCTGGTTTGAAAAGTCGATTGAGGTCTTATTCATATTATCTTTTTATGGTTAGTTGAAAATATTTTTTTTTACGAGAGTACCTAAAAAGGCTGAAAATCTTAATAATAAAGGAATAAAAAATAGTCATTACCGAAGTTAAATTGGATTTTTGACAAAACTGTGATTTCTTCCAATGTTCATATTAAAATAATAGAAATAATTTAAGTTTGGAAAAATAAATACATCAAATTTTATATTTTATGCTAATGAACTGTACATTGGAGACCAATTTCAACATTTTATAAGATAACCTTATTAATTTCATTACTTTTCAGGTAATTCATGATTAATCTATCGAAAATGTTTGTTTTAATTTCGTTTTTGTCCCTGCAAACTTGCATAATCTCCGAAGCGCATTAATTATCTGCTCTTATCGTGCCAATATTCACCAAACAATTAAATGCGCTTATGTTTTGGAGCGTGATACGCTCTGAATAATTTGTTTCGTATATTTTACTCTCAAACCAAATTTTCCGCAACACTAGAACTTTTTTTTCTAAGATATTATTTAATGCTAAATGAGTCAGAAGAGCAGCGAATTGAACAAAGCAGAACAACAAAAACAGCATCCACGATATCACAGAGAAGTCTGACAGCTGTGGCCATTTGTCCGTAGGCTGATTTTCATGGCCAATAGGTTTTATGAAGGTTCTCAGGTGGTCATAACATGTTTTAATAGAACGTTTTCAAAATATTTATGGTCTTTTGAAGGTCGTTTTAGCTTGTTTTCATAATCGTCTATAAAGTGAGCATCTATTTACAAATTTCGGCTTTAAAGAAGCATTAAGGAGGTGTTGTTAGACCAAACCGTTTTGAATGTAGTTTTATCAACAAAGCCAGGATGAGTGCTAACGGCGCAGCATAAATGTTTGCGTTCAATGGCAATTTAAAAACGGAACCATTTTACAGTCTGTTATGAAATTCGAGCTCTATTTACCTGCTAAAAGTCAAACATAGCCAAAATGAATACAGTTTCGAATGGTGAGTTATGATTTACATGGATGTATTGCTTTGTTTATCATTTTAGTTTTTCAATACTCAGAAATTTTCAATATTGGATATCTTTGAATGTATGCTTCATATCGTTTATCGGTTGGATTTCCAAAAATGGGGCAAGACAGGGAATGAAAGAGAAGCCAAAGCAACAAAACTGAGGATTCAACACGACCTTCACTCGAAGATGGGTTTTCATGTCGATAAAACTCGGGCAAGCTGTGGCAACAGTAAAGACCGCAACAAGACCGACGGTTTTTTGCAAACGCACCATTTCACTTCGGAAATCTCTAGAATCACATTGGAATCTCCTTAAGTGTGGAAATCAGTAAAACAAAATTCGAAAACTACGCCTATGAAACAGCACAACCATACGTTGTATTGTATGGATGGTATTGGATGCACTGCATAAAGTTTTGATGTATGGACATGCAATAATTGACAAAGCCATGCTTTCAATTGGTCGAATGTCCGAAGAAGTACAAAAGCACGTTCACAAAAATATGCGGCGTTTAAGAAAGGGCCATTTTTTCAGAAAAGTCAGGTAATTTTTGCCGTAGTTTTCCATTCACAAAAAAAATGTTGTGCCATGTTTCCGTCGTTGAAATTGCCACCTGGTACCACCTAATTAATGTGCAATTATGTGAAAAAATTACAAGAGCACTCGACACTGAGGAAGTCTGTAAGTAGCAGACGAAATAGGCCTATCTGTCAAAAGATAAGCTCATAGTGGAATTAAATTGAATTTGCTCGCGATTACTAGCGAAAATTTAAAAAAGTGTTTCAAGGTTTAATTTTTTATTTTTTTTTAAAAGTGATCAAATGAAGTGTTAAATTTTAAATTCTCCTAGTTTCCCAATCACAATCGTTCTGCTAATACGCTCAAAAAAGTTTTTTTTTTAAAATAGTGTTTAAAAAAAGTGAAAGTACAAGAAATAGTTAGATCAAATCAAACAATTTAAAAATAACCTCACATATATTGAAGACTACACAGATAATAAGAAATAGTTAATTTTCTACGTTATCTAATGCAGAGAATGCTAGATTTGGCAGAAACTAATGGGATAATTCATGAAATTTGTTGTCAGATAACGCCTGAATCTAGCCTGTTGTATGAAACATTGTAGACATTGTTGTATGGCATATGAAAGATTGCAAATAATTTCGTTATTTACGCCTCCTTTTGCTTGGAATTAATCGGAAATTTTACGAACTTGTTAAAATTACTTAGTTTTTTCTGTGTATACTAATCTTACTCAATTTCTCTCGCATCTTTTCTCGAATTTCCGTTTTCTTAGCTTTCACTACTTCGTGTGACTTCCTAACACGCCATATAGGTTTATCAAATCTGTAGGACACTTTAAATTACATTTCCATGAAATATGGAAAAATATTTGCGCATCAAGAGGATCAAAGCTATATTTATATTTTCCAGGGTTATTGGAGTCTTGACCATTTATATTATTTCTATAATAACTACAACCGCTTTGAACATAGTAGTCGTGGAAAATGATATTTTTCAAAATATGAGGAAATTTCCGATTTATGGCTTAGGTTTTTTTTAAGTTGTATCTTAAAAAATAAAAGCGATAGACGTACAAAAATTAAAAAAAAACCAATATAAAACAGTAATTCTACAAACTTTTAATACTTTTTATGCTTTATAATTATCTCTCGAGACCTATTGTTCGGTGGTATAAAATTAAAAAAGCAATAAAACTGGTGGTCAAATAGCGTTAATTAGTAATGTTCCATACTGTTTGGTGATTATAAAGATCTGGGTCAGTTCGTAATAATGTTCAGTTCCGTGCAAACCTGAAGAAGGAGTTAACAATTAAAAACGACAAGTGATGGTTTCGCCTAAACTGGGATGTAACTATCTATGACGACATGGTAATGCGTGGCAAGACCGATATACTAAGTAATTATACTCCAGTTAGGCATGAAGATGAATTATTGTACTAGTACTCGTGAGGTACTTAGTGCTCTCAAGGACGTGGAGCAAGACAGGTAATTGTTATCCATTGTATTAACAAAAATTATTTTTTAATAGGTTTGCGTCGACCATCAGTTGAATCGGTTGAATCGGTTGTGCCGATACTTTGTTCCGCAATATTTTGTAATTGGGCGTAGCGGTTTGTCTATTGGTTGCCTATTGTTCGTTGCGCGAGTGGTCGAGTGGACATGAGAAGCCGTGGTTCGCCGGGTAAGAATTATTCATTCATCATGCTCGTCGGGTCACTCTATCTTGGAACAAATAAACCATCCCATTTTGTAAGTGGCTCCAGCGCCATCCGTACTGTTGGTGTGTATCAGTTCAAGTTGTCTCTCAGTGGTTGAGATTTATATCCTAGTTCCCAATGAAAAACCACTATCATATTTTGTGAGTTGCCCCAATGGTATCCTAACTGTTGATTTAAATCGGTCAAACTCGATTTTTCAGCATTATTAAAAATAATTTTGTTTTACCAATAAAAACCCACAATCACACTATGTCAGTGGTTTAGGTAGCATCCTAACTGTTGGTTTAGGAGTCGTAACTAATTTTAAAATATTTCACTTGACAGCTTATCATTAACTAAAATAAACTCTGCTACTACCCAATCCTGTTCTACAAAATCCCAGTACTTTCTCTTGGACGTGCAGAGGACTCTGCGGCTTCCAATAAAACGAGTATCACGTCAACATATTCCTACCCTTTCCCTACTTGATCTGCATTCGGACGGGGCCAGCGCCTGTATTGTCTTAGTTTGGGATCACCAGTTTTTACACATTGAAGATGTATGTTAGTCCCAAGCATCATCTATTGGTCCTCTGTGCAAAAACGGCTGATCTGGCAATAACGGAGCTACAACCTCGGGCGGTCAATTATGCTCATGCTCTATAACTTCGTAGAACATTTCGTATTGCTATTTATCAAAAGAAAAAAGTTTGAAAGTGAATTACTTTACTGATGAAATTAGGTGTATAGGAACTTTTTGCAAACAACGTGGCATATGCTAACTAGACACTGTTCAGAAGAGTAGGTAATGAACCAGCCCAAGAGGCTGAAAATCACCATAATAAAGCCAAAAATAAAAAAATACAAACTGTTCAGAAGACATAAATACACTATCTCTTATATTATAGGTCTGTATGCGCAATAATCCAGACACCTCAAAACATGATTAAAACATAAATTTCGCAATATGTTTCCGTCGTAATTGCTTATTTCAGATTCATGGGATGTGTTTTAACAATTCCTGAAGAAAAAACATAGTTATTTGGTATTTGCATAAAATTTTCGAACTTTGCGCTTAACTCCATGAGGGGTTTGTACGGACTCATCAGAAATCGTAGAAGCCGTCTTTGTCCAAATTTGCTGGAAATGTTTGATGTCTTTGATTCCTTGCTTCTTTCCAGAAAGCTTTCGCTTAATCAGAGCCCAATATCTCTCGATTGGTTGTAGCTCTGGGCAATTTGGCGGTTTTGAGGTTTTTGGTACAATGTTCACTTGATTTGCTTGGTACCACTCCATCACAGTTTTAGCATTGTGGCATGATGCCAAATCGGGCCAGAACAAAGGTTTTTCTTTGTGACTTTTGATGAAGGGTAGCAATCGCTTCTGCAGACACTCTTTCTGATAGATCTCCTTGTTGATTGTGCCTGTAGTGACGAGAGATTTACTCGTTTTGCCACAGTGGCAAATTGCTTGCCACACAAGGTATTTTTTGGGAAATTTCGATGCCTTTTTCGTTCTGAAATGTTCAGCTGTAGCGTTTCTGGCCATAGCAGAATAAAAAGCCAGCCCTGGAAGCTGCTTGAAATCCTCCAGGACATAAGTTTCATCGTCCATAACAACGCAGAAAAACTTCGACAAATATTCGCAGTACAAACATCGAGCCCGTGATTTTGCTGCCAAGTTCTTTTTGTCGTTGCAATTTGGAACTGTTTTTACTTTATACGACTTATGTTCCAAACGTTGATTTGATTTTTGGACAAAACCAGGCGACATCCCTATTTTAAATTGTGGATGCAGATTTTGGTCCTACCTATTTTTTCTCCGTGGACCACAATGAATTCTTCTCAAAGGGTATCATTAATAAAAAGAGCCAACTAAAATAGCAAAGGAACAAGGATGAGTTAACATTAAATCACGAAAGAAGAAGGACCACAGTTTATTTAAAATGTTTTGAAGTAGGTATTCGTGTTTGTTTTTCATACTGATGAACAATTTAAAAAAATCGAATTGCGGCTGTCAGAAAAAGTGGTCAGGTTTTGAGCGGTAATATCTCAGTCATTTCTGTTAAGATTCGCAAAACTTTTGCACTTATTGATCGCAAATCTTTCTACGCATCGATTTAAATAGAGAAAATTGTTGATTTCGGATTACTTCCTATTGTAAAATTCATAAATGTTAAGCCTTGTTTTAAGAAGCTATTTAATTAAAAAAAATTGCATTGTACAATTAGACTGGCCTACATTTAATTGCGTATTCCTACGTCATGATTAAAAACAACGCAAAGGAGCGGTACCTCAAATTTTATTTGTGTATAACCCACAAACATTGCCTATGACTCCGTCACGCTAACGCGATTCAGCCGTACGAATAGGTAAACTGGTTAAAACAATACCCAAATCAAAAAAATTCAAACATTTCACCCTAGGCAAACAAGTAATTACTATTTACATGGGTTGCAATTTCAACGTGGACATCTTTATGTGGCTCTGGAATTGATGAATCGGGTATGTATGGTGACTTCATATTCCAGGTTTTTTTTTGCAGGAATTTCCGCAACGTAGTTGAGGTGAAATTGCTTTTAAAAACTAGAAAGGACAGCCCAATGGGGTTGTACGCAAAGTTGACGTAGGACTACGAAGCAATGTGTCTTCTAGATCGCTTGATTGTTTAAAGAGTGGCCGAAATTGGTTTCCTTCCAAATAGAATCCTCATACACTAAACGTTCGCACAACATCCTTTATTTGATATAGCCTGTCTTGGTATCTAAATTCATACATCTTGCTTTCACTGGAAATAATATGTATGACATCATCAAATAATATACCTTGCAGTGCGAATGAGTTTTGTTCATTTGGGAAACTTTTACTCAAGAGGCTAGTTTAATTCAACTCCAATTGCATACGGTTTCTACTAGGCCTATGTGTGTACAACACTGTTCAAAGTGCAAATGTCAAAAACATTACGGCTTCGGCACACGAAAGATATTTTTCGCCCCCGAAACCCAGCCCCCAGCACTCCCAAAGACATGTCAACTTTTCTAGTTGTTTTTATGGCCCGGAAAAGGGCCAATTTGGGTTCAAGGGAACAGCTACTGCCACCACCTCATTTCGTCATGAAACTGATTTACCTCGTGAAACGTCGTGTCAGGCTAGCTTTCCCGGCAGCATGATTGAAAGGCAGTTGCAATTTCCAGAGTCGTCAGAGCCATCCGCCAACTGATTTAAGTCAGCCGGGCTGCTACGCTTTCAATCCGCTAGAAAATGTCAATTACGAATGCTGCGACATTTTAGTTGGACATTCTCAAAATTATTTGATTTCTATCGAATGATTGAATTTTCAAACAGACAAAAGAAAAATTCAACCAAACAAACTCTTTAGTTGATAAACTGATTTGGTCATCCTGAAAAGGACGGATTTAATTGACGAGGGAGAAATAGTTTACGATTCCCCTAGGGTTGTTTGTCTCGTCACGGGCGGCTTTTCCCGCCAACTATTTCACGTCTTCAGAAACAATGTCTCTCTCAACGAGGTTGACACGAGCATCGGCACCAACAGCCAACTATACCAACGCCTCTATGCACTCCCGCTTTACTTAACTCAGTTTTTGAGTACAATGGTATGCTATCTCTTTTTCTCTCACAGAAATGTTACTCAATTTTCGTAAAAAGTGAATCTAATCAAAAATTGAGTTGATCCACTTTTTAACGAAAATTGAGTGACATATCCGTGAGAGAAAAAGAGATAGCATACTCAAATTGAACTAAAAACTAGAAGGGACAGCCCAATGGGGTTGTACGCAAAGTTCACGTAGGACTACGAAGCATTGTGCAATCTAGATCGCTTGATTGTTTAAAGAGTGGCTGAAATTTGTTTCGTTCGATATCGAATTCCCATACACTAAACATTTCGCACTACAACCTTAAATATTTGATATAGCCTGTCTTGGTATCTAAATTCATACATAGGTTATCAAATTTTATCAAACAATGCCCCAAGGGCTGAACTGAAAATTTCATGTAAAACATAAACACTTTAAACACATCAAAAACATAAAATTAAACAAAGCTGAAGAACCCAATGGGCTAAAACACTTCAATCAACCACCCCGAAACCCAGCTTTCAGCATTCCCAAACACATGTCAACTTTCTTTTCCAGTTGTTTTGTTGGCCCTGAAAAGGGCCATTTTGGGTTCGAGGGAACAGCTACTAACACCGCCTCATTTCGCCATGAAGCTGGTTTACTTGATCATGGCTTTGGCGGCTCTCGGCAGCATGATCAAAAGGCGGTTTGAATTTCCAGAGACGTCAGGGCCCTCCGCCAATTGATTTAAGTTAGTCGGGCAGCTACGCTCTCAATCCGCTCGGAAATGTCATTTACGAAGCTGTTCATAATGCTTATTGCTTTGGGGGAAACGGGTTAAAATGCTTCACTGTTTGCCTTCCGAGATGGTGAAGCGAGAATGCACCATAAGAGCAGATTGTGTTGATATGATCGACCACCTGAAAATCATTATCCTTATTGCGCTGTAGATGGTTGTGGTCTGTTTGGGAATTGAAAGTCTATTATTGCCGATAGACGTCTGGGTTGAAGTAGTGCTAAATGAACGATAGAACAGTATTGGGAAGTGAATATGTAAGAAAATTATATTGTTAGCTCTTTAGATTGCATTAGGTGGCCCTAAAAAGGACCGTTTGGTTTTAATAATGATACGGCCCTAGTTTTATTTTCTACGATGGTTGAACCACATACTTTGCAGCCATATGTATGCTCCGACATTTTAGTTGGACATTCCCAAAATTATTTGATTCCTATCGAATGAATGAAATTTCAAACAGCACAAAAGAAATATTCAACCAAACAAACTCTTCAATAAGCAACTGATTCGGTCGTACTGAAAAGGACGGATATAGTTGATGGGGGAGAAACATGAGGTTTCTTCTTGGTATTCTTAGTTCACCTCCTCGTCGGTGCGGGTGGCCATCTGCAGGTGACGTGGGATGATTCTTGTCCCGTTGTTGTCACGGGCGGCTTTTTCCCATCAACTCGTAGGCTTAAGCAGCCTTATTTCTCTCAGCGAGGTTGACGGGAGCATCGGCCCAAACAGCCAACTGCACCAACTTCTCTGGATAACGACTGCTCGCCAGTGCATCCTCCAGTGTGGTCGCACGCCTACTGCGCTGCTACAGCACATTTTGCTCTGCACAGTACTACAACTACCGTAAGACTGAATCAAATTTTCATTCAACGAAGTCAATGTGATACTAATTGCATCAAACGGAACGAACTTCAGTAAGTGCGCCACATAATTAGTTTTAATAAGTGCACGCTAACGGATGATTTTCTTAACAGAAATTTTCCTAATTTGCTAGCCACTGCCAGCAACTAATCCGCTATGCATAACTAGGAACTAAAACGAACTCAACCACATAATCGGTCATTGACGTGTCACAATTCGGCTCGAATTATCCCTCCTAAAATTTCGTTCGATTGTTGTTCAACGGTTTTATGATATACTCCGGGACGCGGCGTTTAATGAATGCTATTTTCAGCCGTGACGCGGTAATTGAACTACAAACCGACAAAAAAAATTCAACTAAACAAACTCTTCAGTTAATAAACTGATTTGGTCGTCCTGAAAAGGACGGATTTAATTGACGAGAAATAGTTTGCGATTCCCCCAGGGTTGTTTGTCTCGTCACGGGCGGCTTTTCCAGCCAACTCGTAGGCTTTAGCAGCCATGTTTTCGCAGCGAGGTTGACAGGAGCATCGGCACCAACAGCCAACTGTACCAACGCCTTTATGCACTCCCGCTTCACTTTACTCAATTTTTGAGTACAATTGTATGCTATCTCTTTTTCTCTCGCGGAAATGTTACTCAATTTTCGTAAGAAGTGAATCTAATCAAAAATCGAGTTGATCCACTTTTTAACGAAAATTGAGTAACATATACGAGAGAGAAAAAGAGATAGCATACAATTGTACTCAGAATTGAGTTAAGTAAAGCGGGAGTGTGGGCAACGACTACTCGCCAGTGCACCATCCAGGGTGCTTGCTGCCGCAAACTGTGTTGCAACAGCCTCTGCACAGCACCACGACTGATGTAAGACTGAGTCAAAATTTCAGCTAAGAGCTGGTATGTTACGGCGTTGGATGCTATTGCACAAAAGAAGGCGGTACCAACGAAGGCAATGTGATACAAATTGCACCAAAGGGGACGAACTTCTGTTATTGCGCCACAATAATTAGTTTGAATTAGTGCACGCTAGCGGATGATTTTCTTAACAGAAATTTTCCTAATTTGCTAGCCACTGCCAGCAACTAATCCGCTATGCATAACTACGAACAATGGCGAACTCCACCACATGGTCGGTCTCTGATGTGTTGCAGTTTGGCTCGAATTATCCCTTCTAGACTTTCGTTCGGTAGTTGTTCGTCGTTTTGTGATAATATAATCGGGGACGCGACGTTTAATGAATGCCATGTTCAGCCGTGACGCGGTAATTGAATTACAAACAGCACAATAGAAAAAATCAACTAAACTCTTTAGTTAGTAAACTGATTTGGTCGTCCTGAAAAGAACGGATTTCGTGGCGCTACTACGCCACTGCACAGCTCTACGACTACCGAAATACTAAACTTGTTTGATAACTTGTACTTGTTCGATAACCTTCGTGGCTGCCTAGGAGACGTTCGTTACTTAAATATGAAATCTGTGCTAGGAAGTACAGTGTATTTGGTAAATTTACTCTGAAAAATCGACATTTTAAGACACCACCTTATCTTTGCGTTATTTTAAATAGTTAAGTGTTAAAAATCAATAGTTTTCATTATGAAAATCGATGCGTAGAAATATTTTCGATCGATTGGTGCAAAAATTTAGTAAATGTTTGGAGAAACGACTGAGATATTAACGCTCAAAACCTGACCACATTTCGTGACGGTCGCAATAGATATTTTTTTAAACTGTACCCCAGTATTGAAAACAAAGACGTAGTCCTACGTCAAAATGTTAAAAACTGAATTTGATGGAATCAAGCTTGAAAGTAGGATTCATCAAGAAAATCAAACAAAACAACACAAAGAGGGATTTAAGTGCGCCCAGCCTCCCTTATTGGTCACAGTTGAAAAATTCAGACGCCGTCTAATTCGAAGTAGAAGATGGGGAAGAAAATATATGTAGATGCTCTTGGTCAAACATTGATAGCTCGAAGATGGTCAGAAACCAGCCACCGGTAGATGAGCTTGGACTGAAGCCAAGAAAAAGTTGATCAACGCAAAAAAAACACAAAAATACGGTTTTCTATGTGCCACAGTAGAATGACCAATTTTATACTGTTGCAGTACGATGCGCAGGCAAAACAACTAATAGCTTACCGACGGAAAGGCCGTGGAAAAAAGGAACAACTGGGCGGGAGAAAATTTCGTTAAAAAGCAATTTGGTTTTGACCTGGTTTTTTTTTCTCTCTTCCGATTTTTCCGACGACGATTTTGCTTCCCTGTGCGACTGACCACAAGTGCCATTGCCGCCATCGTCGTTGGAGTCGTTATTCGACCAAACGTTTTCCGGGTAATTGCAGCGCTATAATTTGTTGATAATTCCGATTTTTATCCAGCGCTTTCCGGAAGGGATTTGTTTTTACATTGGATTCGTTTGGATGTGTTTTTGGGCATATGCAATTATAGTTTGCTCAATTAGGGGCATGATGATTGCAGCAGTTACGCTGATTTTCGATTAAAACTGTGATAATAAGCAAATAAATTAATCTTCTTTTTCGAGTCATACAATATGACAAAATACATTACATATCCCTTACAATTGTCTCAAAGAAAGGTTACTTCTCAAAACAAAATGAAGATATTCGTAGTAACAAGTAGTAACGACAGTAGTCAGAAGCGGTGAGAATTAGCTTTTTTTACCATTTTAAAATTATTTTTAGCTGTGAAGTTCATACTACACTTAAGGAGTTCAAACCAAAATTTAAGTTATTCAAAGTATTACTTCTCCAACCGATTTTTTGTGATCGAAAACTCTAATTAGGTAATTTGTTAGCAAAAATATATTCGGTTTGAATTCAGCCTTTGAGCTGGTTTTGCAATAATCAATCAATCTCTCTCAGTGATATCCGTCATGGAGGAAGGCCCCGAATTGGCTACGGTTTGCTTTATTACATTGATCCATCATTTGTCTAAAGCTTCTTTCATTCCGAGCTTTCTTTAAATCGTTGCTCGAATTCACCAATTAATTTCTTAGTCAACACTCAAACCATCTGCTCTACCTTGCCCTTTCGTCACAACACAAGAAATGACTAATCGTTCTAATCTTTTTGCCGACTGCACTAATCATCCCCCCATCTACATTAGTAAAATGGATATCGGAACCTGAAAAAAAAACCACCCATTACTTTTCCCATCGAAACATAACACCTCTGTCGGAGCATTTTGCACGAAAGGTACCCACTCGTTTCGAGTTTCGTGACTTATGTTTCTCTCCATTGCCAACAGCCAGCATGACAAATCCTCGCTCCGAATGTCGTGCATCGTGCAATAATAAATTAAAATATCTCAACTTACACTTCGATGAGCATGGCAGGTCCGCTTTCCTACCCATATTTCGTCGCGTGTGTCGAACATAAGCTGTTAAAAACTGTACGAAACCTGCCACGGAGCTAATTAAGATTGTCACTCATATGCACCGTAGGATGTCATGAATGTCCATGAAACCGAGCAGGAGAAAATAAGAAATAAGTCATTACATGAAATATTTTCCTTTTAGTTTTACAAGACACTTAGTACGGTGAGTATGTAGATTTGGCCATTTGTAACTGAGCTTTGATATTTCAGCAATGTTCCTTCGCACATAGTACAAACAAGTTGATTCTCCCTTCACACGAGACGAGCTCATATGGAATGATTTTCGTGCAGCAGCAGTGTCATAACCCGTGGGGCAAAAATCCAGTGTACATGCTAAGCCGAGGAGTTCTGGTGGTGAGAGTAAAAAAGGTGCAGCGAAGTGAAGGAAAACTAATTTTCGACATAGTTTTGCCGGTCGCATGCACTAGTAATAATTCATATGGCACGTGACGCTCGCGACTGAGAATGTAGCTAGATACCTACAACTGAGCATTGCTGTCTGAGCTGTGTGGATTGCGCCGCAAATAGGCGCGACTAAGAGCACGTATTAAATAAAATTCCTAACGACCCGCCGTTCAGACTGGTTCTAGGGGATGGGCAGACATTTGAGCTTTTAAAATTTAAAATTAAGCGAAGCATTTTCAATCCGAAATGCAACAACAATTTATGTCAATCTCGATATTTTTGCGGCCTACAACTCATTTATAAGGATCATGGGGCACTTTAATGATTTGAAATCCATTGAATACTCCCAAAATATTGAATTTGATTATTTCTAAGAATTTTGTACAAAATACCAAAACGTCGAGTAAATTTCGATGTCCTGTGATCGGCACACGAGAGCCACTTGTAAGACATGAGAATCAGTCAAAAGTTACGAGTAAATCGAGACAATCAAACTTACCGATGTCGAGTTGGGTCTCAAGTTTCTCATGAAATCATTGTTTATGGACCCAATTATAGAAGTTGAGTCGAACATCACTTTGATCGACAGATCTGTTTTGCTATTACAAATGTCGAGATCGACGAAATTTTGTCGAGTTGGTCGATTCAATCGACCGCTCGGAAACTAGTGACTGACTTGCCACAGTTTGGCGAGTAAGAATTTGTTTTGATACGCGTTTTTCATTGGCTGGTGGTAAATGGCTAAGCAAGGAAAAATACACTAAAACTTCCATTTTTTGCAGTTGTATCTGTTAATGCAATTTATTTATAGCAAAAATATGTCTAATGCATACATATTCAAATTATTATGGTCATCACCACAGGTTTTACTGGCTTAGAGCTAGAGCCGAACTAATGCTTAGCAGATGTGTAAGGAATTTGACCAAGAGCTTGATTCACTTGGACCACCAATGCGCCTTTGGTCGGAATAACAAAAAGTGAATTTAATTGTCTCGTTAGAATACTATTACTTTTGTGATACTAACATTGGCTCTCAAGCCCATTGGGTTGTCACACTGAGACTTCGATCAACAGTAAAAGCCTGAGCTGTTGAAATAAACCATAGAACTGTGATTATCGTTTTTAAAGTACTTCTATACGCAAAAATACTGATATATAATGAAATGTATCATACATATGCACTTTGGATTTGGAAATTTACCCTCGAATTAAGTGGTTTATGAAATTAGTTCTAGATATCTATAAGTATAGAAAAATAATACCCAGAACTTAGGAAACATCCTACAAAGTTCAGAAGGACTTCCCAGAACTTCAGGTAGAGACTTCGTCGAAAAAAAATCTTATTCGAAGATCAGGCAGAAACTTCTCAAAAGTTTTGCGACCAATGGTTAAAGTTCAAGTAGAAATATCCCAAAAAAAACAGGACCAAACATTCTTAAAGTTCAAGATTATACTTCCCAGAATTTCAGAAGAGAATTTCCTCAAAAATCCGTAGAGTTACTCTTAAAGCTTCAGAAGTTTAAAGAAGAGGACTTCTCAGAAGTTTGGATCTTTCCAGAGGTTCTGGAGCTTTTCCCAGGAATAAGCGATGCATAAGTTTAGGAAATAATTTCCCTGGAGTTCAGCAAGAACCTAACAAGAAAGAGTGTTGGCTATATTTTTTTCAAAAAATCAGTGGCAAACTTCCACAAAGCTCAAAACGATACATGCAAGAAAGAACTTCTCCGTAGTTAAGGAAAGAATTCCCAAAGATTCCTTAAAAAAAACTCCCCAATATATTAGTTGGAACTACCCTGAAGTGCTAGAAAGATTTACCAAAATTTCGGAAGAGAATGTTTCAGAACTGTACAATGAGGATTTCAAACAAGTGTAAGGAACATTTTCTAGAAACTCTGGAGAAAACTGTCCTAAAATTTTCAGTACAATTTCCTTCGTAGTTCAAAAGGGGACATATCAGAAGCTAAGAAAGAATAAGTTCAGGAAATAACTTTGCTGAATTTCAGGAAGAAACATACCAGAGAGAGAACTACCTTTAAGTTCCAAAATAAATTTCTCAAAAAATCCGGGATTTAGTACAGGTGAGAAGTTCCGAAAGAAACTTCCCAACAGTTTCGTTGGAACTACCCAGAAGTGCTAGAGAATTTCACCGAAGTTTGGAATACATTCCAAAATTTCAGAATGAGGTTTTTTTTGTTAAATTTGCCCACCACTTCCCCTCACAAAAAGCTCTAGTTACGAGTTCCCTGGCAGTGGATTCATCTAGACTTTAAAAAAAATAAAACATATAACGTAAAAAATAAAAACAAAACAAACTTGAATGGTGTGAGAAACAAGTGATGACCATTGAAACAAAAGTTATCTAAACAAGGGATACCTAGTGGAACATAGTTCCTTTTAAGGGATCCCAGGAAACAACTAAATTGATTAATTATGCTTATAATAATATTGACAGGATATTTTTGGCAGTTGATACGGGCTTAGATCAAGAATACATTGATTTTGGATCTGCAAAACTGTTTTAATCTTATTTTAAATAAGGTTCTATTGTTGATCAATTTCAATTGATGTGGAATTATGCTATAGAATGATATTCGCATTTGTCCAAGGCTACTGAATGCTCTAGATCTTGTTAAATTATTTGCGTATCGTGTGTTATGATCGTAGCACTAGGTTATGATACATATTTGGATTTTTAATAACATCATAGATAAATAAACAGGTCTGTTATTCACATAAGCCTCGTATTGGTAAAACGTTGTGCCTGAGCAAGGTATAGAGTTGAAAGGTAGAATATAGCCGTGGTAATGAATACATGATTTTCAAACATCTATTTTGCAAGACTTGTAACTTCTTCAGTTTAGATTTGCAGGCAGGGCCCCAGCAATAACCAGATATTGTAGGTGTGAATGTATGCATCCAAAATAAAATTTAAGAAGTGCATTACGGGGAACAAACGGTTTGACACGGAACATTACACCACAAAGAGATGAAATTTTTCTTTGGATATGCTCTATATGACTTCCCCAAGATAGTGTGGGATCCAATACTAAGCCAAGGTACTTGAATTCGGCCACTTTTTCGATTATTATGTCTCCAATAGATGGATTTAGATGAGAGCTAATTTTTTTTCCGCGGAGAATGGAACAACATATATTTAGTCTTTACCACATTTAAGGACAATAAGTTGTTGTTAAAAAAACCTCATTAGAACTCGTAAATCATCATTCATGCTGGAAATAATGCAGGAAGGATTTTGGTCTGGATAGAAAATAGCTGAATCATCAACGAATAGTCTAGGTATTCCCTTTAGAGGTAAGTTTCCAATATCATTGATGTAAATGTGGAATAGAAAAGGTCCTATATTACTGCCTTGAGGGACACCAATATTCAATGTGCTAAAAGAACTCCGTGAATCCTCGATGGCATCATACTGTTGCCTATTTACTAAGTAACTTCGAATAATATCATTTGCAACACCACGTACTCCATAGTACTCCAGTTTTTGCATAAGAATGTTATGGTTCAGTGTATCAAATGCTTTTTTTAAATCAAGAAAGAGGCCACCAACAACACTCTTAATGTCAATTTTACTTAGTAGGAACTTTGTATTGAAATTTTTGTAAAAAAATTTGAAATTTGTATAAAATTTGATGTTGATTCATAAAATTTACCAATCTATTAACCAACAGTTTTTCAAAAATTTAACTGAATATGGAAAGTGTAGAAATTGGTCGAAAATTACAAGGATCGGACGCGTCACCGGATTTGAAAACGGGAGTAACCTTAGTAATTTTAAGGCACTCGGGATAGGTACCTCGTTCTAGTATTAGATTGAAAAGGTGAGCAAGAATATTTGAAAACTTAGCAGCGTTGCTTTTTACGACACTAGCTGGGAAATTGTCAGGACCGCTGCTTCTTTTTCGTTTAGACCCATTATAATTTCAGTCACCTCATTCACATTGGCAGGTTACAGGAATATAGAGCGTTCCAATCTAGGAACGTTTTCAATGTTGGTAATAGTCAATTTTACACCTCTTTTTGGAATCATCTGGTCTCTTAGACACATGTTTTAACAAATTGTTCAAATTGACATTAGCAGGATTATGTTTTACTTTTCTAAGATATTTTTGTTTAAGTTTTATCCATTGCCATACGTGGTATTTGAGCCAAGGGCAGTGTTTATTTTTAATCTTAACTTGATCCCTCCTAGTTTTTGTGCACAGTGTCAATAAATTATTGTAGGTACTTATTATAGTGCTGATTGAATCATTTACATCATCGGTACAGGCGTAGTCATTTAAAAAGGATGTGAAAAGTTCATGTAGTTTCATTCTATCAACGATTTTTTTGGTGAGTACCGTGCGTGTTTTAGGCCCTTTAATTTGAAATGATGAAACTACTAACAAGTGATCACTTACTTCTGTATAAATAGTGTCATTTCTTAAACTTTCCAAATTCTCTTTGCTGCATACAACGTGATCTAAGATATTTTTACTAATCGGACGAGTTACAAAAGTATTTGAATATGTTTGTTATAGGATAGGACTCTAAAAGGCTTTTATAACGAACAACTACATTATTAGTGGATAAATTTACAGGAACATTCACGTCGCCAACAAGGAAACGAGTACGCGTATTTTGTACTGACAATATATTTTCAATGTGCTCATAAAATCGCATAAAGTCAAATGATGGCGGCCTGTATAGGCCAATCACTTCGTAATAAGATGCATTTTTTTTCATTTCCACGTGTACAAGGTGAAATCCATCAACATTACGATTTTCCAAAACTTTACAATTCAGTGCTACTTTGACATAAATGGCAAGGCCACCTGAAGACGTTTCACGGCATGAAAAAGCAGAATCATAACCGGGTATTTTATATAAAGCACAATTATTTGATTTTAACCACGTTTCACCAACAACTAAGACATCAATTTGGACCTTAATATAATCTAAAAACAAAGGTATATTGTCAAACTTATGCAACACATTCATACCTCGTATGTTCCATTGGGCAATTCGGAGATGATCCTCAATGCATTCAGTATAATTCAAATTGAACTCTTTTATACAATCATGATAAACGTTTATTAAATTATCCATTTCAACATAATATATTTAGAAAAAAAAAAAAAAAAAAAATTTCCATCCCTAGATTATTTATTACTGGTTGTAAGTGAAAGTGACTTCGGAATGGACGTGAGTAACCAGGCATTCTGAAATGAGTCACTGGAACTCAACAGAGCTATCACCCTCCAACTTCCGGGCTAAAATGTTCGTGGTGTCAACAAAAGTTCGTGCAACTACAAACTTTTTTCTTCCATAAAAACACTACCGGACAGTGGGCGTTGGATTACACACACACATACACACACACACACACACACACACACACACACACACACACACACACACACACTCACACACACACCTCAAAATTGAGATTGTTCCGTAAAAAATGAAATACTTATCTGTTGATTTCAGGTGGACAAATTTTCTAAAGTACTATGTAAGGATTTTTGCATGTTGATTACATTCAGACCTGTAAAAGTGCACTTGTCACTTATACAAACGGAAATGCTGGCGACATAAATTTTACCACTTATATTTTCTCCTATCTCCCACTAATTTTTTTTTCATCTCATATACTTGTTCACTTATTTATTTTTACGAAAAGCTTGCAGCAATTGTATTTCAAATATAGTTCTATAGTATAACAAAGGTAGAGCTTACTATCTAAAATCAAAATTGCAAATCGATTTATTCAAAGTTTTGATTGTGTTCACATACTTTCAACGTCGTGGAATAACTGAATTGAAATAGAGCCGAGTAATGTTTTTACTACACCACTGAAAACGAAAATCATATATCGACATGAACATTTTTACAACCCAACTTTCCAACGGAGAAAAAGGAACAACCCCAAGGGAAGAAGAACCTCAAATGAACCTCAATGTCAACAGCTTCCATCATTTTGCAGAGTTGCATCGACAGGCAACGGAGCAATTTATTTTCCAATTGAAGCAATGTGAATATTTCATGCATCTAAAAGCTTCCAAGGCAGACATGAATTGTTCATTCAGCCACTCAGGCTTCTTGGTCATAACTGTATAGTTTACTGATAAAATCAGAGGATTTCCATTTTTCGGTTCCATGGTCACACATACCGCTTCATCGGCATCGTTTTATCGTATAAAACAATTTTCAAAAGCTTAAAATATTTTTTCTCGACGTTGCATGCCTCTGGCGGCCTCAGCACGGAGGATGCCGAATGATTTATGAGTAAATACAAACACAAAGACCTCTATCAAGATCAAAGATAAAATTGGCCGGTAACTTTGAACTGAGCAAACAAAAAGGGCATCTCTGACAAAGCACCCAATGAAGCATGCTGGAGAAATTCATCTCCCAGTTTTGGGATTGGGAATTGGCTTCCCCATGCTTGCCGATAAGCATGACAAATTGCTTTGTTCATGGGACACTGATTTTAAAGTCATTTGCACTAAATCCCAGCTGGGGAAAGAAGTTTCCAAAAATGAATAAACTTAGCAACATAGAGCCTGTGTCTGAGTAGACTAAGCTCAGTCTGTGCATCGATGGTTGGTGTGAAAATGTTCATTCCTTGCATTATCTTTCACCTCAGTATATGATGCCCGGGCGATTTCATAGCAACACAAGGCTGTAGCAGTCTCCGTACAGAGAGGCTAAAATTGAAAATACAACCTGAGAAAACTTGTTTTGTATCCTCGGCGATCAGGAGGGCGGCACACTGGAAAAGAATGATTGGGTAATGCTTCGGAAACTTCATAACGTAAGCCAAAAAGTAGTTACAGAGCACAAGTTGAGCATAGATAATTCGAAAGAGGATTGGACGGAAGACAATGCTACCGATAATTCACTCCTAACGGAAGTGTGCCGAGTTCGGAAATAGAACTGTTGCATGTGATACTTTCCTCGAAAGGGGATGTGAACTTTATTGATCTAATAAATTGTCCTGACCACTTTTCGAGTCCGTTCGATTACATCGTACTGATTGAAATTCGGTGTGGTGAGAAAGGTTATGGCTCTGGTGAGATGGGAGCAGTTTTGAAAGTGCAAAAACCAGTTTTTTTTTCTAAAATAATAATATGGACATTTCTATTGTTTTTTAAAGTTTTTCTTTTCTATAACGAATGACATTTCAAAATTTCGAAAAATGAAAGCGTTACGCAAAAGTGAAAGGTTTTTGAACGCTAATAATTCTTGATTGACTGAACAGAATGACTTTATTCGTACACAAATTGATCAGTAATACTTCATACTCTAATTGTTATGTTTTGTATTTTCCGTGCGTGGAGTAGCGATTATGATGTAGAAGGAAATGTTCGCTCATCACCATGAGGCACCAAGAGTGGACAGTAATGTTTGCTAGGATGAAAGATATGAAGAGAAAGTGTTCCGTCAGTATACGGTAGGATGGAATAAGAATAGAAGCACTGAAAGATGAGCGAAAGGGCATGGGTAAAGTAGTACTCGAACCAAGGACGTTACTATTGTCTAACATCCCACTGCGGGGTAAGTCAAGGCACGGACGAATCCGCCACCTCAACAGGCAACAGTAACGTGTTGGTACGCGCTCATGTACCACTGATAGCTTTGTGATAGTTTATAGTGGCAGTTTGTACGCACTATGTTTTTGATGCGCACATGGGAGAGGAACTCTCTTATTTTTGGGTTTGTTTTGATTCGCATCATCTGAACAGTATCACAACGGTGAGGACCAGTATCACAACGCTTTACGGTATTTCTCTCCGAGGTCTCTACGTTAGAGATGACGAGAAAAAATCTGAGTAAACTCAGGCGTTGCGAATCAAAACAAACCCACAAAGGAGAGAGTTCCTTTCCCATGTGAACAACTTTCAACACTTTGCCTCATGGTGATGAGTGAACATCTCCTTCTATATCAGTAAAACTTACAAATGATTTTGGTAAAATTTCCTATTTGTATTAGTAGTTCAATTTTTTATAAGCTAATGACCTACTTTTGCTCCCATACACATCTGTTCATATGCAGGTTAAACATATGATTTTCCCTTTCTGGGTCCTCAAAAACGGGTGACAAATGGTTCAATTGTCATCTTACTTTTATTTTGTTAGGTTTCATTCCATGTTTAATACAGTCATAGCCCCTTCTTCCAGCTGCAATTTTTTTTTGCTCTGTTGCCGGTGTGTGGTTTTATAACTGAAGTCCGTTCTTTTCAATGAAATTTGCTTCGTACTGCATTCTCGTGCCTCATTTCTTTGTGGACAATGCTATCAACGCCAGTATAAAGCATTCAACTCAAACCAAAATGATTTCATTGGGATGTTCAAGCTCGATTGAGCGGCACGTAAGGTTGTGCTTTTCGCTCTCTTGCTATTCTTATCTCCGTTTTCACTTGTACTTGCTCATCTACAAGCCAGGAGGAAGCGCGGTAAAGGTTTACAATGGGTCGTTAAAATCGATAATCTGCACGAGTGGCATCCGCTTCCGAAGACATACCGGAGCCAAACACCTTCCAGTGGAAAACATGTTTGCATATTATCAAAAAATAGTACTTTTTGGATTGTTTGAGGCATTAAGTCGAGAGTAGTATATTCGATCGAGATTTTTCACTAATCCCTAACTGACAACCGTAAACAATTGCTCAGTGTATAGAATATTTCATTAGAAGGGACACACCAACGCGGTCCTACGTTAATTTTGCGGTTATATCCCTGATATAACCCAACTCTTATTGTTTTATATAAAGCCTGTCCATGTTAAATTTCGAACACTTTTCTTTCAGTACAGATTTTGAATTATTTCACGGGTCTCTGAAATGTTTTATTTATATGATAACTGAAACTTTCCACTTTATTTTGTGATACAACATGTTTGCATTTTCGTAACATTCAGTAAAATGGCGTTGAATCAAGTGGATGTGCGAAAATGCATTTTTTTACGAACGGCAGCAAAGTCCGAGTTTATTGGTACGCGATTTTGCCAAGAAACTAACACTACCGAAAAGTGATTTGTGTTTGCAAATTATTTGACCAGCGCTTGGCTGTGGATCGGAAGGTTGTAAGCGGAACAAATCGAAAAGTATGCTCTCGACAAATGGACATGAAGGTGGTAGCAATTATTGAGAAAAATCCCAGAGTCTGTGCGAAGTGTGGGTCGCAAAGTTGGAAATCAAAATCATGCGTCCAAAAAGTAAAGCCGAGGCAAGGATTGCAGGCGTATAAAATGAAAAAGGTGCCCAACCGTGATGAAAAACAACATTTTACTGCAAAAAGTCGTGCTAAAGAGCTCTACATCAATTTTTTGCAAACATTTTCTTATATCATAATGGACGAAAGGAAATACGTACTCAAAGACTTTAAACAGCTTCCATGCCTAGTTTTCAATACCGCAATGCAAAAAAACGTCGTTGCCGAGCATTTCTGAACAAAGAATTTGTTTCTTCCTTGTGTATTGTTCGTTGCAATTCCTTTTTAATGGTGTCGGCTCGCAAGGCCCACAACCAACCTAACTATCTCGCAAGAGGACCATCGTGATGCCTGCTGTCTAACAGTCCCAAGCACCACCAGGACTTTCGGCTTTTGTATTTAGAGTCCTGGGCACACTAATGAGACGGTGACTCAGCCGTGCCTAACATGGAGAACAGACGCTGTTTTGAGCCGCCCCTAACATGGAGAACAGACGGTCAAATGTATGATAGCATCTTTCGGCAAAGCATGGGTGTATTAAAAAATCTATAATTGAGAGCATTGCAAAAACGCCGAGCGTTAAAACCTCATATTTTGACAAATATTCCTTAGCTCTCTAGCAGGACAATTTCTGGCAACATGAAAATATGAGCTATTTGCGCACAGTTCTACCGGAAGCAAGCCGTTAAAGGTGATTATTCGTGGACTCCCGTAATAAACAATTTCCAAGCTAAAATCGACCAAGCTGAAACCAATCTAAGTGCTTCCCTACGGGCGCAGAGGGTTAGCAAACTATCGGGATAAGCTCGACTCCAGCTGGGGAAGAAGTTTCCAAAAATGAATAAACTTAGCAACATGAGAGCCTGTGTCTGAGTAGACTAAGCTCAGTCTGTGCATCGAGTGGTTGGTGTGAAAATGTTCATTCCTTGCATTATCTTTCACCTCAGTATATGATGCCCGGAACGTTTCATGGCAACTCAAGGCTGTAGCAGTCTCCGTACAGAGAGGCTAAAATTGAAAATACAACCTGAAAACTTGCTGTGTATCCTCAGCGATCAGGAGGGCGGCACACTGGAAAAGAATGATTGGGTAATGCTTCGGAAACTTCATAACGTAAGCCAAAAAGTAGTTACAGAGCACAAGTTGAGCATAGATACAGAGCACAAGTTGAGCATAGATACACTAGGTCAAATCTGGAAGAAGACTCGCCCAAGAAAATCTCCAGAAAATCAAGGCACTCTTCAACATCGTATAATCATGGGAGTCATTGGAGAGTTGTACAGAAACTGCCTATCCTTTGTGCATGGTACCAAGAACTGAAACATGAAATCGCTTTGTGGAAAATGTGCTAGAACGCACGTGACCGCAAAGTGCAACTGGATGGACGAAGGTGTCGAACCGAAGTTCGTCAACTGTGGTGCCAACCATGAAGGTAACAACCAATCGCCAACCAAAGCCAAAACGATCGGAATATGTTCAAATCCGCAAGCTATCAATTACCAACACAAACAAGAAATTCCAGCGACGACCGACTTCATCGGTGACGGAGGAACACTACCTGCAGCTTCGGTTCAATGTACAAAACTTACAACATGCCCCTCCTCCAGTTTGGGGAAATCCGGCAACAAGTAGTTCAGCAATCCATCAGTCTTATGATGACCTTTAAACGCCGGAACAAATGATGGAGTTCAGCCAGAATCTGCATCAGCAACTGCGCCGTTGTCGCTCTAAGGAGCAAGAAATCAACGCTGCCAGTATGGTGCTGATGAACTTCGTGGAATGAAATATGGATCGTGAAGCCTAGAGCTTACCGACTTCCGCGACAAGAAGGAAATTGACATCGTCATTATCACAGAAACGCACCTAAAGCCTGACGTAAATGACAATATTCCAGCATTTCACGGCTCAGCAGACTCGATCAGACTTATTCCAGAGGAGAGCGTGTAGCCATTGCTTTGCGATACAACATCAACTGCCGCCTGCTGCCTGCTTCCCGAGTTTCCAGCTCAAAGTAATTGAAGCCATGGTGTGAAGGTAGAGCACCACCAATCGTCATCATCGCGGCCTACCGCCCCCAACAAGCGGTCACGTTCCTACGGCAAGAAATTGTAAAGTAAACTCGGCGGCGCGGGAGCAATTCATCATTGGTGGGGAAAGCAAAACACCAAGGTTGGGGAGCACTAGTCCCAGTAGCACATTTGTTGCAAATCCGTATGATTAACTTCAATGTTATACAGTTCAATTGCAATCATGTTTCTGAAACAAATTTTGAGGGTTTTGTTTGGTGTCGGAACAACAATAGATCCATCATCCAAATTTACAGGGAGAAGGGTCACTACACGTTACTTAATCCGATTTCTCCCATCCGGTTGAGTAAAGCTGGGGCTCACGCCTCCCTCGACATATACCAACATCGCTCAGCCGGTCGTATACCACGAGCTCAGCTCGGGATGGCCGAAATTGGCCCCTCGATCAATCTACCACCGAGTCAATTGGGAACTGGTCCAGCGATGTATCGACGTCTCTATCGATTTCGATGCGCTTCCCGATACGCCCGAATACAAGCACAAAGAAGTCAAGCCGAACTCGGAATTGAAAAATCTTTGTCCAACCATCATAGATGGAAATCGCATAAGAAGCACTTCAAATCAACGATCGAGACAGCTGTGCTTCTCAAAGAACACCTCGAAATAATTTTGACCCAGATCAAAGCTGATTGAACTCCGAAATTTCCGACCCTGAAGACATGGAGGTACTCATTCCGGGTTGCTTTTGGATTCAGCCAGGGGTTGCTTCCATCCAGAGCCTGCGTATGAGGAGCTACCCTCCGAATCGCTAGGACTGTTACCAGCAAATGCAAGAATTCGTCCGACGATTATGAAGTTTTTTGTATTTCTCGACGTTGCACCGGATCTTCAATTTGCATGGAGCGTTACCACGATCGTTCTGGCAGATATTGCAAAGGTTTTATTTTTTGACAATCTTCATGCGATTGACAAATTTCAACGCTTTGAAGTCCTGGCGAAAACGAAGGCGGTCGTCCGCTCTTTTGTACACTTTGCAGGCCTTATCTTTATTTAATGAGATGGTCCTCGGATTTTTGGTTGAACTATGGCTGTATACTTAACCTTTCTCCTTGTTTCTCCTTTTTCCGACCTGCACATGGTTCTTTGTCTTGAATTTTGGTCGGCCCTTGAGTCGGTACTCGACGTTTTCGTTGGTGTCACATGCTTCTGAGACAATATTGGAGAAGAAACTAGAGGATGTCCTCAGTGTCACCGTTTTCCACATGTTCCGGAATCGAACCCACTCTCGCTGGTCACCCACCGGCAGCTTGTCTACTAGATCCTAGATCTGGAACGGATTGACCATATGCTGCTTCATAGCCGGTGCCTCCAGCTTGCTTCTAAATGTATCTAACTTGTCCGGCCTCAGAGCCTAGTAATTTTACCTTTTCTAGCAACAGTTTCAGATGGCCGTAGAGTTGGTGGAGTTTTCCGATAACCTAATTAATCATTATCACCGAGATTAATCCTCCAGATTGACCTGAGTTCAGACCAATCGGAAAATATTGGGCAATTGTCAAGCGAAAACTTCGAGGATGCGGTAAAGAAGTGACAAATGCACAACAAATGTATTTAAAGTGGAATAAGCTCGCTGGTACAGTGTCACCAGTGACTGTGCAGATCATGAGGGCATATCACAAGTAAAGAGCAACAGTTCGTTCGAACCGGAGATATATAATAACTTGTTATAAATCATTTAAAATTTGCATAAATACCCTTTTGTTTGACAGTTTTTGAGTTATGATCACTTAAATGCGTCCAAATTTACTTTGAATCGGGCTTTAAAAGGAAACATTGAATTTTCTGCGTTACATGATGCACATAAGGGAATGCTAGATTTGGCAGAAAATAGTCAGATATTTCAAGTAAACTTTAGCCATATAACACCTGAATTCAGCCTGTTGTATGAAAGATTGCATACATTGTTGTATGGCGCATGAAAGATTGCAAACAGTTCCGTTGTTTACGCTTCCTTCGGCTTGGAATTAAACGAAGTAAAATTTTATGCGTCAGTTAAAGTTCATTAATTTTTATCTGTGTAAGCTAAGGGAGAACCCCCCCAAACCTGCTGCCGTCGATGATTTCAGTGTTCTGGAAGTGCTTTCTCCCGAAGTTGGTTCTACTACAGCCTTTCCATCCGCTGGCTTGCTCGGTTTAACCACGTTGCTTTTAACACCTTTCATCATCTTTTCATACTCTGACCGCATCTTTTTTAGCCGATTGCTGTATTTCTTTCTCCTGTAACTCTTTCTCTATCTGCAGCTTCTTTTCTTTCATGATCTGGTTCATTTCCATCCGTTTTCCCGCAGGACTTGCTCAGCTTCGATTGCCTTTTCCTTCACCTTTTGCTTGTTTTCCAGTGCTTTCAGCAGTTTGTCCAAAGAAGACCCGTTCCGATTGGACTTGAAGCTAGATTTGTCCAATTGGTCACCCGGAAAAGCTAGCTTCTTGGACTTTGTTCCTAATTTTGTCTCTTCCGCCTTTTGCGGGTTATTTTCGCCTACTTCTTGACAGATATCCGATGGATAAAAACACTTCTTCTGGGTCTCAAGCAACTCCACAGTGACTCCCACGAGATGATCATGAATCGCATCCCACCATAGCATCATTGGTGGTCTAAGCGTCATATTCGCATCGTTGACCATAATTGAGGTTATCCTGATCCGAAAGAATCAATTTCAAATATTGTTCAGATATACCTCAGTAGATTTGATTGTAAATTATATTTAATTATTTTAGTTATATGTATTTAATCACTTAATTCATTTTCACCAAGCTACAAAGGTTCTACTGGCACGTTAAAGTCCTTATTCTGGGCTGTATAAGATAATTTAGTTAGCTTAAAGGGTGTCCCACACAATATTGCATCACGCAAAAAACGCCGTAGAAAATTACCCATTGGGTATTTTCTCTTGCAAATTTGGATAGAAGTAGTTTAGAGCTCCTTTTTTGTTGGATTTTTATCGCTGTCAGTGTTTATAAAATTGGAAAAATGGCGTCACCCGATAAGCAACGTCGCAAATTGATTTTACGCAAGCACCTGGAAAATCTACAATTCTCTCATCAGAACATGAAAGAACAACTCGGAATTGCGCAGTGTGATTAATCGTTACTACAAAACTCTGAGCATCGAACGGAAGAAGAATTGTGGTCAGAATGAATGTTTTAATAGTGATTAGGATCACAAACGTGTCGTGAAAGCGTTTAAGTGGAATCTCAATGCTTCGGTCAGTGATGTGGCCGAAAAGTTGAATCTGTCCAAGAATCTCTTTCAGATAGCCAAGGGCCGGAAGGAGCTGCATACGTACAAAGTGCCCAAGGATCCAAATTGTGCCAAACGGCAAAATACGATGGGAAAGTCACGGGCCCGGAAACTGTACACCTAGATGCTGACAAATCCTCATTGTCTCACCATACATGTTGTGGCAAATGGAGTGCGCCAGTCGTAACTACCGGGACTGTAAACAGTGAGCTGTTCTTCAAGGAGTGTCAACAGAAGTGTCTGCTGGCTCTGTTGAAGCAGCTCGAGGCCCTACGATCCCCTGGCCAGATCTAGCTCGATCCCCGAGGCCCTGGCCGGATCTAGCTTTTGCCAATATTCGAATGTTGTCTTGATTGGTACAAGGCCAACGGGGCCACTTTCGCACCCAAGGACATGATCCCCCAACGCGCCGGAACTAAGCCCATCCAAAAATACTGGGCTATTATGAAGCAGATACTAGGAAAGCATCCCAAGGAGGTCAAATCTGAGGAAGACATCAAGAAAAAGTGGATGTCCTTACAGATGAAGCTGCAGCCAGATGTTCTACAGAACCTAAGGAGTGAAGTTAAGCATGTGATTGTAGTATTGAAGTTGAATGTAATAAATATGCCAAAAGATTACTAATGGGTTAGATTTTGTTGCCGTGACACAATTTGATATGGGACACCCCTTATTTCAAAAGTAGAAAGTGTATGATTAACGTTAGTATTTCGCATAAACTAAGAAGGAAATATAATCCAATTATATTTGAAATCCAAGCCAATGTGCAGAACCTTATTGTGAATCTAGGATACGAAGAACAAAGTTGACCATCTACAAGACATTAATTAGACCGGTCGTTCTCTACAACCACGAAACATTGACATTGCTAGTGGAGGACCAACGCGCCCTTGGAGTCTTTGAACGGAAGGTGCTGCCATCTACGGTGGAGTGCAGATGGAAGACGGAACGTAGAGGAGGCGAATGAACCACGAATTGCATCAGTTGCTGGGAGAACCTCCCATCGTACACATCGCCAAAATCGGTCGACTACGATGGGCTGGGCATGTCGTAAGAATGTCGGACGACAGCCCTGTGAAAATGGTTCTTGAAAACGAACCGGCAGGTACAAGAAGAAGAGGCGCGCAACGAGCAAGGTGGATCGATCAAGTAGAAGGCGACCTGCGGACTCTCCGCAGACAGCGAGGCTGGCGAGGCACAGCCTTAGTCTGATTGGTAAGGTAAGGTAAAGATACGAAGAAATATTTTATAATTAGATTGAGGGTTTAGGATAACACATTTTACCCAAATATAGTTTGCACTTGATGATCGGGCAAAGTGTCACAGTTTCACTAATATCCTACAAATTAAAATGTTTTTAACTGTCTTCAACAATAAGAATAATTCCATCTGCACTTTCAATTATCTATATTTGCTTTCATTTACGTTTGTATGTTTCCGGACAATGCCTATTGCTATGGGATAGACCGGTTGCTACCGTTCGCGTGCTAAGTGGTCTTCAACACAATGGTCGTGCGCAATTACTACTGGGTGAAGTACGTGTGCGGACGTGAATTTTTTTTTCGCAGAAAGTTGCTGAAGTACGTGACCTAAACGAGATATTGCGCATAATGGCTTGCGGATTGCCAATTGCAAAAGTGACAAGTTTCCATAAAAATTTCAAAAATTTCAAATATTGAGTTCTGATGATGAGAATTTTGAAAAGTGTTCGGTGAACGTTTGTCAACAGCCAGGAATGCTAGATTGGGAAAAAATCGAAAGCTGGAGGCCACAGTGACGATAATAGGGTAGCCAGCTGTTTCGAGCAGAACACCAATCTCTCCGTACGAAATAGCACAAAGAAGCTGGGAGTGGCGCCTTCAACCTTGGATAGAGCTAAAAAATGAGCTGGATTGTCGACTTACAAGAAAGTGGTGACTCCAAAGCACGTTCGCGAAAGTTGTACACGACGATGCTAACGAAGTTTGCTTGCGTGGTACAGGACGATGAAACTTACGTCAAGGTACACTTTAAACAGCTTCCTGGACAGGAATTTTATACGGCAACTGGACGGGAAAAGTGGCAGATATTTTCAAGCACAATAAACTGTCAAAGTTCGCGAAGAAATATCTGGTTTGGCAGGCCATCTGTACCTGTGGCTTGAAGAGCTACGTTTACGTTGCGACCGGAATCATCAACCAGGAAATTTATCTGAGCGAATGCCTACAAAAACGTCTGCTGCCTTTCCTGAAGCGACACAATTGTTCCGTTCTATTTTGGTCGGATTTGGCATCTTGCCATTACGAAAAAAAGGCCATAGAGTGGTATGCTGTTAACAACGTTCAAGTGGTGCCCAAGGACAAGAACTCAACACGCCAGAGCTCCGAATCGAACAATATTGGGCCATCGTCAGGCGGAACCTTTAGAAGACTCAACAACAGACAGCTGTTGTGAGCGAGAAACAGTTCAAGGCAAACTGGCTTTATGCGGCAAATAAAGTGGACAAGGAGACTGTACAAAATCTTACGGTAGATTAGCTGAATATTTCTCCTGTATTCTGTATTAACCGAACTTGAAAGAGAAAAATAATTTGACTTATTAATAAAAAGTTTGACCAACATAGCAAGCAGTAACAGTAACCACTTAACGACCCAGTCCAATCTGTTTTGCACTTGTCATCTATCTCCGATAAACTCTGTGCTTGTAAAATTAATTACTAATTACAATTTTTCAATGCCCAAACCTTCGTAAGAGGCAAATTGTTGAGAGAGCAAAATACAAGCTTTCAAGTGAAAAATGATAAACCGTTATAAAAAAGAAGCCACAGTATATCTACCTAAGGTGACTATTGATCCTTCTTACTATTCTGAATTTGAATCAAAACATGCCTGGGTGTGTTTACCATTAGACCATAAAATGTTATGTTATTTCAGATTCCTTGCTTTATTCTGAGGAAAGCCCCATTATCAAACGGTTTTCGCCACTTATTTCACAACAATTGATCCTCTCCAGCCCTCTTGCCGAACGCATATGTATACCTATCTTTTCAAGTATGGTAAAAATATCTAATTACATCACTTTCACCCGGAACGTCTCCTAAAGCTGATTTTTTCTTTTTTTTGCCCTCGTTTTGGGTCCGATGACTCTACACATTTATTTTCATTCAACGGACGACCAGACCCGACTTTCCACCACCATTGGCGAATGTAATTATTGTTAATGGAAAAAGCATTGGCCGACCGCAAAAGCGTCTCGTAATATCCAATGATTTGTTCTCGTGTGTAAATTGAATTTGGGATGCTCTAGAGGACCCTCTGCACGCTCTGGTGCTCCTTTCTCCGTTAACGATGGCCGCCGACGGGTGCTTCAAAAGCGTCAGTCCAGTGTCAATCGAGTTCACGGCTAAATATAATTAATTACAGCTTGTTTTTCGGTTGTGCTACCAGAGGACAGCAGTTTAGGGTAATAGCGGTTAGTCTGAGAGGGGCGTGATTAGGCCTTTCCGAGGTTTTATTTTTGTTTCAACCTGGGCTATCGGATCTGTCATATTTTCGAATGGGATCCTAAGTGCTATCTAATTACTACCGGCTAGGAAGCAGGTGGTAATGACGAAGATGTTTTCGGTTATTAAATAATGAGAATATCGCTTCCGACTGGGTTTATCGTTGAAGCAAGTACTTTAAATTTCATAGAGGCAATTTTAATTTGATCAAGTTCCTTTCATGTCGTAAAAATTAATATCATCCTATTACAAAGACATTCAGCAAATGGGAAAGCCGAAATTAAACGTTCGTTAGCAACCAAATCCCCCCTGGAAAGTCTAACTCAAGTTCCACTAAAATTGAACACCGTAATCGCAGCTATAGATAGCATGTAATGACTTTCAAAATGGCTTCCGGCAAACAAATACAAACAGGCAAAATCCCAGTCGAGTCGTTCCAGAATGGATTTTCATAGTCCCAGATTGTATTTTGATTACTTTCTAACGCGGCGAACGTATATTTCGACTTATTTCGTGCGACAATACTGTTCACATTTCGCGATTGTTGTCATCGTTGCTGCCGCTGTTGTTCAACATCCGGTCCAATTACTGAGCCAGGTTGAATTTCGGGGTGGAAATTGTCCGGCCCTCTCCGCCTGTCTGCCTGAATCCGAATAGTCAACTTAGTGCTCGTTCGTAAATCGTTTTTATCGGTCTCCTTTGAATTGCAAATCTGAGGTGAGGGGCGTATGTTAAATTGCGGCTCGAAACTACACGTTTCAATGCGTAAGGTATATGCTACCCGAATTGCGCGATGCTGAAAATGTGGGTTTGGGCCACCTTGCTGATTGATTGCATTTTTGGGACACCTTTTGTTGTGTTGCTTCGAGGGATCACAGCAAGCACTGCCCGGGAACTGTTGACTTTTCGTACTTATTCCACTGATTATCACTATTTGACCCTCTTGCGTCTAAGACGCACAAAATTCAAATTGTACCAGCTTTACGAGATCTTCAAAGAAACAAATTTTAGTTCAACTAGTTGATTCGCAAACGTTTTCAAAGATTTTGTTAGAATAACTGCAGACTCATCTAAGCTACAGGTCAGGATAGGAAAATCCACGCTTCTCCCAACAAGGTTAGAAACAGCCTGTTCTGAATATTTCCTCCAGCACTTCAATTTCACAAAAACATCGCTATTATTCAAGTTATTCTCAATAGCATTAGCGCCTACTGTTTCATGATCGGTTATTTTCAAATCAGTATCGACAACTGTACAAACATAATCAAAATTTGAATAAACATGATCAATTAAAGTTCTTCTGTGCCTGGAAATTCGCGTATATTTATCTACAGTTTGTCAAAAAATGGAAAAATTTGCTAAATGCTTCAAATGATTCGAAATATTATTAGTACGCCAATCAATATTAAATTTAATCCTTCATACACCAACATTGGGTATCCTTAAGAGCCTGTTGTATTCTACCCGATACTATATTGTTAACTTTCCTTTTGATTAAAGGACTATTTCATCTATTTCATCATCTACAACGCCGGAACTTTTAGCTTCTAAGCCTCTAAGAAGATCGTCTTCGCCCGATTCAAAGTAAATTTGGACGCATTCAAGTGATCATAACTCAAGAATTAAACAACAAACACGGTTGACTAAAACGTCAAACAAAGCGATATTTACTCAGTTGTCAAACGAAATACAACACATTATAACATTTTACCGTTTCGAATAAACTTTCGCACTTTACTTGTGATCGATGCCATCATGATCTGCACAGTCGCTGGTGACACTTTATCGGCAAACTTATTCCATTTTAAACTCAATTGTTGTACATTTGTCACTTCTTTAGCGCACCCTCGAAGTTTTCGCTTGACGATTGCCCAATATTTTTCGTTCGGCCTGAACTCAGGGCAATTCGGAGGATTAATCTCTTTGGCGATGAATAGCCAAAACATAACGTTGGTCTTGTGTTGCCAAATTATGAGTAAAATCCGCTTTTTAGACACTCTTTAATGTAAACCTTTGACGTCATTGTGTGAGATTTGTTGAAAACCTTGGTTTTAAGGCCAAATTAATAATTTCTGAGTAAACTTTTCTGCAAAAACAAATTTATTCCTGGAAAAGACATTCCCAAGACCAGTTGCCAAGTAAAATTTTCGTCCGGGGATTTATTTATAATTCATTTTGACATATGTTTCGTCATCCTCAAAAATAAAGCAATCAAATTTCGTCAAAATTCTTTCGTATAGTAATCGTGCTCGCTTTTTGGCCACTAAGTTTTTTCGGATGTTTATTGGCACAAAAAGTTTTATATTATATTCTCTTGAAAGGATGTAACGCACGGTGGAAAAGTTGGAATGCAAAACTTTCTTTGCCAAAACACGTATGGAGACACCTGGGATGCCTTTCACGTACCTCAACAGCTTTCTTCTCAGCTCTTTGTCCATAGTTCCTAAGTTCATGCATATGTCATTTCAGTAATGATTCCATGAATATGAGTCATGAATTCATAAAATAAAATGAGAGTTCGTTTCATGATTTTTTATTTATGAAAACAGAAACGGATTTGTTTCTGTGTAGCAACAGACCTTCATAGAAGGGGGATGCAGCTTATCGAAACTTTCGGTCCGTCTCTGATTTCTACGAGGTATCAGGTGGTTATACACCGATTGCCTGTCGATCTGCCAAATTTTGAAGACGTCTGCATTGAGTTATCTCAAATTATAATATTCCGCCCACTATATCACTAAACATTGCGATTGGTTGAGCGGATTTGAGATAATGAAATCATTTGCTATAAGGCTTGCTTCATTTAGAATTGTAACAAACTTTTGCTCATATTGTGGCGCTCCTGGTGGACGGATTTGGAAGTTCTTAGCGCCCACGTGTCGCGAATTTTGTCAGCTTCACGAATGTATGTTTGACATTCCGCAAATCGACTGTACTTTGTAAACAATCAACATGGAAGCCGCAAGAAGGGAAACAATTGTGCAAAGTTATTCTGAAAATCCATTGTGGTCTGCATCTAGGCTAGCTAAACAGCTGAAATTGCCCAGAAATACCGTATGCCGCGTTATCAAACGGTATAAGGAAACATTGACGACGATTCGGAAGCCTCAAGCCAATCGTCGGAGTGGAACTGTCGACCGGAAACTGCGTGGTAAGATTTTGAAAACGATTAAGAGGAATCCCAATCTGTCAGACCGTGATTTGGCCAGAAAATTCGGTGCTGCCCATAGTACCGTGAGGAGAACTCGACTCCGGGAAGGAATCAAGTCGTATCGAGCTAGCAAACAGCCAAATTGGACCATAAAACAGAATAGTGTGGCCAAAATTCGTGCTCGGAAGCTATACGACCAGGTGATGACCAAGTTTGACGGGTGTCTTCTGATGGACGATGAAACCTATGTCAAGGCTGACTTCGGGCAAATCCTAAGTCAAAAATTTCACTTGGCAACGGCTCGGAGGGATGTTCCAGCCAAATTTAAATTTGTTTTTACCGACAAATTTGCACGAAAATTCATGATTTGGCAGGAAATTTGCAGCTGTGGTAAAAAAACGAAAGTTTTCGTTACAAATAAGCCAATGACGTCGGAACTATACCAAAAAGAGTGTCTCCAAAAACGAATTTTGCCGTTCATTCGATCCCACGACCATCCCGTAATGTTTTGGCCAGATTTGGCAAGCTGTCATTACAGCAAAATCCTTCAAGAATGGTATGCAGAGAAAGGGGTCCAGGTTGTTCCGAAAAACCTTAACCCACCCAACTGCCCCCACTTCCGCCCTATTGAGAAATACTGGGCAATCATGAAGAGAAGACTCAAGGCAAAGGGAAAGGTTGTCAAAGACATCAATCAGATGAAGACCTGGTGGAATAAGATAGCTAAAACGATGGACGAAGAAGGTGTGCGCCGCCGCCGCTACATTTGCATGAAAAAAGATCTTGAATTCAATAATAAATAACTGAAATACAGGCAATTGTTTTTGTTTCAATTCTATCTGAAGCAAGCTTTAGGACCAAGGATCCCCCGGATAGTGCTAAAACGATGAGCTTGAAAATCAATGGAAGCGTACAGTTGCCAAAAGGCAGGAATTGCTTCGAAGGATTCTATAAATGTATGAGCATAGATTGCTCTCTTTAGAGGGTTCAACTTTTTTGATGCAGTTATTTTTTCCAATAGTTAAATAGTTTGTACAATGTAGATGAGCAGAAGAAAGGTTGAGTTTTTGTTTAAAAATGGAGGATGTCTGAATAGGGCTCCAAAGGGTGAATTGACAACTTCGAAGGAGGATGTGACCGACCTCTGGTCCTCACAAGCTCCTACCTTACGCCTCCTCGAGTCATATGATCACAAAAGACTGCCAGCTAAAACATGGAGACGCTGGTTGGCGGAGCCTGGGCAATGTTCTTATTTTGACAATAGCGTCATATCATAATTTTCCATTCTCATATCTTTCAGGTCTTCCAGGACATCATTGTAAAAAATATTAACATTTAAAATTCATTTTTTTTTCATGGCTGTCATACATTGTTTAAGTTTCCTGGTTCATAATGGATGCGCATGTTTATCTACAATTGCAACAAAACAGCAGTCGGCACACATGTTATTTTCATTTCAATTTATAGTATCACTTCACTTTATATATTATCTTATATGGCATTGTGTATTCATTAGCAGTGCCATGAATCTTTAACATTATCATTACCATTTTTATCATTACTTGTGTTTTCGTGATCTATTTGTAAACATTAAAATACATTTATAATTTTCAGCTAATATATACTTTTAATTATTATGTCTTATATGTCCAATTATTTTTTTGATCCTTTCTTCTTCTCTTATGATTTAGGAGTATCTAGTGCCTTGAATAAAAAAAGCTGCAACGGAATCTGTGGTAGGTTTTTGCACTTATTACTGAATGTATTTTTCATTTCAGGTTTGCGAATAAACATTTTACTAAATCTGAGCTGATCTGATTCGTGCAACGCTGTGAGTCATTTTGCTAGTGTCTGATTTGATAGTTGTGTTTTTGTCATCACTTTGTCATCACTCATAAAACCATTATATTTGATGATATTGTTTTATTGATTTTGCTTTATAGATTATTTAAGCATTACTTATTGTTTTTTATTTCCATTTGTCTTTAATTCCCTTTCAATTGAATCTTCTCTGTTTCAGGAGCACCTCCTTACTCAGGAGCAATAACTATTGGGTCAGCAAAAATAAAAGCGGACTGCTGTTATAAAATGAACATCAAGCTGCAAATAGTGACCATGGCAACAGTAAATTAAAATGTATAAATGTTAGTTCTGTAAAATTTCTGTAAACTAACAAACATTTTCAGGATACCACAAATCACGTTTTTGGTGAATTGCTGCTATCGCTGAAAACGAACGAAAACGAGCTTAAGCGTGGACCCACACAACTCTACACATTAACAATTTTCAACATATCTTGCTTTTCAGGATCAACCGAACAGTGCTTTTTTTGTACCTATAGACTTCAACCCACCGAGCTCGCCGGAACTTCATGCAGTTGAAACCTCCCAAAAGAAGTTAACTTCACTATTTCCTCAAACCTTATGAGTGGGGTCGTAGGAGAAATTGCATTTATTTGGTCATGGAGAGAAGATCTCACAAACTAATGAAAAAGAAACCTAATCATAATGTTGTTGTTTATTCCCTAAATCTTTTAATCCGTCTATAAATTAATTTTCTGCCACCATTTGTGTGTGTCTCATTTCCTGACCTTCGGTTCAGAAAAGGGTATGGGCGCGTTCTGTAGAGTCGGTCGTGACAGATTTCATGTGTTAATCGGCTGTCCCATCAACGTTCAAAAGTGCCTGGACCAAATGGAAAGCTTGTAATGATCACTTGAAGATGCAATGCGGAATCATTGCCTGGGATATTCCTAAATGTAACACGTTGTAATGTAGTAGCCAAATGTTCCGACAGTTCAATGATTTGCCATATTTTCAATAACTATCTCCAAGTAGTGTACAATTCAACGTGAAACAAAGTTTCACTCCATGAAGATAATAGAAAATGTTGCACCCTGTCAACAGATTGCTAATGGATATTGAAGTCCGTGAAAGGGAATTAGCTTAATAGTAATAAAAAATTCCTTCTACTTCATCATTACCTAATAGAACTTTCCAGCTTATTACTTGTCATAATTAGCATATTTAGCCGTTTTATTTAAATACTGACACCATTCAGAATAAAAATAGTTGAACATCCTTTTTGCTTGAGATTTCATGTAGATGTATTTAGATATTTCTTGAATACTTAGCTCTAAAAATGTAAGACTATGTGTTATAGAGTGATAAAATTACGAATCCGATAGGACTTACAAGTAAGGTAAGCGTCATGCTCATATAATGAGCATCCTCTTATCATTGCCCGGGACCTAAATGAAGCACGTTGTAAAATGTTTCTTATCTTCTAAAGGGTGTGCACGATGAAATTACCACACTATGAAATTGCTCTAACTTTCTAACCGTTTAATTTGGGTGGATTTAGTTCATAGTGCATTATTTACATCCTGCAAGTTTTAAAGTCCTGTGATCAAAACTCGCGGAAATGGAGTCGAAAGAACAGCTCGTGCGTGATAAAATCTTGCGCATTCATCACGAGAACAAGGATCTCTCGCATCGTTCCATCCTTAAAACGTTGGGAATCGCGAATTCCATGGTGTCGCGAATGATTAAGCGGTTCGAGGAACGGTTGACCACCGATCGGAAGCCCAGAAGTGAAGGAAAAAGTATTTCGTACAACACCAAAAATCACAACCGCGTAGTTGGGGCCTTCAACTGAAATCCGAACGCCTCCATTCGGGATGTGGCTAAGAAGCTGCACCTAAGCCAAAGTTTTGTCCAGAAGGCCAAAACTAAGGCTGGGCTTCGAACGTTCAAGGTACAAAAGGCCCCTAATCGCGACGAGAAGCAGAACAAGTCCGCCAAAACCCGTGCCAGGAAGTTGTACCTCCACATGCTGACGAAAGTTGAATGCTGCATCATGGACGGCGAAACATATGTGAAGGCCGACTTCAAACAGATCCCCGGCAACCTGTTTTTCACGGCCAAGGATAAATTCAGCGTTCCGGAGCATGTCCGCACTCAGAAGATGCCTCCAGAGGCGGCTGCTTCCTCTCCCGAAGGCCCACAACGTCCCAACAATCTTCTGGCCGGATTTGGCCTCATGCCACTACTCAAAGGACGTGCTGAAGTGGTATGCGGACAATAAGGTCAATTTCGTGCCGAAAATGTTCAACCCTCCCAACACTCCGGAGCTCCGCCCCATCGAGAAGTACTGGGCGATTATGAAGCAGCACCTTCTTAAACGACCTAAGGTAGTGAAGACAGTCGAGGAACTGAAGAAAGTATGGGTTTACATGCAAAAAACGGTTGATTCACAGGTTGTGCAGAATCTTATGGCCGGTGTTAAGGCCAAGGTGCGGGCATTTGCGTATGGACTGTAAATAAAATACGAGTAAAATGGTAAAATGAAGTTTAATAGTTATTTCTCAATCCCTGAAAATTTGATGGCAATCGGATGAAAACTCGAATTTTGCGAACCAATTTTGTGTGTGGCAATTTCATCGTGGACGTCCTTTATAACCAAACATGATGGAATTGAGTAAACGAGTCGGGAATGATCTCTCATATGCATCCGTCGAACCATTCTGAACGGCCGTTGTGAGAATATCACCATGAAAATTTCACATGCACATAGCGCGTTACCAATCACCAAAGGCTTTTTTTATTCTCTTTCCTATCCGATGACCCCGAGAAATACCAAACATCCTAAAGTCAACTCTTCAAAAGGCAGGGGTAGACCCACGGCAACACCGACCCAATGAAACACCGAGACAACGCAGAGCAATAAGCAAATAACGGTATAAACTCTAACCAATTTTACTATCAGCAATATTTTCCAACACAAGGTAAGCAATCAAATGACTACTACAAAATATACTAATAACGGGGAAAGGGAGGGACCATCAGGACACTCAAGTGAAACGATTTAGATAGGGAGCACGGGACTGCCTCCTCCCTATTGTTAACATTTCGCGGAACGAGGGCGGGCTCTTCGACCTCATCTATTGGGTCTATTCTGTCAATCGAGGGCTCGATTCTAATGATGTGGGTGTGAACTTGCTTTTGCAAGGAGATTTTCTTCCCTATATTCGTGGGTTTCGCGTAAATGTATTTGCTTACGGGCCCACCGTTCATACAGGAGCTTGATGATCACTAACAACAATAGAATCCTGTTCAAATCGTTTTTCAGATTATTCCACTGCTATGAAAAGTTACCTTGCTACAATTGATGGTACTATCTCATCATCATTATCCCCATTTTTGTGTGTCTCATTTTTTTCAAGTATAGTTTTTAATTGTGTGGGAAGATGCGTAGCACAAAACACACACTCGCCAGACAACACTCATCGTTCAAACACTCGTGATCTAAAAATCTAAAGTAACCGTAATTAATACTCGTTCGATATTTGATACACGCAAACTTCACACCCTACTTTCAGGTTAGATAACCCGTTGATTTATTGTGAAACTATCCAGTTGACTTTGAAGATTTCCAACCCCCTTTCATTCTCGTTGCATTCTCACTCAACGCTTGTGCTCCAGCGTAGGAGATTCGTTTGCTGGCCCCATTTTGCGTTTTCGATTAATGGCCTCAAGTTTTGATTCCATCAGTAATAACAACATTTTCAGTTTCACGCTGCCCCAACCGCATCCACTTCCCGGAGGTCAACACAGTGGATGGGTTTTCCAGCTCGGTTAGCCGGAAAATTTCACCTCTCCACTGTTGGTCGATTCGGGGGAGCGGGCCGTAATCGATTTCAATCCACACCCGAGGCTCTCGATAATGGCTCGAATGGACAACAACGACGGTAAATCTGTGCGTTTGAATTCTGTGACATAAATTTCACGCTGACCCGGAACGAGGGACCATCGCAACCGATGGATTGTGAGAAACAGCATCCATTCGCATAATTGGATTCCTTCCATCCATCAATATATTAGCAAAGGCATGCGGAAAACCGTTGGGTTCATCAATCCAGGCGGGAGAAAGCTGGGTGGAATGATTAATGGATAATCGGATTAAAATTTTGAAGAAATTTCCTGCAAGGCTTCGGAAGCCATTTAAGTTAGTCAAGCGCAAACAAAAACCCGGCCTCAAATCTTAGAGTTAGCTGAGCATCAGATTTTGTTGGAAATATCTTTTAATCTCGCATCGACACGTTTTACCAAGGAGATTTCTCCTGACAACCAGGTGTGCTTCAGGTTGGAAAGTACAGACATAAACAATTTGAATTTCCTTCACCTTCTCATCCTAGCGTGAGTCGGTTTGGGGTTGCACCCTTCACTACTTGTTGAATAAACATTTTTTGTAACATTTTTTCTACTGCGTTTGTGTTATTTTTCCTCAAAGGCAGAGGAGACGGGCAGGCAAATTTCAGCTAAGTACGTGCTAAGTTGTAAATAAGAATTTGAGATTTCAATCGTTTGCTAAATTGGGATGCGCAGGAGTTTCCATCTGCTGCACGTTGCTAACGACGGCTTTAGCTCCACCCATTTATAACTGGCTGGCATCTGACAGGCAGCGGCGGGATATAAAACTTTCCGGTTGAATTTATTTTTATGCAAGATGTAAAAGTTTTGGCAAAGAATGATTTTGTTTTCGGCGGCTGCTGGGGATTTTTGCTGTGAGAGGATAGCATATTCATAGGGTAGGTTAATGGTTTTTGGTTGGGGTATGAGGCCTAATACAAGGGAATTGGTTTGGTTTTTATAATAGCTTAGGATAAGACCATAGCCACATAAGCTTTTGGTGAGGCTCTTTGTGCTCAAATAAATCTATCCATAAGCAATAATCTGAAGAAAAAGAAACAACTTTTATATGGGTAGGCTGAGGCTATGAAGCACTTGTAGCTTCTTTAAAACGCTTTCTATCTTCAGCGTAAGCAAAAAGTGTTTGTAAAATTTTAAGGCGTATTCAGCCTATATGGTTGAACGCTACTTCTGAAGATTGATTTATTATTACTCAGCCATATTCTTAGCAAGGGACATAATTCTAAGCACACTCACTGTGTCATACATACACTTATCTTGTAATTAGAGTCAATAAGCGATGGAAGACGGATATAGCCACAGTACACCGAATCCAATATATGTTCATACAAACTTAAACTTCGCTTGTATTACGCAAGTACATCGTGTCCAATACATTATCATCCACTTTTTTCTTGCGTTGGTGTCGTGCAACTACTCAACATGCTTCACGTATGTGTTGGTGTAGTTTTGCACTATGTTTATACAAACGCTTTTAGGTTATGTCTGATTGTTTTCATTCGGTGTTTATCTTTTACCAGCGAAGAATGAGTTTCGTGCTGTGGTGATAAAAAAGTTTTTAAAAGGTGAGCGCCCGGGCACTATTTTCAGAAAATTGAAAAACCTCGGAGTGAAGCGGGATTTTGTGTACCGAACCATCCAAAGATACCGTGACACCTGCTCGTTGGATGACCGGAAGAGATCAGCTAAGTACGTGCCGTAAAGTACGTGTAGTAAACCGTAATCACACGAGTTTGGGGACAAGATGCCGATGGAAGTCGTGCGTGCCGCCTGTGACGGTTTCAAAAAACGTCTGGAACTGGCCAAGAAGGTTAAAGGCGGTGTTATTCCAAAACATATGCTGTAGTTGATCAGTATTATATTGCAATATAATGGGTTAAGTTATCAATAAAATCTGGATTATCGATTTGAAATAAATAGAGTTTTAATTTATATGAGAATATATTGGACACGGTGTAGTTTGGATTTTATGAATAATTGTTTTGATTGAAAGGTTAGGGCTGCAAAATGGTGAGTCGACAACTGTGATGGAGCGTGCGTCCCAGCAACATAGCTCTGGTGCTCACAAGTTCCTACCTCATGCTTCCACGGGTCAACAGATGACAAAGACCGCCAGCTAAGGCCAGCTGCGTACTTAGCTGGTAGTGCAGCCTGGGCACTGTTGTCCTTCTGACTTCAGCTAGATTGAGGAGGTGCGTGCCGACCGTCTGTCTACCAAGGAGGTGCGGCTCAAACAGCGGCTGAGTAAAAAACGATGTATCTCGTCAGCTATACCTTAGGAGGCAGTCCCACCAACGCAATGTAGCCAGTGCGGTAAGATAGCATGCTGAAGTCTTACCTTACCACGAAAAATGTAAGTATTCTTTATTTTGTGAGATTTTTCCTCATTTTATTGCCCACAAGTATTTTATAAGGAACAGTAGATATTTGCAATATCCCAGTACATTTACTAGTGCAAATAAAAACAAAAATAAATGTGTTAATTGAATCTCAAGTTCAGTATAGCCGTGAAATTTTCATTTTGTCTTAACTTTTTATAAATCATGTATGCTAAAAATGTCTACTGTTCCTTTAACAACTATATAACGGGGATTCCCTGGGGGGGTAGCCTAAGGCAGTCGAAGGATTTGTTGACTGGACAAGGGTTCGTGGAGTCACCAGTCCCTTGTCATGCGTAGACACGCGGCCTTCTGGCCGTAGTCTTCCGGAGGTCCTCACTGAGATCGGCTGACCCTGCTACAAGAAGCCATCACGTAGGCTATTCTCTCAGAACAACCTGCTGAGAATAGTCCTGCAGCCATAGGTAATCCTTGCACTGATGGTGGGTTCTTATTACACATCATCATCACATCATCATCAATTGTTTTGATTGAAAGGTTATAAAGGAGCACGAATGACTTCTTTCGGCATTTTGATCCTAATTAGAAAGATTACGTCTTTGAAATTGGCCAAGGTAGCACCTTGAGCTCATTTAATTTCAACAACATATATGATCACACGAAATAATCTAAGGAATTCAGATCCGATGAACTGGGAGGCCATTCATCATTGGCCAAAAAGTCGGTCAAGTTTACCCGAAACCAGTTTTGAACCAAATTCGTTGTATGAGAAAGTGCGCCGTTCTGCTGAAACACGAAATCCCCCATCTCCCTTTCTAAGAGTGGCTTCAAGACATTATGCAAAACTTCCGTTCCGGTTTTATCACCTCTCTCGATGAAAACAAGCGCTATCTGGGTTTTCTTTAGACCTGCAGGCCCACAATCTGTCGTTTTGGAGACTGCTGCAGGACCAATAATGTTTCAGCTTCGTGAACCAAGTCCCTATCTTTCCCAGAATTGAACTTCCCAAAAGTCTACAAACCCAGTAACGAAATGAGGGAGATTGTTTCATCTGTAGGATCTCCAGCCCATAATCTAGTGAAATGGCTAAATAAAGAATTCCAAGGTATCTCCTCCGAGTAATTCTCAACCAGCTCAGTTCGTAACTCTCAGAAATTTCTTCAACATCAGGTGATATAAATGATAATGAAGTAATGGTATCCTTTGAAGTCACTGCCCTTTTCCATAGTGTACCGATCAAGGACGCGCTTAATCTTCAAGAAGACTGACTTTTAAACAAGGAGACGATGGCGTTTCAAAAAAGGAAGCAAAAGGAGCGAATGTACCTTAAGCTGACTCGACCACTTCACTTTCGGAGGTTCATTCTATAAACAACTAATATCAGCCCTCATGGGGAACACTCTATCCCCTCTCCTCTGTGAACAGTTCATGGCGAATCGAGAAACAATCCTTAAAAAAGAAAGAAGAAATAGCCACCTTCCACCACACTATTCTTCCTCTTAATGAAACCGGAAAAGCCAAAGAATTAGCATATAGGGTGTCTGCAAATTCTCCGTACAGACTTTTTTGGCATACCTCTACACAACCAAGAGGATTAAACTAAGTGCACCTACATGGTTTGACATGTATCTTTTAAAGGTTTGGGAACAAATATCTGTCGAAGAACTCGTGGCCATTGTGGATAACTTCGCGAAACATTCGAAAGCGTGCATCTCAGCACGAGGCGGCCATTTTGAAATGTACAAATAAAACTTGTAATTTGCAAACATATTGCTTTAATAAACAATACATATTGATTTTTTAATCCAACAATAAGAGATATTTTTAACACCATTTTGTTGTACGGATAATATTCGGACACCCTGTATATCTTAGAAACTGTCAGCAGACTCAATGGTTACGAAAAGAGGACATTTTAAGCTGTCATCAAGAAAAAGGAAAAACATCTTCATACGGATTTGCAACCAACCCTCTCCAATTCACCTGAACCCATGTAACATGTACCCGCCCCCTTCGATAAAGACATTATGCCAAAGCTGAAATCACGACTTAGGGAATTTGGATTGGACTAAGCTTTCTCTAGTAGGCACAATCAATTGACGTAGGCTCCACCAAATATTCAGTAGATGTTTTAGGCAAAACAAGGGTATAAAAAATCAAGTGTAAACACTGCAGCAAAATCTATGCAGATCAAACAAAGTGAACCTTGTCAACAAGGTTCAAAGGACGTTACTAAAGCCGTCAAACAGGATGCCAAAGGACTTTTACATAACTTCAAAACGACAGTTGCAGACATATCTTCACGGAAAATCCCGGCAAATGACATTTCAATCTTACGGACTACCTCTACACGGACAACGGACCAGTGAAAATAAGACGTTGCAGAAAACTTAGAAATCAACAAACAACAGAACACAAATCCAAACAAACACTAAGGTAACGGCTTTTTATTTTACTACGCCTGCTACTACAGAACAACTAGGTGAGGTAGAATGGTAAAAAGTCGTCTACCTTGTAGTAGGTATAATGGTTGTATTTGACTCTAATTATAAATACACTAATGATTAACCATCAATTCGAAATGCGGTCAGTTTTCATTCAACTTTTGGATGGGTCCTGTTGTTAACATCCAAATAAAACTGAAGTGGTTAATGGAAGCTAAGAAAACGGATTGTGCACAAACAATGCACCGTTAGTGGTCTTTCGATGAGAAAACTGGCTAAGAAATAAGGTGTGAGCGTCGGAGCAGTTCAATCCGCATTACGGAAGTATCTACTTTGATGTAGACATTTAAAGAGGCGCTTGAGAGGGAACGAAACTCACGCAAAACCAAGGAGTGTTGGGGTGTACGACTCGTTATGACACTTACACGAGCGTGCGATGCAACCATGCCGAGGGAAGTCAAACCGAGGAATGGAAGATCACCGGTGTATTGGTGGACGGAGTCAATCGCCGACCTCCAAAGAACGTTCCTCCATGCAAGACGGAGGATGCAATTAGCGCAGTCCGACGCCGATAGAATCGAGCGTACATGGGCGCTAGTCGACGCAAAGACGGCGCTAAAGAGGGAGATAAAGGCCAGCAAGCAAGCCTGCTTTGAGGACCTACGTCAAAAGGCCAATACGAATCCCTGAGGTGACGCCTACCGGGTAGTAATGGCCTAAATTAGAGGAACGGTTGCTCCATCCGAGCAATCACCAGAGCTGCTGCAGGTGATCGTTGGGAGACTTTTTCCAAACCACGACCTGAGCTCATGGCCCCCCGTCACCGTAGATTTATCTCATGACCAGCGTTCCAGTATCCCAGACCTTAATGCTGTCATAGCGACGGAAGGGTGGGTGGCTAAACCAAACATCCGTGACCACGTGGGCATTGACAACGACACAACGGGGGCTGGTGACGAGGTGACGGTGACAAATGAGGAACTCATTGCGATAGCAAGGTCGCTAAAGGTGAACAAAGCGCCGGGATCGGATGGTATTCCGAACCTGGCCATCAAGACGGCTATCTTGCTGGATCCCGCAATGTTCAGGGTGGTGATACAAAAGTGTCTTGACGAGGGCGTCTTCCCGGAGGCCTGGGATATTCAGACCCTTGTGTTGCTACCAAATACAGGAGATCCATCGGCATATAGACCTATATGTCTGTTTGGCTTCCGTAAAGGGAAGTCGACGGTGAATGTCATTCTGTCCGTTACCAAGACGGCTGAAATGGCAATCCAGCGCAAGACGCGAGGAATACGCTACTGTGCAGTGGTCACCCTTGACATGAAAAATGCGTTCAATAGCGCCAGTTGAGTGGCTATCCCCGACTCGCTCCAACGCCTTCAGGTTCCTTGGTACTTGTACAAGATTCCTGGAAGCTATTTCCAGAATCGCGTTCTGGTATACAACACAGAGGCAGGCCAGAAACGAGGTCAGATCAGCGCAGGCGTCCCACAAGGTTCGATCCTGGGTTCGGTGTTATGGAGCACGAGTACGATGAAGTACTATGGCTTCAGTTCCCGAACGGGGTGAAGACAGTCAGGTTTGTGGACGACATCATCCTGGAGATATGTGGTGAATCCCTTGAAGAAGTATAGCTAATGGCTTCACACTCCACTGGCATTGTGGAGAGATGGATGAGTTTCAGGAAACTGGAGCTAGCTCACCATAAGACGGTGGTAAGTAATCAAAAATCGGAGCAACATGCGACGATCAGTGCAGGTTGAATCACGCACAGTTGAATCGAAGAGCTCTTTGAGGTATCTTGGGGCCATAATCGATGATAAGCTGTCCTTTATCAGTCACGTCGATTACGCCTACAAGAAAGCCTCTATGTCAAATAGCTCGGTGGTGCAAGGGAGTAAGCGTTAACTCCTTGCCAGTGTCACCCTGTCCATACTTAGGTGCGGCGGGCCGGCATGGATCACCGCCTTGAGTACCAAGAGCTGTACTAGAAAGCTAGAGAGTACGCACTGGCTTATGTGTCTAAGAGTGGTTAGTGCATACCGAAAGGCATCACGTGACGTGGTCTGCGTCCTAGCTGGGATGATATCAATAGGCATTGTCATAAAAGTGGATGTAGAGTGCTTCGAACAACGTGTAACAAGAGGTATTAGAAAGGCCACTAGAGCCGCATCTATGGTTAAGTGGCAAAGGGAATGGAACAACTCCACCAAAGGTCGGTGGACTGATCCCGGAATTATCCGGGTGGGTTGGTAGGCGACACGTTGAAGTGAACTTCCACTTAACGCAGATTTTGTCAGTCCACGGCTGTTTTAGACAATATCTGCACCAATATGGGTATGCACAGTCCTCCGCAGGCACCGAGTGCGCGGGAGTTGACGAAACCACGGAACATGTGTTATTCTCATGTCCTCGCTCCAACGCCGCGAGATCCAGCATATGTGGATAGCCGTAAGTGGTCACGACACGACTTCGGATAATTTGGTCCAGAAGATGTGCCCAGACCGGGACATCTGGGATGCGGTATGCAGAGCAACCTCCCAGACTGTCCTTAATCTCCAACAAAAATGGCGAAACGATCAATGGCAGGTCGCAGGGATCACCTAACTACTAAAGCCCTAAGTAGTTAGACATAGTGGGTGGTTAACTAGCACAATAGCCCCCTCTCCCGAAGTAATACTGAAAGGTGGTTCCGGGGAGTATCCAGGACTTAACGCACGGGCGGATTTTCAGTGGGTCGAGAAGTTTGCAACCTCATCCCAAAACCCTGAGTTCTTCAGAAGTTTGATTGCAGATTTTCCATCCCATCTAAAAAAAAGAATAGAAAAAAAGCCGGGTGGGGAAGAGGCGGGTGGGAACGTTTTGTTTCCCTTCATTTTAGGATCGGCCAATAAATTAGTTTCAGTTTTTCTTATGTAATTTATGGACATAGTTGTACATCGGACCAAACATTAACTTACAAGTTGATGACCTTCGCACCTCCACAACTGTAAATTTGGCCAATGTTTTCATGTTGACTTAATTAATATTTACTTCATGTATCGGCAAAGTCCCGTGAACCTTCGGCTATGAGTTAACTTTGAACACTGAAATCATTTCTGTGGGTCTCGCATACTATATGCCAGCGTTTAATAGCATAGAAAGAAGAGAGTCATGAAATTATGTATAAAGTATGTAGTAAAATTCATTAGAAGAGACAAAGTCAGAGCCAAACAAAAACTCTTAATAAACTTTAAAACTTTAAAACATTTCAATATAAACCGACCATATGTGTAGCGATCCCAAGTAACACACAAAACATCTTTATTCAATTATTGATAATTGTTTGTTTTACAAATGTATTATAAATGTATTGCAAAACTTGTCCAGCTCAGGTTGGTCTGGATCTCTCGTACTCAATATATCAATCTGATTGACGATCGTGCTAAAAATACTTTTCTCACTGTTGGAAGTGATTTATACCTTATCATTGTTCTTAAAAACATTGTTCCATACATTTATAAAACATGAACTGGAAAACATTTGATGGGTAGTTCTAAGTACTGCGAAATTACATTATACCAATCACGTTTTGCAAAACTTGTTCGTTTTTCTCAAAACGATGGATTACCCAAGCTACCAATAAGCATTAGCATTTGCTGTAAATCAACCCTAAATCTGCATTTTATATGCTACAAGCACTATAATAAAGGGTGTCCACGATGAAATTGCCACACACAAAATTGATTCGCAAAATTCGAGTTTTCATCCGATTGCCATCAAATTTTCAGGGATTGAGAAATAACTATTAAACCTCATTTTACCATTTTACTCGTATTTTATTTACAGTCCATACGCAAATGCCCGCACTTTGGCCTTAACCCCGGCCATAAGATTCTGCAAAACCTGTGAATAAACCGTTTTTTGCATGTAAACCCATACTTTCTTCAGTTCCTCGACTGTCTTCACTACCTTAGGTCGTTTAAGAAGGTGCTGCTTCATAATCGCCCAGTACTTCTCGATGGGGCGGAGCTCCGGAGTGTTGGGAGGGTTGAACATTTTCGGCACGAAATTGACCTTAATGTCTGCATACCACTTCAGCACGTCCTTGGAGTAGTGGCATGAGGCCAAATCCGGCCAGAAGATTGTTGGGACGTTGTGTGCCTTCAGGAGAGGAAGCAGCCGCTTCTGGAGGCACTCTTTTATGTACACCTGTCCGTTCATCGTGTCCTGGGTCACGAAAGGTGCACTCCGCTTCCCGCACGTGCAGATGGCTCGCCAAACCAGGAATTTCTTCGCAAATTTGGACATCTTCTGAGTGCGGACATGCTCCGGAACGCTGAACTTATCCTTGGCCGTGAAAAACAGGTTGCCGGGGATCTGTTTGAAGTCGGCCTTCACATATGTTTCGCCGTCCATGATGCAGCATTCAACTTTCGTCAGCATGTTGAGGTACAACTTCCTGGCACGGGTTTTGGCGGACTTGTTCTGCTTCTCGTCGCGATTAGGGGCCTTTTGTACCTTGAACGTTCGAAGCCCAGCCTTAATTTTGGCCTTCTGGACAAAACTTCGGCTTAGATGCAGCTTCTTAGCCACATCCCGAACGGAGGCGTTCGGATTTCTGTTGAAGGCCCCAACTACGCGGTTGAAATTTTTGGTGTTGTGCGGAATACTTTTTCCTTCACTTCTGGGCTTCCGATCGGTGGTCAACCGTTCCTCGAACCGCTTTATCACTCGCGACACCGTGGAATTCGCGATTCCCAATGTTTTAGCGATGGAACGATGCGAGAGATCCTTGTTCTCGTGATGAATGCGCAAGATTTTATCACGCACGAGCTGTTCTTTCGACTCCATTTCCGCGAGTTTTGATCACAGGACTTTAAAACTTGCAGGATGTAAATAATGCACTATGAACTAAATCCATCCAAATTTTCATTAAATTCTCCACAACGGTTAAAAAGTTGGAGCAATTTCATAGTGTGGCAATTCCATCGTGGACACCCTTTAGCATTATATCAGCATCTTGAATGCTATCTGTTGTAAAGTTGGAATTCATATGCTATTTAAATACTTGTAGCCTGTAATAAGCATTTCGAATGCCAATTAGCATTAATGTAGCATTATCACAGCATTGCAGTAAAGCAGCCGTATATTGGGCCAAAAGTGGCATTTATGTTCAATTAAAGGCGACTTAATTGCTTGATAGGCTGCCATAAAGACGCTTTGGAACTAATGAACTTGGATAGTCATATAACAGTTATTTCAATGTGTTTATAACAAGCTGTGTTGCTTGGGTTATGTAAAAAATAGACAATAAAGGGCGATACGGTCAAAATTTGGTCAATATCAACTTGACGTATTTCTTTCAATTTTGCATTTAAAAACCTGAACACCCCTCATTTTGAAGGTGTGTGTGTGTAGAATGTTGCTCCTATTTTGATTTTGGAATTCACTCTTCAGTTGTCAAAATGCCGTCCAAGCAAGAAGAGCAGCGTATCAAAATTTTGCTCGCGCATCGCGAAAATCCGAGCTACTCGCACGCAAAGTTGGCAAAATCGCTAAAAGTTGCCAAATCAACCGTTACAAATGTAATTAAAGTGTTTGGGGAACGTTTGTCGACAGCCAGGAAGTCTGGATCGGGGGGAAATCGAAAACCGGAAGCCGCTGAGACGACAAAGAGAGTTGCCGGTAGTTTCAAGCGAAACCCTAACCTATCTATCCGAGATGCCACAAATAAGCTGGGTGTATCGTCTACAACCGTGCATCGAGCCAAAAAACGAGCCGGACTATCGACTTACAAGAAGGTAGTGACTCCAAATCGCGATGATAAACAAAATACGACGGCCAAAGCGCGATCCCGGAGGCTGTACACGACGATGCTGACGAAGTTTGACTGCGTGGTAATGGACGACGAAACCTACGTCAAAGCCGACCACAAGCAGCTTCCGGGACAGGAGTTTTATACGGCAAAAGGAAGGGGAAAGGTAGCAGATATTTTCAAGCACACGAAACTGTCAAAGTTCGCAAAGAAATATCTGGTTTGGCAAGCCATCTGTACCTGTGGCTTGAAAAGCAGTATTTTCATAGCTTCCGGGACTGTTAACCAAGAAATTTACGTGAAAGAGTGTTTGAATAAACGTCTGCTGCCTTTCCTGAAGAAACACGGTTGTTCCGTACTGTTTTGGCCGGATTTGGCATCTTGCCATTACGGTAAAAAGACCATGGAGTGGTACGCCGCCAACAATGTGCAGGTGGTTCCCAAGGACAAGAACCCACTCAACACGCCAGAGCTCCGCCCAATTGAGAAATACTGGGCTATTGTCAAGCGGAACCTAAAGAAGACCAAAAAAACTGCTAAGGACGAGCAGCAGTTCAAGGCAAACTGGCTTTCTGCGGCGAAGAAGGTGGACAAGGTGGCTGTACAAAATCTGATGGCAGGGGTCAAGCGTAAGGCCCGGCAATTCGGATTTGGAAAAGCGGAAGCCTAACTGAATATTTTTCCTGAAATTTGTACTAATTGAACTTGAAAAAGAAATTTAATTTGATTTTTTAAATAAACGATTTCACCGATTTACACGCGTTTTCCTTTGACCAAATTTTGACCGTATCACCCTTTACCATTATTATTATAAACTCACCCGATCCTTCATGAATTTCGTGGCTATATCCAATATATAACCCACCTATATTGCCTGTAACCGCATATCAGTCCCATATTACTTTTTGACGTTTTTGAGTTATGTTGCGCAATTGCCTTAATTTTTATCATATTTTTGAAAGCAATAATAAAATTTAGCAGTTAGTTACAAAAAATTTGAAAAAAATATCAGGTCGGTTTGTCCCATCTTGAAAGTAACCGCATATGAGTCCCATTATTGAAGTAACCGCATATGAGTCCCATTTTAGAAGTGGCAGTAGAATAAAAATATTTAACACCTTTTAGAATTATGGTTGTATTTCTCAAATGTTTAATCCTTCTTAGAGACATGATAAAATAATAAATTAAGCAAAAAATGTAATTGTAAACAGGAATAATATTGGAATAAAAATCCATTCTACCAATCAGTCTCCCGTTTTTTCAGTTTGAGACAATTCAATTAAAGATCTCTTCTTCTATTCCTCAACCAATAGTAAAATGGTTTTTAGTTAATTGGTTTTTCCTGTCAGCGTCAATGGCTGACGAGATTGGCGCTTCTTTTTCAATTGAACTTCTAGATCAAAGTCGTCAGCTGAAATTAGTTTTTCTTGTTGGTTTGTAAAAAATTTGCAGCACTTCAAGTCCTCACCTTTTAAAGAGTTACTGTAGTGAAGATACAGGGATCCTTACTTCACGATAATATATCTTTGGAATCCTAATGGCCGCACTCTTTGACGCATCCGAACTTCTCCAAAATTACAACAAGAGCAAGGCACCGCATCGTCTTTCTGTTAAGTCACGATTCAGAAATTGCTTTTTTGCGATTATTTTGTTCCGGTGTTCATTGATTCCGCCTCTGTGGCAAAAAAGCTACTATCTGAGTTATGATCCGCATGCATAAAACGTGAAGCATTATTCAATGCATCACGTACCTTCTCTTGATCTGCATTTAAAGATGGAGCATATTAAGCTGCATCACCTTGAGGATCATTATCCACTGACACAAGTTTTTCCGCTTTTATGGAACAAAAACTTCCACATGTTGCATCCTCACCAGAGTGCTTTTAAACTGATCTGCATTTGAAAATAAGAATTGGCTCACATTATCGAATTGCCATGATTCCTTTCTTTCTTGTCCTACAAGAAAGAAGTGAAATTCGACCAAACCCCTTGAATTTTTTCACGATTCTAGGTAGAAATAACTTAGCAGGTCTTGTCATCGCATCAAATCCACAATCTTCGTCGACAGAAGTTTCATCACTATCATCAAAGTAACTCTTGATTAGCTCTAGGACATGTTGATTTCGTAAAGAAATGTGAAATCTCCGTAAAACACAAGCTTAGAACAGCAATTTTCAACTCGTTCCAGTCGGTCAAATATTACATAATACGCTAAATAACGGGAGCAGGTTTTGCGTCTTTTTATGTTCAAAATTTATAATTCTACATTTTTGGCAACGTTACATGGAAAGGGAGGGGTGTTGATCATATCTTATGAAAGTACTACATGGTGAAACGAGAGTTAAAATGGTCGGAAAATGGCTTACGTAATATTTAAACGAACCCCATGACAAAGCATACCGCCTCAGAGTAATATTGTTGAACAAACAGAATGGGACTGGTATGCGGTTACATTTATGCTTGATGGACAAAGTAACTGCATATTTTGTCCCAATGCGTTTTGTCTTCAAAAACACATTTTTTATTTTACTTTTGATTGTATAATAAACAATGCATACTATTACACATAAACTATCAAAATATAGAGTAAAAAAGTACGCCAAACAGGCTGAATCAAGAAAAATGCTTTCCCAACTTGAATGATCTTTTTTTCGGTTTGCTGTTTTTCAATATGGGACTGATATGCGGTTACAGGCAGTATATTTGTTTTGTTATTTATAATTGATGGAAATCAGCTGTAAAACTTGTAGGAATTATTAATGCAAAGAGGCATGCTCCAATCCTCAAATAACCCTCACAAAATCTGTAACTCCATGCAGTCATCAATACCATAAAACTAAAATTAGCTTCATTCCTTATCGTGCGCAGAGCCAGTTAACATCGCCTGGTCTCGTCACAGCATTCTTCGCTTTAGAAAAGTAGCTTTTTCCTCTAAGAGGTTTTGCTTCCGCGTCAAGAGTGATAGAGTGCGTAAGTGTCAAGTGCGCGTGTTGGAAGGTGCAGGTTTGCGTGGATGCAACACCTGCATTTCATCTCTAAACAATAAAGTTAATCGGCAATAATTGCTCATCCCCGTTGTGAAACCTACGGGCAAAACAGTCGGTGCAAACAATCGAACTCAAACCAGCCACATCCTAACAGCCAGCAAGCGGGCTATTGTTCGACGATCGAGGTTGTTTACGTCGTCCGCTGTGTACAATATAGCCAAGTGGAATTTTGCCTCGCAGTAGCGTGTGCGTCTGTCTCTCCCCCGTAGAGGGGAGAAAAAATTATAGTCAATTAGGGTCACCACTAGTGATTTTTTTTTTTTCTGCATGGTATTTGCATATTTTTTTTTTTATTATTATTATTATTAGCATTAAAATTAATTGATTGGTGAGGGGTTTTTGTGATTGTGTTGTGTTTTTGTGTGCATAATTATGGCCTCTCCTGAGGCTAAGGTTACTCGCATAAAGCATTACCACCCATTTTCTAAGGGACCTTGGGTTGTCTTTTTTCGGCCCAAAGACAAACCATTGAAAACTCTCGACATTTCGCGAGAATTGCTGCGAAAATATCCTGGTGTCTCGATTCACAAAGAGAGAATTAATAGACTGCGTGTAGAAGCGCCGAATTTCGAAATAGCCAATAAGATTGCTGACCACGAGATTTTTAATATCGAATATTGTGTGTATGTCCCTTCGCGAGATGTGGAGATCGATGGCGTTGTCTCCGATGCGAGTCTGACGGTTGATGACTTGAAACGAGCTTCTGGTTGTTTTAGAAACTCTAAAGTCGCTCGTGAGCTTGTAACTATACTGGATGTAAAGCAACTACATTCAGCATCGTTACAAGACGAAAAAAAGGTCTATCAACTTTCAGACTCGTTTCGGGTGACCTTCGCCGGTTCTGTTCTCCCAAACTTTGTCAAATTAGATGGAGCTTTTTTACCGGTGCGCCTTTATATACCGAGGGTATATAATTGTACCAACTGCAAAAGACTGGGACATTCGGCCAGTCATTGCAGCAACAAATTTCGTTGCGGCAAGTGTGGTGAAAATCACACTGAGGATTCTTGCACACAAGCTGTGCAGAAATGTATTCATTGTGGTGAGAACCCTCACCCTTTGCAGGAGTGCCCAAGGTACAAAAGGCAATCCGACAATGTGCAGCGTTCCATCACTGGACGCTCCAGGCAGTCTTATGCAGAAATGCTTAAGTCTGCAACAGCCGCTCAAGATGAAAACCAATTTTCGATTTTGTCGGCTGATGAATCGGACTCTGACTTATCTGATGGAGGTAATATTACGGGGGTACACGCACCCGGACCCTCAAAAAGGAAACGTTCCTCTCCGAAAGTGCGCCGTAAGATAACAAAAGTCACCTCGAAAAGATTGCAAAATAATCAAGCTAATGGGGAAGAAATTCAAAAACCGAAGGTTCCTATTGCACTTACTCCTGGATGCAGTAGAGACTTTCCGCCATTACCAAAAAAGAATAACAATAATAAAAAAAACGCTACTCCTCAATGTTTCCAAAAAGAATCCAAGTCCGATCGAGGATTGATAGCTCTTTCGGACATTGTGGCATTCATTTTAAACATGTTCAATATCCAAGACCCTCTTAGAAGCTTAGTTTCTGCCTTGCTTCCGACATTGGAATCATACCTTAAGCAATTGACTGTTTCATGGCCCCTCATTGCATCGATCATATCTTTCGATGGATAATTCATCGAATCAGGTGGGAGATATGATCACTGTATTACAATGGAACTGCCGTAGTCTGGTGCCTAAACTAGACTCGTTCAAATTTTTAGTTCGCAATTCCGATTGTGATGTATTTGCTCTTTGTGAAACATGGCTTTCTTCAGACAATGAACTCAACTTCCACGATTTTAACATTATACGCCTGGATAGAGACGATTCTTATGGAGGAGTACTTCTAGGGATCAAAAAGTGCTACCCTTTCTATAAAATTTCCCTACCAGCTCTTTCAGGCGTCGAAATCGTCGCTTGTCAAGTAACTGCAAAGAATAAAGAATTTTGCATAGCTTCAGTTTACGTTTCTCCTCGAACTTCTATTAGCCGCAGTCAACTCTGGAATTTAGTTTCTATTCTACCGTCCCCTGTATTGATTCTGGGTGACATGAACTCCCATGGTACTGGGTGGGGGGACCTATATGATGACAATAGGGCGGCTATATTTTACGATTTATGTGACGATTTCAATTTGTCAATTTTGAACACTGGTGAAGCGACACGCATACCTAAACCTCCTGCTCAAGAAAGCAGACTCGACCTATCTTTCTGTTCCAGATCGCTTTCATTGGACTGTCTGTGGAAAGTCCTCAATGATCCCCATGGTAGCGATCACTTACCAATCATTATTTCTATTAAGTGTGGCCCTCAACCTTCAGAGCCATCTCGAGTTCCGTTCGACCTCACAAGGAACATCGATTGGCAAAAATATGCAACGGCGGTAACAATCGGTACTGAATCCGTCGATATACTTCCACCGTTAGAAGAATATCGATTCCTTGCCGATCTGATCTACAAAAGTTCATTGGAAGCACAAAAAAGAAAAGTTCCAAGTGCACCCTTCAAAAGGAGACCAGCCACACCTGGCTGGAACGATGAATGCACAAAATTGTATTTGCAAAAATCTGACGCTTTCAAAGCTTTTCGTAGACACATGACTTCCACTCACTTCGAGGAATATTCAAAGCTTGAAACACAGCTAAAACAACTTGTCAAAGCAAAAAAACGCGGTTATTGGCGAAATTTTGTCGAGGGACTCTCACGAGTAACCTCAATGACCACCTTGTGGAGGGTAGCTCGCAACATGCGTAACCGCTCATCTACTAATGAGAGTAATGAATACTCCAACCGATGGATATTCGATTTCGCGAAAAAGGTCTGTCCGGATTCTGTTCCAGCAAAACATATTTTCCGAGAAACATCTCCAAACGGCGGCTCTCTAGACAGACCATTCACAATGCTGGAATTCTCTATGGCTCTTCTATCAACAAATAACTCCTCACCCGGATGCGATATGATAAAATTCAATCTTCTGAAAAATCTCCCAGATATCGCAAAAAGACGCTTCCTGGACCTATTTAATTCCTTACTTCGAAACAACATCGTACCGCCTGAGTGGAGACAGGTCAAAGTAATAGCTATTCAAAGGCCTGGCAAACCAGCGTCTGATCACACAAGGAGCAATTGGCTTCAGTATTTTTGGACATTAAGGGGGCTTTTGATTCAGTTTCCATTGAAATCCTGTCAGAAAATCTGCAGAGATGTGGACTTCCTGGAATTTTAAATAATTTTTTGTACAATTTGTTGTCAGAAAAGAAAATGATCTTCTCACTTGGAGAACTGACCACTTCTAGAATTAGTTACATGGGCCTACCCCAAGGCTCATGCCTCAGCCCCCTTCTTTATAACTTTTACGTCAAAGATATTGACAATTGTTTGGCAGAACAATGCACGCTAAGACAACTTGCTGAAGATAGTGTGGTCTCTTTAATAGGCTCACATGCCGTCAATTTGCAAGGACCATTGCAAAATTCCCTAGATAACCTATCTTCTTGGGCTAGGAGTCTGGGGATTGATTTCTCACCGCAGAAAACTGAACTGGTAGTGTTTACTCGAAAGCGGTATCCAGCCAACTGCAGCTTAATCTTTTGGGCAGAAACATTACCCAATCATTATCTTTCAAATACCTTGGGGTCTGGTTTGATTCAAAGTGTACTTGGAATGCCCACATTACGTATTTGAAGCAAAAATGCCAGAAAAGGATCAACTTTTTCCGTTCAATTTGTGGCACATGGTGGGGTGCTCATCCGGGAGACCTCATAACTCTTTATAAAACAACTATTCTCTCTCTTCTAGAGTATCGCTCTTTCTGCTTTCTCTCGGCAAGGAAAAGTCACCTTATAAAATTGGAACGAATTCAATATCGTTGTCTGCGTATCGCTCTTGGCTGTATGCACTCAACGCATAACATGAGTCTTGAAGTTCTGGCAGGCGTAAAACCCCTCCAGAATCGGTTCTGGGAGCTTTCGCTCAGAATATTAATCAAATGTGGAGTGAAAAACGCATTTGTAATAGACAATTTTGAAGAAATGTTAGGGCTGAACACACAATCTCGATTTATGAGAATTTACCACCACTACATATCGTCGGATATGTGTCTTCCGTGCTATACTCCAGACCGTGCTCGCTTCACCTATAGCAGTTCCTCAATTCATTATGATCTTTCCATGAAACAAGCATCTCATGGATTTCCGGATCAACTTCGTTCTATTATTATTCCGCGTATTTTTACTGAAAAGTACCAACACGTCAATTCCAAAAAAAGGTTTTTCACTGACGGGTCTCGCCTCAATGGATCCACTGGCTTCGGTGTCTTCAATGAAAACTCTTGCGCCTTCCACAAACTTCAGGAACCTTGTTCTGTTTATGTTGCTGAGCTGGCAGCACTCAACTTCGCATTGGGGATGATTTCCAACATGCCCGCAGACCATTACTTCATCTTCTCGGACAGCCTCAGTTCGATTGAGGCTCTTCGGTCGATGAAACCTAGTAAACACTCATCTTATTTCCTTTCAAAACTAAGGGAACAGATGAGTGCGCTGGTCGAAAGATCATATTTGATCACCTTTGTATGGGTCCCTTCACATTGCTCAATCCCAGGCAATGAGAAAGCGGACTCGCTCGCAAAGGTGGGCGCCCAGGAAGGCGATTTGTATGATAGACAAATTTCACACGATGAATTTTACCATTTAGTACGTCAGAGTACCCTTTCGAGTTGGCAAACCGATTGGGACACCGGAAATCTAGGACGGCTGTTACATTCCATCATTCCTATTGTTTCATCGAGGGCGTGGTTTAAGGACCTGCACGTTAGCCGTGATTTCATCCGTGTGATGAGTAGACTTATGTCCAACCACTACCAGTTGGATGCACATCTCTTCCGAATTAATCTCGTGGACAGCAATCTTTGCCGGTGTGGAAACGGTTATGATGACATCGATCACGCAGTCTGGCAATGCACGGATAATTACGCCGCCAGAACACAACTTTTGAATACCCTAGAGGCCCAAGGAAGACAACCTTATGTTCCTATAAGAGATGTGTTAGGATCGCGCGATCTGTGCTATATTCAATCGATTTATGTGTTTCTTCAAATGTCTAGTATAAGAGTTTAATCTGCTTGTGTTTTTGTTTTTCTTTATTCATTAGTTTGTGTTTGTTTTGTTCCGACATCTTGAGGAGTCTCATCGTCGCCCAATGGTAACCACAACCGGCCGAACACAAAAATGGAGCCCTGACCATTCCGCACCAAGTTATAGTGCTAGCGACAACTATCTGATGAGACTGCAGAACCCTATTTCCATGTTCCTCTGTCCAACCCATCCTCCAAAAATGTCACCTATTTTAACAATGAAATATTGGCTCCGTAAAGCTAACGCAATTGAGCCTCCCAAATAAATGAACTAGTAAAAAAAAAAAAAAAACTAAAATTAGCTTAGGAATAGTAAGCCTTCAATCTATAGATCCATGACACATTCGACATATTAAGATTTAGTGGAATGACATTTATGTCAGTGGCATATAACCCAATGTGCCCACACAGTTACATCATGTAAATACCGGAAACCAAAATACGATCACTCGACTTGCTCTATAGATTCGGTTGGAAGATTCAACAAAGAAAAGTCAGCTACTTACCCTAACGTTGTCATCGTGACGATTGTATACCAAAACGCCGCCGGGATGGAGGTGAAGTTCGTACCGTCCACGTTTTTCTCGGCGTAGAACATCACCGTGGCGAAGATGATGATGGCCATCGCAAGCGAAAACACCAGGAAGCCCAGCTCGGAGGCACACGACTTCAACGTGTAGCCGAGAATTCGCAGACCTTGCGAATGGCGGGAGAACTTAAAGATTCGAAACACTCGGAACACTCGCAGTGTTACGAACGCACCGGATACGTCGTCGTTGTCGGTTATGCCCAGACCGATGTAGTAGGGCAGAATGGCTACGACATCGATTATACTCATCACACTCCGAACGAACTTGCACCGGCATGGGGCGGCGAATAACCGAAGCAAGTATTCAGCGGTGAAGATCATCACACAAGCCGTATCCAAACAGAAGAATACGATCTTGTACCGCTCACCACAGGAAAGCGTTCCGGCGCGACCTGGACGTAAACCGCATGGGACCGTCTCGACGACGTTGGCCATCACAGATACAGCAATAAAGAAGCCCGTTACATAGTAGAACACGAGGGCGGCAGTGGAAGTATGTGGATTCTCGAATGCTCGCCACATCCGTTCTCTGATGTTGGTTAGCTGTTGTAGATTTGTATCACTATTTTCTGACAGCTTGTCATCCATCAGTCGTTCGGCGTTTTCTCGCTTTCGATCCCGATAGTCTTCGTAACAGCAGTCTCCAATCACGTCCGGCATGATTCCAAAAAATGATAATTCCTCATCGTAACTGAGCAAACACTCGTGCCGAGGATAGTGCAGCTTTCCGGTGCGGTAGTAATTTAATATGTGCCTAAAAATGTCCGGATCACGGTCAAAAAAATATTCTTTGCTATGTTCGTCGTAGAAGAAGTCCCGCTCGTTCGAACCTAATAATGTGTCTGGATACTTTTCGACCGTCGTCCGCCAGGTTTCGAATCTTCGCCCGGAAACGTTGATAATTAGTTTCTCATCTTCCGAACGTAAGCGATCCTTGAATACTGGGGGTGCTGGCAGTGGATGGGATGCTATAGGGACCCACCCGATGGCCGCCGCCCGTGCAAATGGCAACCAAGCGGCGACCGAAGCCATACTATTCGGTGGAATTTTTCAATGTTCCCCCAATAGAGCACGAGGAACGTCACGGTAATTGTATCCGCGCGCTCTGGAATGAGGAAGTAGGTCGACCGGGGACAACTGTCTGAGGCCTGCTCTTACTGGTCCTTGGGGGTGACCTTGCTGTAAGATGTGGTCTAATTACTGCTTGATGATGCGCGGTTTGACTTAGTCACTACCGCTTCTTCCACCTGATAATAAATTCAATTATGACATCCGTTTCGTTGGTTTCTCACCGAGGTCAAATAAATCACCGTTTTCCTATAATTATTTTGCTCTTTTTCGAGCGAACATAAATCGCTTCCCGCATAAACGTCCCTGGAGGCTGTATCCGTGAGATGATAGGTCTTTTGCCTGGCAAGCAAAAATACTCAATTTACAGTACACGTCGAAAACAGCTGAACAAATCTCGGATTTGTATTCTTTGAGGCTCCTCCTAACTTTGCGTGTTTTCCATTTCGCTGTTGGTTGATGGTAATCGCTTTCTTCTAATGTTGGGCCAAGCAGATGGGAAATAATGAGAAGCGCAAAATCGACGGATTCTACATGCTTAGACTACATTTTCCATCTGTTTTCCTCCATTTGCCATTCTGGGTAGTTTTATGCTAATTTAACTGCTAAATTCTCTCGAGGCCAGCCTAATCTTATTCTTCCGCCTGGTTCCGTTGATGTTGAGTAAAATTAAACCCAACCACTTCCCAACTCACACCCTATCCACACCGCCTCAGGACCTTTGATCTAAACGACTTAAATGCTTCACGAGCTGATTAACATGATGGTGGCATTGAAAATTATTTTCCAAGAAGCACTATCCTTTCATAATCATCGAGCTGATGTTAATGTAGCAGAAAACCATCCACTTTCACTAGATTGCCCGTCTTTTTTTTTCTTCTCACTGAACTATGTGGCACTGTTGTGATGATTAATCACTTTCATTTTGATATCTTCACCATCCCATTTTCCGGCTACCACCCACCTCGCACGCAAACACTTGATCTTCAATTTTTTACCGTTTACTCTCTTCAAGAGTTTTTCTCGATGCCACAAAACATGCTTGTTACCGAGAAGCCTTGGCTCGACGAGCCCTCATAATACTTGCTTTTTCAAACCACTTTCCCCGAAGGATACACACACTTTCTCTTCGGCCGGCTGCCACACAGAATCACACAAGCACTGTTGCTGTTGCTGCCGTTTTTGGAATTATTTTTATTTCCCCCGAAATCCACCAGCAACACTCTAACGAGAGATAATTTCTTCCAGTTTAAGCCGTCATAAGCTCTGCTTCGATTCCAAGTTTCAATTCCCCTGCACAAGTGTATGGAAAAGTCCGGTCCTTGGTTAGTACGACGTCTTGGTCTTTTCGATGGCAGCACCAGCCACTTTCTTCTCCTGGCACGGAACTCGAGCACTCAGCAGTCTGGAAAAGAGGGGAAAAGTGAAAAGACATTAGTTTCATCTGATCAGGATTTGTGTGTTGCTGTGTGCGTGATTGTTGACATATTTTAGATGTTTTATCACTTTGCAGGCCGAAGCACTTCATTAGAGTTGTATTTTGGGTGCTTTCCGGAGAAACATCACTATATGGCTAGAAGATGAATTTGTTCAGGACTGAAGGTTTCGTTGATTAATTAGAAAATTAAATAAGGTAATCACTCTGATTAACTGGTTTGTATAAATATTGAAGGTCAATCATATACAGTCAGCCTCAAAATTGAGTGTACATGAGTGATTCGTCAAGAAATCTCCAAGTTTTTCCGGGTTATAAGTGAATAAAAGCACATGGTAGAAACAATCTTTTTTTCTTGTATTTAAAGCTTGCAAGAAACAAAAAAAAACAACAAATTCATTTATAACTAGCTGAATCCGGTGCGAGCCTTGCAACGCATGCGACTAAATGAATGAAAAATTAATAGAATTGGCGCGTTTACGTTTTTTTTTCTGAATGAATCTGGTTAAAATATTTTTGTTTGTTTGTGTGTGTTATTTATGCAAAAAAAAGGTTTGTGTTATTAATTTAACCCTTGGACCGGTAGTTTCTACCTGTTTTGCTTTCTGCGTAGAAGCATTTCAAAGACAAACGAAGCCGTATCCTATCAGTTTGTAAGTAATTTTCTCTTGCAATTCTTGACTAAAAAGGGGTTCAAACTTCTATCAGAATATACTTTTTACCCGAAAAATACACATTTTGTTTTTTAGTTGCATGGATAAAACTCATGTTTGGTTCAAATGTCTATTTCATTGGTTTTAGAGCCCTCCTTCACCCTCTCCAGAGGGACGGCGTCTTGAACCACCTAAGAAAAAAATCCTGCCCAAAAACCCCCACATGCCAAAGTTGGTTCCATTTGAAGAACTCCAATTCCAAGAACTCCAGCTTTGCAGAAATTTGTGTTTCATTTGTATGGAAGTCCACCTAAGAAAAAAATCCTGCCCAAAAACCCCCACATGCCAAAGTTGGTTCCATTTGAAGAACTCCAATTCCAAGAACTCCAGCTTTGCAGAAATTTGTGTTTCATTTGTATGGAAGTCCACCCCTTCCAGGCGGGGAAGGAGCTTCGAACCATCATAAGAACCTTCTTTGGCCTCAACAACCCCTACATATAAGTTTTCATAATATTAGGTATGTTTCTCATGTTTGGTTGACATTTCTCAAACCTCCATAGAAACATTTCTTGGTTCCGAAAACTCTCACATTCAAAATTTGGTTCCACTTCTTTGATTAATTCTCCAGTTATGCAGGAATTCGTGTTTCATTGGTGTGGGAGCTCCCCTTCCAGATGCGGGAGGAGTCTCGAACCATCATAAGAACCTTTCTCGGCTCCATAAATCCCTGCATAAAAATAGTCATATCTGTTGGGATAATTCTCATGTTTGGCTCAAATTCGTGGTTCATTTGTATTAGAGCCCTTTCTTTCAAAGAGGAAGGGGGTCTCAAACCACCGTAGAAACATTTCTTGCCTACAAAACCTCCAAATGCTATATTTGGTTCCATTTGTTTGATTAGTTCTTGAGTTATGCAGAAAATAGTTTTTCATTTGCATGGGAGCCCCCCTTTCTAAAGGCGGGAGGGGTGTCGAACTATAATAAGATCCTTTCCCGGACCCAAAAACCCCTGCATACAAATTTGCACAGCGGTAGGGATAGTTCTCATGTTTGGTTTAAATTTGTGTTTCGTCTGTATGGTAGCCCCTCTTTTCAGAGTGAGGAGAGGTCTCAAATTACAATAAAAACATGTTTTGCTTTCAAAAACTCACCCATACCAATTTTGGTTCCATTTGCTTGATTAGTTCTCGAGTTATGCAGGAATTTGTATTTCATTTGCATGGGATCCCTCCTTTCTAGAGGCGGGAGGGCTTTCGAACTATCATAAGATGCTTTAACGGACCAAAAAACCACTGAATACAAATTTGCAAAGCAGTAGGTATAGTTTTCATGTTTGGTTGAAATTTGTGTTTCATTTTTATGAGAGTCCCCCGGTTTTAAAAGGAGGAGGGGCTTTGAACCACCATAAAAACATTTCATGCCTTAAAAATCGTCCATTCCAAATTTGGTTCCATTTGCTTGATTAGTTCTCGAGTTATGCTGAAATTTGGGTTCCATTTATTTGAGAGCAACCCCCCTCCCTTCCTCCTCATATGTCGGAAGAGTCTCAAATCATCAAATCAACATAGAACAATTTTTTGTCTTTAAAAACCACCACATACTAAATTTGGTTCCATTTGCTTGATTAGTTCTCGAGTCATGCAGAATAGTGTATTTCATTTGTATCGGAGACCTCCCCCCCCGTTCAGGATGGGAAGAGGTCTCAAACCAACATAGAAACATTTTTGTATGTATGTATGTATGTATGGTAGCCACCATCCCCTCTAGCCCTTGGCTTGGATGCAGCTCCACTTAACAGCAAGATCAAATTGGGCCACCGATCTGAATTCGCACTATCGCTGTATGAAGGGCCAAAAACGAAGGGGTGGACCCGTAAGCAGAGACACTTACACGAAATCCACGGGAAATTAAGAATCTCCTTCCAACGATATGATCCAACAAATCGAATAACACAATTCGCAATACTCATTAAGCTTTCTACAGGATGGCTTGTTAAGAAGGGCGCGTCACTCTCCCTGAAACTGTTGGAGTGGAACTCGCAGCACCACACTCGAATCGGTAGGATAAGAAATGATACTGTTTGTTCCCTCCTAGACTCAGGCAGTCAATCAAACCATCGTCCAGTTTCAGCTTGAATGATACCCTGGTGCTCCCTCCCAACCCAGTATTTATTATATTTATATAAATATAGATGTAATGTAATAATAATATGTTATATATGATTTTATAGTAGAGCAAAAATTATATAAGGATATTTAGTTAAATTATGTAATAGTTGGAGTTCACGAGCCTATGATAACCATGTTAAACTAAATTAATTAACCTGCTGAAATAATAATATTAAGGCAGTAATAATAATATGCAGCTTCGTACCACTTTGTATCACTGATGGGTGACTGTATCTCTGGAATGTGAAGGTCATCTTGTTATTCATTGAGGTATAAATATCAATAAAGCATTCAATTGTATATAAAACCATAATATTATATTATTACGTATTTAATCATGACATATAGATATATAACCTTCTGGAATGAAGAGCATTTATTAATTTTGATTATTATTTGATATAATTTAATAAAATAATTATACCGGCCGGATCACCAAACTGAAGCAATTAAAATTTTATTAATTATTTTATTACTTCTTCCATAATATTATATGTATGATATGCAATTAATAATGATGAACAGCTGTGTTCCTCTGAACCGCTCAAATAGTAGTTGATGATCGTGTACTGAAATGTTAAGGTCATATTACGCCATTTAATGGAAAATATAATGAAGGAATTAAAGGTTGAGCGGTCGAGAGAGTCGTCAACATTTCTATTAATGAAAATATGCTAGAGCTTGTAAAAAACATGCATCATATAATAACACATACTAGTATCTACACATCTATATATACATCCATTGCTACTTTCGAGAAGGCCACTCCGACGGTGCTAGATACAGCTGAAAATTGATCCCCATTCTTACTGATGCTTCTACCAGAAGATGATCATCCTATAACCGCACGACCTCCTCTCCCAAACTGTATGGTACCTGAGAGAAATTTACCTTTCTGGCGTAATACATGTAATGAAATATACAGAATTAGGCTATGAATAAACAATGTCCTATAAGATAAAATATATAGTGAGGGTATATTGTAATATGAATTGAAAATTACATGTGTGCCGACTGCTGTTTTGTTGCAATTGTAGACAAACTTGTGCATCCATTATGAACCAGAAAATTTAGGCAATGTATGACCGCCATGAAAAAAAGAATTTTAAATTTTAAATTATTTTGTAATACCTGACGACCTGGAAGACCTGAAAGATATGAGAATGGAAAATTATGATATGATGTACCGGTCGCACCCCCTCACTTCGCTATTGTCGGATTGACAACATTGCCCAGGCTACGCCAACCAGCGTCTCCATGTTTCAGCTGGCAGTCTTTTGTGATCATATGACTCGTGGAGGCGTGAGGTAGGAACTTGTGAGGACCAGAGGTCGGTCGCACCCTCCTGCCAAGTTGTCAACTCACCATTTGAAGCCCAACCAACATAGAAACATTTTTTGTCTTAAAAAACACCACATGCTAAAGTTCGTTCCGTTTGCTTGATTAGTTCCCGAGTTATGCAGAATATTGTGTTTCATTTGTATGGGAGTCCCCCCTTTTATGACGGGAAGGGTTCTCAAGCTACCATAAAAACCTGTTTTGCCTTCAAAAACTCACACATGCTAAATTTGGTTTCTTTTGCTTGATTAGTTCTCGAGTTGTGTAGAAATTTGTATGGTAGCCCCTCTTTCCAGTGAAGGGAGGGGTCTCAAACTATCAAAAGAACCTTCTCTGGCCCCAAAAATCCCTTCATACAAAATTTCACGCCCCGATCAGTCCTTCCGCTCGCGAGTTAAATCGTGACAAAGGAAACCCCAACTCATTTTTATTTATATAGCTAGATTGGCTAAACAAAGTAAAACTCGCTCATTCGGATGTTACAAAATTGAAGCTTGAAACAATGTTGGAAATCGATTCCACCAGCTTCCTGATCACCGTTGCTGGAATACTATTCCAAATCTGCAGAATCGCCAGTTTGAGCTCCTTTCTGTTTCTTGCTTATGATTTATTGGTGTTATTCAATCGGTGCTTAACCTCCCACCACAGGTGCTCAATGCTTGACCTCCAACGACGAATTCGGTTCAATCCAAACCATCTGCCTTCTATCGGATCCAAAAGATTAATATTCGTCTCGTTGGTAAAAACCACCTTGTTCCAAAACTTCAAAGACTAGTCAATATGATCCTTCGCATAAACCACTCGCTTCCTGATATTTGCTTTTAAAAGAAGAGGCTTCTTCCGAGCAACCCTTCCCTCAGATTGAGTATGTGAGTCACACGTCGGATTTGTGCTATTTTTTTCAAATCCTATTTTCAACTAATTCAAGCAATAATATTAACATTTTTGAGTGCAGTTATCTGTATATAGTCCTTTTAGACAAATTTATTCAATGTGTCCTCTATTTTTATTAATCACATCCTCGAGCCGACGCCGGAAGCAAGAGCATGTCTTTCGGACGTAGTCTTCGGACATTGACTACCATGTGCGTGTTATGGATGACTTCAGGGTTTTCACACTAGGGTGTGATGTTATGCAGGCTCGTGCTTCAACATATGCCCAAATCGAATAATCCAACGGATTAAGATCAGGACTGCTAGGATGCCACAAATCTTTCGGCCAAAACTTCATGTTATCGTTCAATTGGATTGAACGTGTGACACGGCGCTCCATCCTGCTGTAAGACATCGTTTTGGTCCTTGGAGAAGTTGGTCTTCAACCAGGGAAGCACTTGGTCCTTTAAAATACCGACATACACTTCGGTATTGATTTTAACTCCAGCATCAATCAAAACAGGGGGCATTTTCAAACCGTTGGACGCCAACAAGCCAAACATCATGACACCAGCCGTATGTTTGGTTTGAAATTTGAATTTCACTTTTTCCGGAACGTTCTCCATTTTCTGCGATGAAATGAACCGGTCCGTGCGACTGTTGGTCACAGCATCGATGCTGAAAAGCGTTCCGTCGGAGAACAGGAATATCATTTTTCCTTCTTCAACAAGGAAAGCAATCTCTTGGAACGAATCACTCGTAGTTCCTTGACCCGGTCCGTAATCAAGTGGCGTTTCACTCTTGCTCTGGAAGAGGCATGAAGGTCTTCTTTGATGATTCTCCGCATGGATTTCTCCGAAATATTAACTTCCTCCGCACCAGGGTGCGAGCAATTTTTGCACGGACCGATTTGATCACGTTCGGCGAGCGTGCAAACCGCGGACGTCCGCTTCCCGGCTTCCGCTGCTTAGCAGCAGGGACTTTTTTATGCGGTAAACTGTTGCCAAATGGCAGCCTACCACCTTGGCAATCTCTTCGGGTTCTTCTGGGCGAGCAACAAACTGGTGATCACTTCTTTCGCGAACATTGTGACGAATTTACAATAAAACAAATAGAATGTTTGAATGCAGCATTTGAAAGTAAATATAAACAAATACACTTTCGACAGAAATTAGTCACTAGCTATACGAATTAACCCAATACTCAAGCTTGAACATTTTCGCACTATTTTCTGCCGTACCCTGTACAGAATGAGAGCTGTGAAACTTTTTTTTCTTTCGTAGCTCACTGATTGTGATTTTTGAAGTTAAAGTTTGTTTTGAAAGTTTTTTTTACCAGTAATTTTCATTATATCAACAATCAATATGCAACTAGCGATTTGAAATTGGATCACTCTTGCAGAACCCCTTGGTCCGAAATACACCTTGAAGCCAGCACCTTGCTATGCATATTTGCGTCTTTGTTTTGATTTGCTGTGTTATTTTGACAGAAAATTTGAGAGTGTGTTGGTGTGAGTTCATTATGAGGGGCGCATTATCAAGCTTGAGACCGAGCTTGGGACCGATGTGCTAGTACTGACTGAGCCAAGAAAAAAGTCGTATTTGTTCGGGACCTACTGGTCATAGAGGTAATCTATGATTGTATTGCATGTGTGCGCGAAGTACTAATTGTATTCGTGCTGTGCCATTCAAAAAGGATGATGTGAAATTATGTGCCAAATAGCGGAGTGCTATTTGAAGGGAAGCCGTTTAAATGAAGAATGAACATCAGTAACAATTTCCGATGAGATTTTACTGATTATAGCTTAATTTTAACGATACTGATGAATACGTGCCATCCTAAAACTAATATGATTTGAAGATAGAAGTGTATGCACAATTCTAATATCTATTTGGTGTTTGTACTGTGTTTATGCGGGGATTGTTATAAGTGTCAGTGACTTCGGAATAGACGTTAGTAACTAGCCATTCTGACATGGGTCACTGGAACTCAACAGAGCTATCACCTTCCAGCTCCCGGGCTTAAAATGTTTTTCGTGTCGGCAACAGTTCGTTTAACAACAAACATTTTTCTTCCATAAAAACACTACCGGACTGTGGGCGTTGGATCGTATATATATATACACAGATACACACACGCGATGTTATTTTTCGATTTTTTTTATCCCTAGAAACTTTTGTGAGAAACTTTTTCCATTTCATATTATATCAGCCTGCTTAAAAATGTTAAGTCCCTTTTACCACAAGAACGTTTTCGTACGGCAATTAGTTAGCGTTTTGGCTTGACCTCGCTTCCTGTCACTACGGAAAAATGGCTCAGGAATGGTATTGCGATAATAGTGTGCAAATTGTACCCAAGGAGAAAAACCCTTCAAACTTGCCGGAACTACGCACAATTGAATCCTAGAGGGTTTGAGCTGTTTAGTGGAATACTTGTAACTATAATTTAGAAGAAAAATTAGTAATCTCCATTTAATTCCAACTACCTTTGCTTATCTTCGACAGATAGGCGTATTTCGTCTACAATGTGCAGACTTCTTCAGTGTCTCGTACTAATAACGAGTTATTAGTACGAGACACTGAAGAAGTCTGCACATTGTAGACGAAATACGCGTATCTGTCGAAGATAAGCAAAGGTAGTTGGAATTAAATGGAGATTACTATTTTTCTTCTAAATTATAGTTACGCACAATTCAAAAATATTGGGCCCGACAGTTCGCATTTTAAAAATCGGGAGTCCAATAAATACTTTTCCTGGATTTTGAGATGATGAACTTAAAAATAAACATTGGTCATTTTTGAAATAAACTACTCAGTGTGCACTTAATCATGTTTGACCAGTTTTTTACCGTTGCACCCTTTAGAACCATCTAGTTCAAATAATTGTGTCCAGAATTGCTTCGTCTTCATGGCTTCAAGAAACGTTCTCAGCGAACACGAAGCTAGATGTCAGCAATATGATGTGAACAGATATATTAAGGCATTATCTAAGTTTATTCATGTCGGTTTGTCGGTTTGTGAGGCTCGATTCGCGAATTAATTTCAATATTCACTAAAACTTGATAGATGTAAAATAATTATAATTTGCACTTTGTATTGGAAAAAAAATCAGCATGCAACCAAAACCATTTGATTTACCAGACCACGCATAGGTGATTGTAGTTATAGTGGTAAAAACTGAAAAACTCACCTTTAGGGCAAAGTGGGATACAATTAACCAACTACCGACTCCAGCAGGAAACCAGCACAATTCAATTCCTCAGATTTTTTCATGTAAGCTACTTCCCATTTTTAGACAAAAAAAAAACAGCGGTGATTGTAGTTATATTGATTTAAAGATCTATCTATTGATTAGGCCTCTATTGTTGTTTGTGATCATCAAGCTCCTGTATGAAGGGCCAAAAACGTTTTGACGGGCTCGTAAGCTGAGATACTTCCATGAAACCCGCAAACTTAAGAAAGAGAATCTCCTTCCAAAAACAAGTTCACATAACAGCGCTGAAATTGAGCTCTCGATTGACAGAATAAACCCAATAGATGGGCAAAATAGGGTAGGGTGGGGCAAAATGAACTATACATTGACCTCGATACAGCACGTAAATAGTACCATTCAATTTTTCAAACCTTTTTATAAAAGCTACGCTTCTTTTCAAGTAAGAAATACAGCCCCATAAGATTCCTTAGAGAATTTTCCGTAAGTTACGCCCATTTTCAAGCAAGATATACAGCGGAGATTGTAGTTTTACAGGTAAATCCTGGAAAACACGCTGTTGTAGGGGAAAATAGAGCGAAATTAACCACTTATCATGCCCTGCAATCGATTAAAGTAGTGCCAATCGATTTATTGTCATTTTTTTCCGTAAAAAAGCATCAGTTCATTTATCAATACCAGCGGTTTTTAAATGAATCCGATCATAGCCTCGATTATGCCCACAGTGCATTGCTTGAATTTGCAATAATATGCAGTTGTACAATAATAAGCAATTTCCTGGATAGCCGATAACAGTGCCCCTCCAACAGAACCGGATATCAATATTTTACCCACCCTCTTTGTCTTCAACGATTAGGCTACCTGAGACATCCCGAGGTATTTGCGAGAAAATTCAAATCGTCTCCACGATAATTTTTAATGAAATCGTATTAAAAACCACAGGAAAGCAAGAAAATAGAGGTCATCACATAGCGTGAGCTTGCACTTCAATCTTGCTAACAAAACCCAAGGCAATCTATCTGAACTAGGTACAGCAGCAGCTTCTCCAAGCACATGCTCCATGCACTTCCATGAATTCTGAACTCCCCCTTGGATTCGTATCACTCACCGCTTCATCCAAGACAGACAACCATTCAGGCACTCTGCGCTCGTTTGCCACTCCACGCTAATAGAAATGTAAAGTAAGTGGGAATAAAATTGAAAACTCATCTCCTGTGCAGTAAATTTGCATTTCAGTAAGGTCATCCGCTTGATGAAGAACTTCGCTTCTACTGCATTCATGGGTGGTGATGATGATGACGTTAGCTCCTCAACTTTGCTTCAATCTCCCACTACTAAACAAGTGAATCCACTCGGATTTTTTTTTTGTTTACTTTGATGTGGTAGAGCCAGGGGTGAAGTTACAAGATATTGCCAAATCAAAATTCCCTTACATATGAAATAGGAAGATTCGAATGGTTTTAACCTGATTCTTGTTATAAAGGGTGATACGGTCAAAATTTGGTCAAGGGAAAACGCGTGTAAATCGGTGAAATCGTTTATTTAAAAAATCAAATTAAATTTCTTTTTCAAGTTCAATTAGTATAAAATTCAGGAAAAATATTCAGTTAGGCTTCCGCTTTTCCAAATCCGAATTGCCGGGCCTTACGCTTGACCCCTGCCATCAGATTTTGTACAGCCACCTTGTCCACCTTCTTCGCCGCAGAAAGCCAGTTTGCCTTGAACTGCTGCTCGTCCTTAGCAGTTTTTTTGGTCTTCTTTAGGTTCCGCTTGACAATAGCCCAGTATTTCTCAATTGGGCGGAGCTCTGGCGTGTTGGGAGGGTTCTTGTCCTTGGGAACCACCTGCACGTTGTTGGCGGCGTACCACTCCATGGCCTTTTTACCGTAATGGCAAGATGCCAAATCCGGCCAAAACAGTATGGAACAACCGTGTTTCTTCAGGAAAGGCAGCAGACGTTTATTCAAACACTTTTTCACGTAAATTTCTTGGTTGACAGTCCCGGAAGCTATGAAAATGCTGCTTTTCAAGCCACAGGTACAGATGGCTTGCCAAACCAGATATTTTTTTGCGAGCTTTGACAGTTTCGTGTGCTTGAAAATATCTACTACCTTTCCCCTTCCTTTTGCCGTATAAAACTCCTGTCCCGGAAGCTGCTTGTAGTCGGCTTTGACGTAGGTTTCGTCGTCCATTACCACGCAGTCAAACTTCGTCAGCATCGTCGTTTACAGCCTCCGGGATCGCGCTTTGGCCGTCGTATTTTGTTTATCATCGCGATTTGGAGTCACTACCTTCTTGTAAGTCGATAGTCCGGCTCGTTTTTTGGCTCGATGCACGGTTGTACACGATACACCCAGCTTATTTGCGGCATCTCGGAGAGATAGGTTAGGGTTTCGCTTGAAACTACCGGCAACTCTCTTTGTCGTCTCAGCGGCTTCCGGTTTTCGATTTCCCCCCGATCCAGACTTCCTGGCTGTCGACAAACGTTCCCCAAACACTTTAATTACATTTGTAACGGTTGATTTGGCAACTTTTAGCGATTTTGCCAACTTTGCGTGCGAGTAGCTCGGATTTTCGCGATGCGCGAGCAAAATTTTGATACGCTGCTCTTCTTGCTTGGACGGCATTTTGACAACTGAAGAGTGAATTCCAAAATCAAAATAGGAGCAACATTCTACACACACACACACCTTCAAAATGAGGGGTGTTTAGGTTTTTTAAATGCAAAATTGAAAGAAATACGTCAAGTTGATATTGACCAAATTTTGACCGTATCGCCCTTTATTGGGCACAAATTGCGCTTTATCTCACTATATGGGACGAATAGTAATAAATTTGGAATGTAATTTATCTTCCCTTTTCTCCCTTTTATTGGCAATTAAAAACTAAACAACACATTTTTTTTCAACTATACAAGATTTCCAGATAAAACCTTTTCAATCAAATTGCTAGAATCTAGAATACACTCAGTAGCAAAAAAAATGCCGAGCAAAATTTTGCTCCTAAATAACGCCATGTTCAATGCTCTGTAACTTTGTCAATTATCAATATTTTTGACTGAAAATTTGACAACACTATAATTAATGTATAGACCTCATATGACCAAAATTTCCTATTGATAAAATCTATAAACTTGAAGTTATCGTAACATATATGAAAAAAGTAATTTTTGGACATAGCAATTTCAAAAATCCGTATTTCTGTGAAAAATTTAGGTAGCGTATCAAAAATTTCTCCATAGCTTAAAACAGTGAAGAGAATCATGTGGTCAAAATTTGAACTGTTTCGAAGAAGTGGTTTGAACTACAGCTGGCATCAAAGTTGACGCACCAACGTGAGTATTTCCCATTTTCACCCAATATTGGCCTTGCTGAAATATCGGTGCAAAAAAAAAGCCGAGGTGAATTCATCTTATTAATACACATGATTTGTTACGCGATAAATATCCCAAATAACTAGTGTAAACCACGAAGAACTTTGAAAATATGGGATTCAGTATGAGTTGGTTTGTGAAAATTACGTATACAGTGTTATACAGTATTATTAATAAAATTCACCTCGGCTTTTTTGTTGCACCGATATTTCAGCAAGGTCAGTATCGGGTGAAAAAGGGAAATGCTCATGTTGGTGCGTCAACTTTGACGCCAGCTGTAGTCCAAACCACTTAATAGAAATAGTTCAAATTTTGTCCACATTGTTTTCTGTACATTTTTAAGCTATGGAGAAATTTTTAATATGCTACCTAAATTTTTCACAGAAATACGGATTTTTGAAATTGTTTTGTCCAAAAATGACTTTTTTCACATATGTTATGATAACTTCAAGTTTATAAATTTCATCAATATGAAATTTTGATCACTTAAGGTATATACATTGTTCATAATGTTGTTAAATTTTCAGCCAAAAATATAGATAATTGACAAAGTTACAGGAGGTTGAACTTGGAGTTTTTTGCAAACAAAATTTTGCTCGGCTTTTTTTTTGCTGCTGAGTGTACATCGCTAGGAGTGCTTTAATGTATTTACAAGCAGAGCTTCAAAAAGAATTGTTTTGTTTTATCATTTTCAATTGCTCTTTTTTTTTTTGTTTTTGATGGTTAAGACCATTTTTAACTAAAAAATAACTTGTATCGCCGAATGCCATCGCAACTGTGTATGGCACATCATGAAAATCATGAGAAGATGGCAAAGTTAGAGCTATGAAAACATATTTTTAGTGTCTCGCAATAGGTGTCACTGTAAAACAATAGGAATACACCACTGCAAATCAAATAAATCTTTTGATTTATATCTATTTACCTATCCTAGAAACTAATCATATTTATTCAATTCACATCTTTCGAAGTTTCCTTGAGTACTTTATACAAACGTTTTGTATATCTCCCGAAGCTAGGAAGCATGTTTTCCTAACAATCCGATCCTAAATATCAATCAAATGTTTCGTCAACCGGTGTAAAGTAACCCTTTGCAGGACCTACATGTTGAAGAATGTAGCCCGAAGCAAAGTAGTCAAGTGGGTTGAGATGCGATGAAGATGCAGGTCATTTTTGCTCACACTTCTTCGCCTTGTGAACTGAAATTGATTCCTGCAGGGGAGAATATGGTGTCCTCCCATACAGCTTTAAAGGTAGTTGGTGTATCAGATTTAGATCCAGTGTTGATCAGATTTAGATCCAGTGTTGATTATTACGCAAGTTGCTAAGTAAGTAAGAGTCCTTGAGTTTTTCTTTCTGTAGAAGGGCGCTTAAAGGGTGATACGGTCAAAATTTGGTCAAGGGAAAACGCGTGTAAATCGGTGAAATCGTTTATTTAAAAAATCAAATTAAATTTCTTTTTCAAGTTCAATTAGTATAAAATTCAGGAAAAATATTCAGTTAGGCTTCCGCTTTTCCAAATCCGAATTGCCGGGCCTTACGCTTGACCCCTGCCATCAGATTTTGTACAGCCACCTTGTCCACCTTCTTCGCCGCAGAAAGCCAGTTTGCCTTGAACTGCTGCTCGTCCTTAGCAGTTTTTTTGGTCTTCTTTAGGTTCCGCTTGACAATAGCCCAGTATTTCTCAATTGGGCGGAGCTCTGGCGTGTTGGGAGGGTTCTTGTCCTTGGGAACCACCTGCACGTTGTTGGCGGCGTACCACTCCATGGCCTTTTTACCGTAATGGCAAGATGCCAAATCCGGCCAAAACAGTACGGAACAACCGTGTTTCTTCAGGAAAGGCAGCAGACATTTATTCAAACACTCTTTCACGTAAATTTCTTGGTTGACAGTCCCGGAAGCTATGAAAATGCTGCTTTTCAAGTCACAGGTACAGATGGCTTGCCAAACCAGATATTTCTTTGCGAACTTTGACAGTTTCGTGTGCTTGAAAATATCTGCTACCTTTCCCCTTCCTTTTGCCGTATAAAACTCCTGTCCCGGAAGCTGCTTGTAGTCGGCTTTGACGTAGGTTTCGTCGTCCATTACCACGCAGTCAAACTTCGTCAGCATCGTCGTGTACAGCCTCCGGGGTCGCACTTTGGCCGTCGTATTTTGTTTATCATCGCGATTTGGAGTCACTACCTTCTTGTAAGTCGATAGTCTGGCTCGTTTTTTGGCTCGATGCACGGTTGTAGACGATACACCCAGCTTATTTGCGGCATCTCGGAGAGATAGGTTAGGGTTTCGCTTGAAACTACCGGCAACTCTCTTTGTCGTCTCAGCGGCTTCCGGTTTTCGATTTCCCCCCGATCCAGACTTCCTGGCTGTCGACAAACGTTCCCCAAATACTTTAATTACATTTGTAACGGTTGATTTGGCAACTTTTAGCGATTTTGCCAACTTTGCGTGCGAGTAGCTCGGATTTTCGCGATGCGCGAGCAAAATTTTGATACGCTGCTCTTCTTGCTTGGACGGCATTTTGACAACTGAAGAGTGAATTCCAAAATCAAAATAGGAGCAACATTCTACACACACACACCTTCAAAATGAGGGGTGTTGAGGTTTTTTAAATGCAAAATTAAAAGAAATACGTCAAGTTGATATTGACCAAATTTTGACCGTATCGCCCTTTATTACCATGATTTTCAATACATTAAACATTAATATTCTACAGCTACACAGATAAAAAGAAACATTGAATTTTAAGCATTTTCTAATGCACATAAAGGCAATGCTAGATTTGGCAGAAATTAATGTGAAATTTCATGTAAATTGAGGTCACATAACGCCTGCATCTAGCCTGCTGAATAACAGATTACAAACATTGTTGTACGGTGCATGGAAAATTGCAGACAACTTCGTTGTTTACACCTCCTGTGGGTTGAATTTAAACGAGAGGGAATTTTATGCACTTGTTAGAATTAATTATTTTTTTTCTGTGTAGTATATCTCTAGGACCATTTGAAAGATTTTTATCATACATCTGCAAGAGAAAAAGCCTATAAAGAGTCCCTCACCTCAAATTGCATCACGAAAAAAAGCGCTGTAGAAAATTCCCCATTGGGTATTTTATCTTGAAAATTTGTGTAGAAGTAGTGTAGAGTGTTTTCTTTTTGTATTTCTACCACTTTTAGTTTTTTGAAAATTTGAAAAAATGGCGTTATCTGAAAAACAACGGCTAACTACGGCGGGAAGGTCATGGGCCCGGAAGTTGTACACCCAGATGCTGACGAAGCCGTATTGTCTCATCAAAGATGATGAAACTTGCGTCAAAGCGGACTTCCGGCAGCTTCCAGTGCTACAGTTAGTACAAGTGTGATTTTTCGGAGGATGTTAGTAGTCTATAGAAGCGTTGAATGGGATACAAAAATTGGAAATTCGCTGGACTCGCTGTATCGACCTAAAAGAAGAGTATGTTGAGAAATAAAACCGAAGTTGGCAAAAAAAATGTTTGCGTGTTTGATATTAAAGCGACTTTTTAGGCAACCTAGTAGATGTCTTTATAAAAAAGATTTTCATCCGATATCACAGTCACTGAGCCGAAAAAAATGACTTCTGGTTCCCTCCATCTATACGTGCACACGTTGTTTCTTGTACGGTTTACATCCAAAGTGATGTCTGAGGATGCTGTTAATCGAAACAGGAGACATTTGAATATTGTTTTTTTTATTATTTACGACCGGATGTAACTTCGCTCATTCATTGTGTTGAACATGGAGATTTCCTGTCTCCTTGTACCGTTTCAAAGTACGAAAGACAAAATGCTCACACACTTTGAACTGCATAAGGCTATTGAATATTGACTTAGGACTCACGTCTCTTTTTTCTATTTCTGTATAGGGACGCCGTTTCTGAATTCGAAAACGTTACGCAGGTTTGGAGACTTTGAACGATAATAGCTCATCTCTGGTCCACAGAAATTTTACGATAAGTATTTCATTTGAAAGGTAGAACATCAAAGCTGAATTCTTGTTGCTTACTTAGTTCATTCCATTTGTTTAAACTAATTTAAAAATACTAAAAAAAAGCTTTAAAAAATATTTCAAAAGTATCCATACATAAATCTCTTTTCTCCATGTTAACACTATCAAGCACGTTAGACATACAATAAACGAATTATTAACAGACCGATCATGTGAAGAAATATTCAGTGTAGGGGGTAGGTTAGGTTCGTAGTAGTTCCTATAGTTTTACACAGGTATATATTGGATTAGTTGCAGATAATAGATAAGGTTAGTTGCTGGTAGCTAACAAATGTGATCTCTTTTTTTTCTGGTTAATATTTACTAACTCTAATTTTTTAGTAGTTTCAGAAGCAAGGGTGCCCATATCTCAACTCTCTTTGGGCCTTGACATGGGCCGTGTCTCTGTTGCCTGATTCGAGAATATGCAAATTAAGCCTCCGAAACCCCTGTCGCACGAATGAAAACTAATGATTTTATATCCACGCTGGTATCTGGCGTAACAACTGAGGCCCACCCCCTTTTGTAAAACTTGATTCGCATTACCTTCGTTGATACCCTCTTCCTATCATGTAATGATACAACATGCCATCATATAAAACGGACCCGGCATGGCGAGCAGCTTTCATTCGTTATTGGATAGTCGACACGTTCAGACGTGTTTATCTCGCTCTCGTGATAAAAAAAAGCACTTTTCCGAGTTTTTCGCCCTGCTGCTCACTCCACGAGGATGGAATTGAGAAGACGTCGCCTGATGTGGCTGGCACGTCCGCTAGACAAGGCAAGCGAAACAACTAAAATCCGTGCTTTGAACAGTATGTTTGATTGAAATTTCTCTTGAGTTGTTCGAAATGTTCATTACCACGCACCGGCTCTACATGGCGTTGCTTAAAACGCCGTGTCCCGGAAAAAATGGCCAAATCAATCACCCACGTCAACTTTGTGGTCAAATGAATAGCGTCATTCAAGCGATTGGCATGAAGTGAGGGTTCGATTCCCGCTCCAGCCTGTGGAACTTTTCGCAAAACGAAAATGTCTATACTGGTCCACTGGGTGTTCGGTTAAGTTGTTCGTTGTAATTTCCTCCATGTTCAACGTTCAGTCTGTACAATCTCTAGTTGAAGACGGTTTAAATGTCTATTTTTATCGTAGTATTACGTGCTGCTAAATACCGAGGCTGTCCTGCAGTCACAACGTCTGATTTTTACTCAAATTTTCCTCTCGTCATCTCTGACATAGAGGCATTGGATAGAAAGACCCTAAGTGTTCAGATACTGATCCCCACCAGTATGGGTTAATTGGTTCCCCCATTACGGGATTTACATATTATAAATGTAATGTTTGTCACTAGTATTACATTTTACGGTCTTTCTTTCGTCCGATGTTTCTAAGCCAGAGGTGACGGGCGGAAAATTAGAGTAAAAATCAGACGTTGTGTACAAAACTTAACTCAAAAGGAGAGAGTTTCTCACCCATGTAGGCAACAAAACCAAGTGTGTACAAACAACCGCTAGAAACTTTCACAAAGCTATTGGCAGTACATGAGCACGAACAAGCGCGTTTCTTTTGCCTGTCAATGTGGCGGGTTCGTTCGTGCCATGACCTTCCCCGCATTGGAGATGTAAGGCAAAAGGAATACGTCCTTGGTTCGAGTACCGTTATATCCAAGCCTTTCGCTCAATTTTCAATACTTCTATTCTATCAACACTATCAACACCTTTCTCTTTATATCTTTCATTCTATCAAACATTACTGTTCACTCTTGGGACCTCATGGTGATGAGCGAACATCTCCTTCTACATCAAAAGCACAATAGTTCATTGCCATAAAACTTCTTATCAACGAGTGACGCTTGTAATGACAAGATCACGAAGCCCACTCCATGGTGATAAAAAATTATAATCGATTTATTTAAAAAAAAAAAAAAGATTTAAGACGAATATCTTAAACATATGAAGCACAACGCTCAAATTTTCATGTAAAATTGAATCTTTTCGATCAAAAAGTTAAAAAACACTTGAGACTTCCGTGTCACCTGAGGTTTATTCGATAATTTTTTCGACATGTGCATAGCACAAGGCCTATAAGACTAACTTCCCCACTTTTGAAACATCATCAAAAAACCAAGATTTCATAGAGTTTTAATCAACGATGCCAATCTAAGTAGGGGAAAAGTTCACCCCACCGGCTCCGACTGAGCCGGTATCCCGTCACCAAAAAACGATTCCGAATTTAAACATGCAAACAGTACTATAAAATTATACCAAACGATTGTTAAACTTCCTCAAAAGACTTCATTTCGCGCTCACCTGCCTCACATTTCAACCGTACAAGAAAACGACGGCAACAATACCGGAACGCTCAAGGTGGTGCTTGAATGGCGTGTAACTGACGCGAGCTACCTCCCCCGCACCAGTCACTCTAGTTTCTAGTTTTCCTTTCATTCTGCTAAGCTCCAGTGCCATTATTATCGGGGGCCCATCTTTCCGACGACAGTGGCAGATTTTTCCTTCTTTCTTGCCTCCTTCCTAGGCAAATGTGGTTTCGCAATAAAAGAAGGAACTCCGTGTGGTACCGGTTGGTAGTGCTGTGCCGCCTAGCTCAATCCGGTTCCGGTTTTGTGGGTCTGGTAATGATGGTGACGACCTGACGACAACACGGCAAGGACGATGGCTATGGCGATGACGACACTGTGATGGTTGTTGTTCCGGCTGTGATGACTTGTCGGAAATTCGAAGGCAGGGGAAGTTTCTACCGTTCCTTCCTCTTGCGATACGTTAAACTAACACTCACCTTATTGGCAGCGCAGGTGTGCTTTTTGGGAAGTTTTCAAATAAACTATTTTCGTTGGAGGGAGAAATGAGCAATTTTTTGTGTGAAAAATCAGATTCGAGCACCTTTTGTTGGCACTCTGATCTTGGGGTATTTGATAAAAGTATGAGCGTACCCACATTTTCTCGACATTTACCGGATACTATATCAGTAGATCCATAATCGTCCATAAGCGCATAAGAATGAGTTGAAAGAGATGAGAAAATAAATTCAATCAAACACATCTTTCGTCGAATTGCGTATGTTTAGTTTCAAGAAACATAATTTTTCAGGAAATCTTTCTTTACTTTTTCTAATGACTTTTTACAATAATGAATTACGTCTTGTGTAAAATACACAATTCCTAAGTGTGTACGAGAAAAAATCACCCAACATAAACTTGATGCGTTTCTTTGAATCTTGAATTTAAAAAATAAAATACCCTCATTTTGAAGTCGTGTGCGTTCAGAATTATACCTCCACTGAAATAAACAATAACCAAAATTTAGCTTATTTTGACTTGACTGTCAGCTAAACTGCATTAAGCTAAATTTGATTGAATTGCAATTTCTTACTTCTAGGTAAGTTACTAAAAACTGTCAGTATTGAGTTTACCAATCCAACAAAGATGAGAAATACCTCACGGACAGCATTCAAGACAAGAAGGTTTCGATCGCAAGACCCGTAAGGAGACATCAGTTCATCAATGCTTGTGAACGACAAGATACTGAAGGTATCAAAATGTGCCGGGAACTTGTAATTTAAATGACCACTCTCAACTGTTCCTTTTTTTACTTAAGTTGGTACATATTTAACTGACATCTACCAGAAGTTTGTTTGGCAGATGTTAACAGCAGACAGATAACTGTAAAATTTTACCGAAATCCGTTATATCGGATTACCGAACGTTCAGCTGGGAATTCGGTACAACTTTACAGATTGAAAAAAAAATCTAAGTGTGTACCGGATATTATTTCAATATTTGAGTCAAAATGAGAGCTTATCGTTAAAGTGTAAGGTTGATGAACGCTTATAACTCTCGTTAGACTGAACAAAATTACATCATTTATTCATTAAAGGGTGTCCACGATGAAATTGCCACACTATGAAATTGCTCTAACTTTTTAACCGTTGGGTAGAATTTATTAAAAATTTGGGTGGATTTAGTTCATAGTGCAGTTTTGAAGTCCTGTGATCAAAACTCGCGGAAATGGAGTCGAAAGAACAGCTCGTGCGTGATAAAATCTTGCGCATTCATCACGAGAACAAGGATCTCTCGCATCGTTCCATCGCTAAAACGTTGGGAATCGTGAATTCCACGGTGTCGCGAGTGATTAAGCGGTTCGAGAAACGGTTGACCACCGATCGGAAGCCCAGAAGTGAAGGAAAAAGTATTCCGTACAACATCAAAAATCACAACCGCGTAGTTGGGGCCTTCAACCGAAATCCGAACGCCTCCGTTCGGGATGTGGCTAAGAAGCTGCACCTAAGCCGAAGTTTTGTCCAGAAGGCCAAAACTAAGGCTGGGCTTCGAACGTTCAAGGTACAAAAGGCCCCTAATCGCGACGAGAAGCAGAACAAGTCCGCCAAAACCCGTGCCAGGAAGTTGTACCTCAACATGCTGACGAAAGTTGAATGCTGCATCATGGACGACGAAACATATGTGAAGACCGACTTCAAACAGATCCCCGGCAACCTGTTTTTCACGGCCAAGGATAAGTTCAGCGTTCCGGAGCATGTCCGCACTCAGAAGATGTCCAAATTTACGAAGAAATTCCTGGTTTGGCAAGCCATCTGCACGTGCGGGAAGCGGAGTGTACCTTTCGTGACCCAGGACACGATGAACGAACAGGTGTACATAAAAGAGTGCCCCCAGAAGCGGCTGCTTCCTCTCCTGAAGGCCCACAACGTCCCAACAATCTTCTGGCCGGATTTGGCCTCATGCCACTACTCCAAGGACGTGCTGAAGTGGTATGCGGACAATAAGGTCAATTTCGTGCCGAAAATGTTCAACCCTCCCAACACTCCGGAGCTCCGCCCCATCGAGAAGTACTGGGCGATTATGAAGCAGCACCTTCTTAAACGACCTAAGGTAGTGAAGACAGTCGATGAACTGAAGAAAGTATGGGTTTACATGCAAAAAACGGTTGATTCACAGGTTGTGCAGAATCTTATGGCCGGGGCTAAGGCCAAGGTGCGGGCATTTGCGTTTGGACTGTAAATAAAATACGAGTAAAATGGTAAAATGAAGTTCAATAGTTATTTCTCAATCCCTGAAAATTTGATGGCAATCGGACGAAAACTCGAATTTTGCGAATCAATTTTGTGTGTGGCAATTTCATCGTGGACACCCTTTATTTGATCAGAAATGTTACGAATATTTTGTATAGAAATTAAATGCTATTAGTTTAAGTACTTCATTTTTTTAACTTAAAAATGACATATCTGCATATGACCATACAAATCTGCATAAGAACAGGTTCAAAATACGGTCTTCCCTTTCCGGGTCCTCAAAAACGGATAACAAATGGTTCAAATGGTCTTCTTCTTTTCATGTCAGTGAGTTTCATTCCATATTTAATACAGCAATAGCCACACCCCGCAGTTGCAAAATTACTTTGCTTTGTTTCCGGTGTCTGATTTTATAAGTGAAGCCCCTCCCCTCTTATGAAATTTGCTTCGTACTGCGTTTTCGTGCCTCTCTTTGTTTTGGGCAATACTATCAATGCTAGTATATAGGACGCGAGAGAATCCAGAATGATTTCATTGGGATTATGTTCGATTAAGGGAAGGTCCATCAATAATGTCACGCAGTAAGTGGGGGTTTGTGAAAACGTGACAATCCATACGAAACAAATTGAAGGTCCACAAAAAAAAAACAAGGTAAGGGGGGGGGGGCGTTATAAAAAGTAACTTTTTTCGTGACATAATTTATGGACGTTCCCTAAGCGATTGCACTTCGACTTCGCTTACTTATCTACAAGTGGTAGCAAGCCAGGTGGAAGCGCTGCAAAATTTTGTAAGTTTTACCGCTCGACCTATTGCCGTGGGAGTAGGTCTGTCAAAATCGACACGCGATGACTTCCGCGCGGGCGTAATCCACTTCCGAAGCCACTCCGCAACAGGACACTTCCCAATGAAAACGATGCTTGTGACAACTAGATTACTAGAAGTATCCCAAATATCTTCGTGTGGACCTCTCGCAAAGACGAGGAGTGTCTCGCTGTCCTAATAAACTGTAAAGAAAATAATTTCTAACGCTTGGAGGATGACCAATTTAATTTTACTATTACAGAGTTTGTGTACATTTTAGATTAAGTGAGGCATTTAGGCGAGAGTGGTAAAATCGACAGTGGTTTTTCATAAGGACCGAACTGAAAAACGTCAGCAATGGATTTTTCTCGACATGTAGCCGCAAATTTCTCGACACGCAGCCCTTCTCTCATTAATTCACTCCGATCTTTTTGAAGAAAAGAGTCCATCTATCCGATGAAATTGGTGGCTTATACGAGGTATAAAAAAAATTATTGTTTATGTATGTCAGTTGAGTCCCAATGAAAATTCTTTGTGGAATTGTTTGTTTGTTATTGAATGCCTTAAACAGGGTCAGTTTAAAGCTACATATAGGATGACTGAAAAGATGAAAGTCTGGTATGGTCTAAACACTGTATTTCATGAAATTTGGACACACGCAATTGTTCGTAACTTTTTAGCGTGTGGGTAAAAATTATTGATATTTTAACTGAATGTATTTCATTGTGTTGTGTCAATTTTGTAATGAGTTTCGTGAAAATCGGTCGAGTGATTTCAATGATGGTTTCGAATGAAGAAATAGTTCGCTAGCAAATTTTGGGCACTCACTTCGAAAACCCAAACGTTTCTCATCGATGGATCGGAAAACAGCTCGGAATCGCACATTCAACCGTATCTCATGTGATCAAAACGTTCAAGGCTCGTAAGACAACCAAGCGGAAAAATGGTAGAGGCAAAAAAGACTAAAATATATACTGGCACTAACTAATGAACATTTAGCATTGCAAATTCACAAAATTGCCACTAAATTATTAAACACGATGCCAACGAAAAAATCACAATTCGCACTTGAAAAACTCAAAATAGCAATAAAAAATTGATTATTCATTTTCAATAATTAAAAAGTGACCGGTAAAACTTTCAAAAAAAGCAAAGGAAATTAGTATAAACGCAATAATAGGCTGATAGTTTTCAGTCATAATAATAAGTTCTAGCGGTAAACATGTGACAAAAATCCTCAAATTTTTCAAATCTTTCCAATTGAAACCAAAAAAAAAATCTTTTAATTTTTTTCTAATGTTTTGATTTTTTATTGTGATTTTATGGAAAGAGTTGAAGTGTTTGACGACTTTTGTCACATGTTTACCGCTAGAACTTATTATTATGACGGAAAAATATCAGCTTATTATTGCGTTTATACTAATTTCCATTGCTTTTTTTGAAAGTTTTACCGGTCACTTTTAAATTATTGAAAATGAATTATCCATTTTTTTTGCTATATTAAGTTTTTCTAGTGCGAATTTCTATTTTTTTGTTGGCACAGTGTTTAATAATTCAGTGGAAATTTCACATATTTTTATTGCTATTTTTTCATTTTTATTGATGTTTTATTACCCTGCCGGCAAAAAACGTGGCACAGCAAATCCGGAGAAGGCCAGGATGGTATTGAACGAATTTAAGCGTTATCCCAGCATTTCGATCAGGGATGTTGCGAAAAAGGTGAAAGTTTCAGTTTGTTTTGTGCAAAAAACAATGAAACGTTCTGAATTACATGTGTTCAAGGTCCAGAAGGCACCGAACCGGAGCGATAAACAGAACTCGGTGGTCAAAACTCGTGCAAAAAAACTGTACAGTGAGTGGCTCACAAAACCGTTCTTTATTGTGATGGACGATGAGACCTACATTAAACCCGACACCAAACAAATGCCAGGACAGGAACACTACGTCGCCACCTCTAAGTTGGCCGTTCCGGAGAGTGTACGGAAGAAGAAACTGTCGAAATTCACCAAAAAATTCCTTGTCTGGCAAGCGATCTGTGGATGTGGCAAAATGAGTCAGCCCTTCATCACCTCTGGGACCGTCAACGGACAAATCTACAAGGACGAATGCCTCCAAAAACGACTTTTGCCCTTCTTGAGATCTCACGATGGCCCGAGACTGTTTTGGCCAGATTTGGCATCTTGCCACTATGCCCGGCCCGTCTTAGACTGGTACAAAGATAATAATGTAGTTTTTGTACCAAAAGACGTCAACACTCCAAACACTCCGGAACTTCACTCAATTGAAAAATTTTGGGCAATCATGAAGACAAAGCTCGTTAAAACTTCAAAACTGATAGAAACTGAGCTAGAACTAAAGGAAGTGTGGTTAAAAGTAAGTGAGCAAGTCGGTGCTATCATTGCCCAAAATTTTATGAAAGAGGTCAAGGCAAAGGTGAGGGCATCTGGGCTGGGAGAAGAGGTTCAATAAACCAATGATGTCAAAACTTAATGATTTAGTAGTACTTTATTTCCAGAAAGTTTGAAAAGAATCGGGCTCAAGGAAAATTTTTGGTGACCTATTTTGTGTGTCCAAATATCATCGAATACAGTCTTTAGGATTATTTTGTTTAGGAAAATTTCTCGACTCCCTGGGCAAAGGGTATGATTCTTTTTGCCATACAATCCTTCTAATGCAAAAATGGTACCTGGCATCGGAAGCTCTCAATTAATTACTGTGAAAGTGCATTAAGAACACTGAGTTGAGAGCAAGCAAAAAGCAAATTGTGAAAGCACGAAGCTTGACAACGCTAAGAAAGAAAAAGAGATGATGTGTTACGCAGATAAAAAGAAACATTGAATTTTCTGCGTCACCTAATGCACATAAAGGGAATGCTAGATTTGGCAGAAATTAATGGGATATTTCATGTAAATTGAGGTCAGATAACGCCTGCATCCAGCCTCATGTATGACAGAATACAAACATGGCTTTATGGCTCATCAAAGACTACAACCAATTGCGTTGTTTACGCCTTCTTTGGCTTGGAATTAAACGAAGGGAAATTTCACGCGCTTGTTAAAATTAATTATTTTTTTCTGTGTATGATATGTAAAAAAAATAGATGATTAGACCATAATTACTACACATTTACGCGGTCCTACCGGAACCTCGCAGTTATATCCCTTGTAGTTTTCGTGTGTTGAAGAAGAATAATTATGTTGAACAAAGAGTTTGTTTGAAATTTTTTGTTACCAACAAAATTTCTTGTGAGAAATCTTAGAAAATGTTGTGGAAAGCCTACATATGTGAAATCTGATCGTAAGATATCTAGAGCATACAAATGGTATTAAGAGCTTGAAAGGGGTTGTGAAGTGGCTGGATCACGCTTCTTATCGGATGCCCTTCAACATGGAATACATGAGAAAACGTGGCAAATTTTTAAAAACAAAAACTATGCTCTAAAATCGTCATGTGAATCACATGAGAGATGGTTAATGATATCAACATCTCATATGGAAGCATTCAGCACATTGTTGATCGTAAAAGCTTGTTTCGAGCCATGGGTCAACGCATACCATGAAAAAAATGAATAAAGAGAAAAAAAAAAAAGAGAACAAATTCAGTAACAAAATAAGAGGCTAAAGATAGACTAAAGATCACTAATTAGAACAAAGAGAATGAAAGAAAGTGAGACGAAATAGCTGAAGGCCATCTTTTCAGCGGCCTATAAATAGTGCATGGTATATGTGCGTCTTTTCAAAAGCGTGTTATTTTGAAGGAGAATTTCTTTAGGAAATTTATCGGAAATTTACAGTAAAATATCTATTTTGTTCTAGCTCCAACAGTCTCAATGAAGTTCGCCAATTAGCAGGTTGCCATCGAAGGTGCCACGCTGCACCTGGTGTAGCGGCCGAAGGAGTTTCCCAATGTAAGACAAATAATTATTTTTTTTTAGCCGCAAAACGGCTGAATAAACCAAAGTATTCTATTTCTGTCATACATTACCTTTAAAAAAATATATATGAAAATCGCCTTTCTTGGGCCGCCGGACTGTAATACCCCCTTAACGTGAAACTGCAGGGAGTCCTTTCTCCATATAAGGCATAGGTTAGGTTAAAGATTACTTCAAGTTTTCAAGACTGAAAATCACAGACAAAACAAAACAAACAACGCTCAAACTGCTATCCAATGGATGCTCCAGAGTACACAGAAAAAAATAATTAAAAACTGCAATCGCTTAAGATTTTCCCTCGTGTAATTCCTAGCCAAATGAGGCGTAAACAACGAAATTGTTTGCAATCTTTCATGTGCCATACAACTGTACATGCAATTTTTTATACAACAGGCTTGATTCAGGCAGTATCGGGCTTAAATTTACATGGAATATCTCATTTTTTTCTGCCAAAGCTAGCATTCCCTTTATGTGCATAAGATTACGCAGAAGATTCAATGTTCCTTTTTATCGGTGTAGCAAAAGTTTCTTGAAAGTAAAATATATTTTTTATAGTATTTGAAATTTGTGCGCAGAAAATTGTTAAGTGATATGGGCTTGATACAGTATATCCTTAAAATAATGCTTGGGAGCCAATTTGGCCGCATTTTCTGTATCTAATAAGTTGAACATCTGTAACGTTGGGCGTTGTTCAATATTTTTGGTTCAGGTTCATTCGTTAACAAGTGCGTAAAATTTCCCTTAATTTAATTCCAAGTCAAAGGAGACGTGAACAACAAAATTGTTTGCAATATTTTATGCGCCATTCAAGAATGTTTGTAATCTCTCATAAAACAGGCTAGATTCAGGCGATCATTCACCATGCGGATTGCTTGCTGGCGCTTTGGTCACGGATTATAGATAATTGTTGGATCAAAATTTTTTGGTCACAAGAAGATTTAAGCTCGGTCATTTGGAAGAACCGTTGTTTCTTCGAAATACGTACCAAAGGTACTCAATGGAAAACGTGATTTTTTTCTGAAGCGTTTACAACGAGTTTTTAACTATTATTTTGTTAATTTAAGGTTAAGTAGTCTCTGGTCTGTGAGACTGACAAAGCGATATCTTCTCGAGGTATGGAACTTGTTTTACGTACAAAAAAGTTATGTATTTATATAAACCATATTAAGGTATTTACATAAAACTAAGACATATCAATCGCGTTGGACATTCTAGTGCTCAGGCGCTTTTGAGTGGAGCTTGAAGTTGAGATCTACGAGTTGGGATTTCTATAACAACGATCATCACCATATTTTATCCATGGAGCACGAAACGAACAATTTGAGCTCGAGAGTTCGCTCAGGCCCACTTTACGAGGTAGTTAAGCGGAAGAGAGTGAATATTGCAAGACTTCTGTGCGAAATTTCACCTGACGGTCACCACTAATCCTTCGTAATTCCACGAATCGGTTCAACCATACCCAAGTGTTGGACACTAAACCGGATCTGAGAATGATGATGATAATGATGATAATGAAGATGAAATACTACCATCTATTGTAGCAAGGTAACTTTCCATAGCTATCTTACTGACCATAGTAACTTTCCATGACTAATCTGTAAACGATTTGATCAGGATTCTATTGTTGTTTGTGATCAGCAAGCTCCTGAATGAAAGGCAAACAACGTCCTTCCAAAAGCAAGCTCACACCCACAGCACTAGAATTGAGCCATTGATTGACAGAATAGATAGAATAGATAGGGTCGAAGAGCCCGCTCTCGTTCTGTGAAATGTTAACCATATCCAAATCGTTGCACTTGGGTGCCCTGATGGTCCCTCCCTTTCCTGGTTATTTCTTATGTTATGAATATTTAGTATGTTTTGAAGTGGTCATTTGATTGCTTATCTTCTGTTAGAAAATTTGGCTGAAAGTAAAATTTGTTAGGGTTATATTTGTATGACACTAAACCGGACCTTACCCGAGATGAAGAAATCTCCTTTAACCCCCCCTCAGTCCTTGCTGGAAGGTGCGCGTAGCCGGGTTGATTGGGAAAGCGGACTTCTGTATTGAAGGAGACGGTCAATTCCGGACGCTCTCGACGAATTTAAAATCGGAAGCTTTCCGTCCAGCCACCACTCCCTCTCCTAGTAGCACACAAGTTGCCATTCAGTTGAGATAACATAAATATGACTTGCTAAGTTATATTCAAGTAACTACAACAAATTATAATTGTAGTGTGCTACTTGGGTCTGCATCTGTAAATACGGCCATACTCCTCGAGCTCGTCTGGCATCGCTGAATTCCATTTCAGCAGCGACAGCGGTCATGTTTCGACGTCACCATCTTCATCGAAATAGAATATTCGAACGCCGTCTCCAACCTCGTCGTCATCTACGATGCCAGTATTGAGTCAGCAAGTCATCCAGAACTCGCCAAAAAACCTACGCAAGTATATGGAAATCTTTTTTTCGTGACCATGATTGTTTCCTAGTGAATATTTCCCGTAACCGATTGTTTTGTCCAACCCACATGAGTAGTGAATAAACGGGAAATTAATTTATCAGATTATGTTATGATTTGAAGTACTACACGGCCGTGCACAGATCCGTGAACTGCCGTCATGAATTCGTGAACAAGCAAAAATACAGCGTGAACTCAATCACGTATCAAAACTTAATCACGTTTTCAGGTAAAAATCCTGAAAACGTGAACTAGTTCTTGGTGCATTTTCATTTTCTCGAACGCTTTTTTTTCTGTGTAAGTTCAAATTTATATTCGTTTTGGGCAGCTCCAATGGAACTCCGATTCTTCCTAAAATACGTTTTCATTTTCCATTCCCTTTTTTTTTTTTTTTTCTTATATGACTTCTCATCTTTCGTGCCAGTTAGCTCATTCGGATTGCGCGAGTTTAAATTGGGGGTTTTAGCTAGGTACAGAGGGGAAATGAACAAAGGTTTATTGGCGTTTTTCTATTTCGTGGTTATTTAGATAGTGTTTGAGCCTTGGTGCTAAAAGCCGCTCACGAGTCCCCTGAGGTGACTGTCTCAGAAATATCGGGCAAATTCCAAACGACGGGTGGTTTACTGTTAGCAGTAGTGGCGCTAAAGCCATTTTGTTTCCAAAACCTCGTGAGAATTTTTGAGTCCACATTAATTTCCGATTAAGAGATTTGGAGATATTTAAATCTCTAGAGGAATTTCAGCCTTCTGGCAGTTTTATGCTTCAAACTATTGATTTACATACTCATCTGTTCTGTACCAACCGGAGGAGACTTGTTCCTGTGCTAAACGATTTCATTATCTCAAATCTGCTCGACCCATCGCAATACTTTGTGATATAGTGGGTGGAATAGGTCCTTCCTTAGCTCAGTCAGTAAAGGTGCAGCTACAAAGCAACACCATGCTCGAGGTGGCTGGGTTCGATTCCCGGTCTGGTCTAGGAATCTTTCGTTAAGGAAAATTTCTCGACTCCCTGGGAATAGCGTATGATTATACTTGCCACACAATCATTCCAATGCGAAAATGGTACCTGGCATCGAAAGCTCTTAAATGATAACTGTGGAAGTGCATCTATAACACTAAGCTGAGAGCAAGCAATAAGCTAATTGTGAAAGCAATAAGCTTGAAATGCTAAAAAAGAAGAAGAAGAAGAAGAAGGGTGGAATATTATAATTTTAGGATAACTCAATGCAGGAACCATATAAATTTGGCAGATCTGATAAATTTGACAGTGGTTAACTGAAGTACCAGCCTCATAGCAAGATGCCTAGAAGTTGACTTACCTTTGCTCAAGTTTTTTAAGTTTTCGAAAATTTAGGGAAGATGTTAATCTTATCACTTCGCTATTCATCCTACTCAAAATCAAAGGACTGACAATTTTATAGGTTTGTAATGTTTGTATTTTTTATCAATAATCAACCAAAAATATAACAAAAAGCAATCAATCTAAAGTATGAAATAGATATGGAAACAGTGTCCCAAAATTTCATAACTACAATATCTTACCACAGAGAATTTCAATTTGTTGTTCACACAATGGCAACGGAATAAAATGAGTTCTTCTCATTTTAATACATCAAACAAGCATCCCTTCCCAAATTCCGGAACGCTGTTAAAAGGAAATTTAATTACACACCATCTAGACGTGAGTTTTATGATATCAATTTGCGAATCCCCCGACCCTTGGCATCGTTCGTCGCTCGTTTGAATTGTCGATTATACCCGGCTTCAAGTAGCAAATTGTGATGTAGACCCTCTTCTCTACTTCGCATGCCATTCTTTTCCGCACAAAGACCGTTGATTGAAACAATTTCGCGTACATGTCAGTCGGAAAGCTGTGCCCGTTGATGCCATCATTTGGGGCGGTTGAGCTTTCCCATCATAATCACTCCCACAGAGACCCGGCCTTTCTTCGATTTCATCTTTTGATTCCGATGGAAATTTATTCCTACCACATACATATGTATTCGGATGCAAAGCCACTGGCTTCTGGGGTATGCCGTAGACAGATTAGTTTGACTTCTGACTGGTATTTGATTGTGCCATTCAATCGGGTTTGCTATCAAACGAGAACGACGGCACGGAATGGGAGCACATCCTTTCTCCTTCTGGCGAACAAATCCAATCAATTGCTTCAAATTTTAATTAAGACATTAACAGAATTGCAGACATCGCAGTGGGAAGTGGGATTTATGCTTTATGTGTATTTTTTTCATTCTTCAGAGTTCGAACGTTCCCTTATTGCAATTAAATGGAAGAAACAGCCAAAAGATACGTTCACCGACACTGGACCACAAATTGCTTATTTCCATTGATTGAGTTTCTTTTCTTGTTTTCACATTTTCACAAGGACAATTATTATCATCCATTGTTCCCATAGCTTTTGTGTTATTTTATGTTCCCATTAGGCGCAAATTATTGCCATTACTTCTGATTGTTAAGCAATAAATTATGCGGAAACCTGAAAAACGCTTCCTTGAATAGCTCTCCATTGAGCCCTATGCATAAATTGAACGAAGCATATTCAATCCTTTCTCCTTGCTGCATTAAAACCAACAATCATTTATCATCGACGAAGGGATAGAACTTTAACCTTCCGAAATGCTGTATGGTTCGGTGCCAAAAAGGATGTTTATGCTTTCAACGAAGTGCCATCTTCCATCCAACAGGTGCTGCTCTGCTCTTAGACGTGACTCATACAGGTTTCTGGCGAGAAAAAAAAAACAAATCGATCGACTCATCGTTTTCAAAGCGCAACAGTTTCCAATAAGAGCTGCGTTTTATGTGAAATGGAGAACTCCCTAGGCATATGGCTCAACGTATCTTGAATGTCATCGAAATACGATTTTTCTCTTCCCGTCTCGCATGCACTCCCAGATGTCATCAGCTGTCATGTGAGCCCCGATGAGTGCTGCCTTCGGCTCGTTTGGGCATGTGAGGAAGCATATGCAAAATTTATGGTAGCAATCCCGTGATATAACTGGCACCATCGTATCGGATGATCGCATCGCAGCAACCAGTGTGTCATCAAATTGTTCGATTTTTCGCGATAAGATGCAACATAAAGTGCGGAACGGTCGAAAATGCAAAACTTATACATTCGTAGTACAATATGTATGTATGTATGTATGTAAGGTAGCCACCATCCCTTCTACGACCTTGTCATGTATGCAGCTCCACTTAATAGCAAGATCAAATTGAGTTACCGGGTTGCATTCACAGTAACGCTGTATGAAGGGCCAAAAACGGTGGGGCGGACCCGTAAGCAGAGACACTTACGCGTAACCCGCGGGAACATAAGATTCTCCTTCCAACAATACGATCCAACAAATCGCATAACCCAATTCGCAATACTCATTAAGCTTTCTACGGGATGGCTTGTTAAGAAGGGCGCGTCACTCACGCTGAAACTGTTGGAGTAGAATTCGCAACATCACAATCGAATCGGTAGGATAAGAAAATGATACTGTTTATTCCCTCCTAGACGCCGGTTGTCATACCACTCCATTGTCCAATTCCAGTTTGAATGATACCCTGATGCTCCCTTCCTGCCCAATATATATTCAATGTCATGTAGTAATATATGAAATATAGTGAATATTAAACTGATAAAAAATATAGTGAATGATTATTATAATGATATTTAATATAGTAAGTAAATGTAAGAATGATAGTAACAATTCCATTTGTAAACCTGAAAGTTAAGACAATATAGTAGCTATGAGAAAAAAAATTGATTCAAACATATTTTACAATACTTGGAATATCCATGGATGATCTAAAATTATATAGCATATGAAGAATAGTAAACAAAAAATTTCGAAGTGCTGTTCCGTTTCCTTGAATCACAAAAACTTTTTGTAGTGAGTCTCACAGTAACTATAGCAATTTTTATCAAATGCATTTAAATACAATAATATCATATCATTTAATATCATAACATAAAATAAAAATCTGACGTTAAAATGTACGTTAAAAACTATAGTAGAGTATATATCCGTAACTTAGCTGGTCATCGAAAGACTTCCGCTGTTGCAGCTTCGATAAAATTAATATCTATTAAGAATTTGTTTTCACAGCTATAGTCAAATAACATAATAAGCGTAAGTATAATATGTATCTGTTATCCACTGGTTTGTAACTGAAAAAAAATTAGATATGTTTTAATTTTCGAATAGTCTTGGAAAAGCTGAAAACAGCGAACAATTAGAAGAAATACATTTTATATAAGCATGAATAATGCCAAAAACGTAGATTAAGTAAAACCAGACAAAAAAAAGTCCGATAACTCTTATTGGTCTGGATCTATAAATGGTAATGGGAAACAGGAAAGCAATGATTATACGGCATAGAATATAGATAAATAGCGAAGGGATGTTATACTATAAAATGATAATACCAATTGTAATTGTATTCACATATCTACATATTGTGATCCTGCTGCAATTGTAGACGGGCCCGCTCATGCATTACTAACCTTAGATAAATTATCATAACCACCGAAAAAACAAAATATATTTTAAATTATTTAAAAATACTTAGGAGTTCCTTGGATGACCTGAAATTACAAAGAATAGTATATCTACCATATCGCTGTGCAGCTGCTATAGTGGAAAAAATAATTGATGTGATATAACCACAATGGAACTGACTCTTAGCTTCGGGTCCTGGAATCCCTACTGAGCCCTTGCGGCACGTCAAGCCGGCCAGTCCAGCGCAAGGGAATACATTCGTAGTACAATAAGGCACTAAATACACCAACATATCATCAAAATAGATGAAATTGTCATGACCGAAACTCACATGTCAATAATGATGTTGTTAAAATAAGCTTTTACAATGCGTTAACATCCATTGTTTTAAATAAATTCACTTCACATATTGCACACAAAAAACATCAAGATAGTAGCAAAACTTCATTATAATTCCACGTATTTTCAGCATATTTAGACAAAATTATTCAAAACTAAAACTGGAGCACCCAGTGGAGCGGTGAAGTGTGGGAAGCCAACGTTGGATACAATCATGTTAACCTATCGTTGGGTATCAATAACTCATTTCTGGTAAAAAGCTACCCAAAAGTAAATAAATTAATCCCAATGGTAGATAAACATAATTATACCCAATGTTAGCTTCCCACATTTAACTGCTCCGTTGGGTACTTTTTTCTGAGCTTGTATAGAATGAGGAGTTGGCAACATATTGCAGCGTTTTGCTATCCTTATTCTAAACCCATTCGCTGCTTGATAAGCAAATAGAGCTAAAAGGATGTGGCGATATGTTGCAACCACTTTACCACTCTAATGAGTAACTTTTTATAGCCGTATTTTTACTTTTTACGAGCGGTGCATGTTATCTCACTATTGTGGTGCGTCTTGTCCCAAGTTTTAGGTGCATAATGTGCGATTAAACAGGCGTTTTACCTCGATGTCGTCTTGGGATAAAATTGGAAAAAGTTTAAAAAATTACGAAAAATCATCGTTTTGAATTTAAATTACATTTGATCTACAACGAAAACATCTTCTTTCTTTTTATTTAGCATTTCAAGCTTATTGCTTTCTCAATTAGCTTATTGCTTTCTCTCAACTTAGTGTTCTAGATGCACTTCCACAGTTATTAATTGAGAGCTTTCGATGCCAGGCACCATTTTTGCATTAGTATGATTGTGTGGCAAGTACAATCATACGCTATGCTCAGGGAGTCGAGAAATTTTCCTTAACGAAAAATTCCTAGACCAGACCGGGAATCGAACCCAGCCCCCTCCAGCATGGTGTTGCTTTGAAGGTGCGCTTTTACTGACTGAGCTAAGGGAGGGCCCAAGGAAGGACGAAAACATCCTACACCATATTCAATTACTTCTTCCTCAATTTCAGCTCACGTTCCCTAGTTATTAAACAGTGCATTTTGTAAAATCCTCCCCTACATTACATTAAACATGAACATTTTCAACGCACTGTGGTTGAAAGTTCAATGGTGCAGCATGGATCTGTGGTTATTTTTTGTTTTCGGTTGGAGCGCCATTTTATCGATTGAATGCGTAATACGTATTAACTAAATGCACGTCCGTGTGCCATAAAGTACGTCGAGTGAATCCTCATCATTCTCCACTTCTTCATACAGAAACTTTTAGTCCACGACAGCAATCACCACTGATACACTAACACTTATTTCGGTTCAACACACCACTCATGATCACTAATCTAAACCGTCACCAATACTCATTTATCTGGTTTATCTTTTGTATTTACTTACACTAACAAGCATTTCCATTCAACACATATCTCACACTCACTGATCCAAATCCGCCATTCGCACCTTTCATTCCGGTCCGATTATCAACACATATATTTTTAATTCACTCTATAGTTCTCACGCATATATTCGAGCATACATCCTTCGTCACACACACGCATTTATAATGTTTTCAACCGAAGCTTCTCGTTTAGCTATTTGATTGTACCTTGCATATTATTGCTTACTTAGAATGCACTTACACATCTCTAATCATCTTTTCGACAAGAAATGTCAAACCATTTGTTATTTTATTTTTATTGACATTTTTGAGCTTTCTAATATGAGACGCCAGCAACGATAAGTCGCTTAGAACAGTGTGCCAGCTATGATGTCTTACACACTAGACGAACAACTTTCCTAACAGTGGCACTTCGATTTTGAATCCATACCACATGTGTGGCACACTGAAGCACCTTTTAACAGTTGAGCTTAAAAAAATTTAAACATGCAACCTTGCCAATATGCATTGCCTGGTTGCCAGGCTCAGCAGAAAATAACAATTTGAGCTGTCAACACATCGGCACATTACGGGGATTCTGAGAACATTGCAACGCTTGTTGACTCACTCAAAAATAAATAGCACAGGAGGAAAGTATGCTGAGCGATCCACTCCTTGGACTGCAGTCGAAATGCAGTTGAATTCGTTTAATTCTCATCTTTAACCCAATGCAGTAAATTCTTGGTAAATGCCTTATAAAATAAGGATTTATTAATCATTTTATTTTTCCAGATTTACGCTACCACACACACTAACATAATCAAGAAAACTATAGTGTAAATCAGTTGTTTATGAGTTACCGTCGCATGACTCCCTGCTGTCGGAAATTATTCGTTCACAAATCAGTTCGGTTTCGCTCGTTACAAATTTTACACCTGGTCGCAGCCTATTGCAGGCGTTTCAAAGTTGTTCAACATGAAGTGTAAAGTAAGATACTGTGGCCGAGGCAGCAGGAGCTATCCGGGATCAAGTTTTTTTTTTTGCTTTTTCCCAGTAATAATATTATAAGATCCAAATGGAAAAAAATAACGACTGTCGACTGGATTCTGTGACAACCGAGTTTAAATCAAAATCGCGAGTCTGTAGCGTTAGCTATAAATATAAGGTTTTATACTGTTACTTCATTATCGTAACAGTTATTATCTGCTTTATTTAATGTTTTGTAGGTTCATTTTGAAGAGGCTTGTTTCCGCTACGATAACCATGGAGAGAGTCGTGTATTAGTACAAGACACTAAAGAAGTATGCACATTGAAGACAAAAGACGCGTATCTGTCAAGATAAGCCATAAAACAGTTGGAATTAAATGAAATTTACGAATCTTTCTTCTTTAGTGACATGGAAACAAATTTAAGATAAAAAAATTTAGTTCTATCGAGTGATGCATTTCTGTTGCCTTTCGAAGCCTAACCGCTTAAAAGCTATGAAATGTAAGGTTTCCATAATTTCCGTCCTCTCTACTCTTCACCAGCGCTTCAAGATTACAACTACGTACGCTTTGTTGTAGCGGAACAAAATCTTAAAATTGCCCACAAGCTGGTTGAAGCAGACGTAGATTTTGAAAATTCCAAGACAAGGAAAGTTGATAGAATGTACCTTAGCAATTCCATTAAATATTGCAACCATTATGTAGCAGTAGAATTGATGATCCTATCTGGAAATGCTCAAAGCTGCTTCCATGTTTTTAGAAGACTTGTCTCGGTGATTCCAATGGATGTCTTGAAGAAGCAGTTTGGATGCATTATGCCTGTCTAATAGAAATAAATACGACGCGAATATAAACCAATTGGACATCCCAAGGAACACATAAATATCATATTGAAGTTACGTTTACTTATTTGAAATAAGTGTGCTACTAGGGATGATGGTTAATCTGGTATATGATGGTAAGGTAGAAGCATAAAACTTATACTCTTTGCAAATTTTTATCCAATATATATTTTACAGGTCGATGGCATTGGAAGCCGTGGCAAGCGGATCTCATAATGCCCACTAACGCTATTATCAGACTGCAGAGTAGATTTATGGTGAAATCCGGTTACCCAATCCTTTTCACAGCTAGATTCACACAGAACTATGTGCGAAATTTATTTTCGGTTGTTAGATTCAAGCAACGGAGACCCACTTTCTTACAATTCAAAAGCCATCTCCCAATATATGCTTGAAGTGAGATATGCTCCGTACGACATGGACGATTGGGAGTTTTTCGCAGGATTCATGGACCACCAGAACTGCTTGGATCAGTCCACTCCCAACTCACCCTCAACTCTAAAAATTGAGGTAGAGCTGACTACATCAGCGGATGTAGAGCTGACTACAATAGCGTAGGAAATTCTTACAAAACAAGGATGCTGAAACGAACGCGTTATTTCATTTTGCCGGATATATAATGGGAAACATTAGAAATACATGCATTGATTGCCTTTAGTACCTTGATGGCAGTAGCCAAAGGAAGGCCACATTTGTATGCATAGATGGTATCATTTAGTATGGATCATTTTAGTGAGCAACCACAAGACTAAAATTAAACTGGCTCAAAATCCATAGATGTCCTTGTCGCTGTTGCTTCCAAATTGCCATAATATCAAAATGAAATTGGTGAAAAGATGTTTGATGTTTAAAATTAAATCTGATCGACTTCTTAAGACAAGAAAACACAAGTTTGACAACAGAAGTATCCTGAACTGTTTTAGTTAAGGCCTATTCATAAACCACGTCGACTTATGTTCGAAAATCTAAGACTTCCCCTTCCCCCTCGTAGCCTTTAAGAGGAAAACAGTCACCAAGCGAGCCAATGTTATTCCTTCTAATGTTCGTTTCTCTTTCTCAAATACGCCTAATGGCTCATGCACCATGTCAACGGACTGCTCTAAGGGAGTTGCTTGCATTTTCACCAGCATGTAAATCAACCAGTGTGTGAAAAAATGGACAGCCCGAAATGAGTGCGAAAAACAACAGTATTCAATTCTTTGGTCTTTGCTGAACACACGAATTACTAATAAAGAGAAGAGGCAATGAACGTACGAACACAAGCATTCGGTCCCCTCCAAAAAGGTGACTCGCACCGAGTGTCTTTATTCACACAGGATGCTACCGACACATTTTTCTATACAGATCTCCGGTTCAATCAGTCAAAACAAAAAGAGGAGAGCATCACAAAACACAATAATCGCAAACATTCTGACTGAATGTGTTCTTGCTATCACCGAGTTTTGGCTCTTCTGAAATTCAGTTTTGCACCGAATCGGTGAAGGACGAGATGGATGTTGGATAAATTCACGGGATACTGATTATTGTATTTGAATTTTTCGCACCCTGAAATCAACTCACCGGTTCACCAGTGCACCTTCCAAAGTACTTCCTGTCGCCAACTGCGTTTCTACAGCCACTGCACCGCTCCACGACTGCTCAAAAACTAAATGCGAACAAAATGCGATGGTGTATCCCTTATTAAACATTCATGGCTTCCTAGGAGACGTTCGTTACTTAAATTTGAAGTCTGTGATAGAAAAGTTCTATGTATTTGGTAAATTAACTTGAAAAATCGAAGTTATAAGACATCGTTATTAGCGTTATTTTAAATAGCTTAATGTTAGAAATTAACAGTTTTCATTATTGGAACTGACCCGTAGAAACATTGCTGATTGATTGGTGCAAACATTTAGAAAATGTTTGGAAAAACGACTGAGATATTAACGCTCAAAACCTGACCGTATTTCGTGATGGTCGCAATAGATGTTTTATTAAATTGAACCCCAGTATAGGAAACAAAGACGTAGTCCTATGTCAAGAGTGCAACCACGAGAATTTAGTTTTAATTTTTCTGACAATGGGTTCAATCACTGACTTTTGAGGAGAGCTGTTATTGAATCTGTGATTGAACTCACTATGCCAGGGTGACTAGTGAGAAGATACTCGATGAAGTCACAGCCTTTAATAGCGCTTTAATTTTTATTTCGGGATAAACCAACGATCTCCGTCCCCAGCAGCAACACCAACATGTATGAGTACGATAGAAGAGGAGCAGCGATTGGCTGGTCTTCAACAAACTTATTCCGTGCATTGTTCCAAGAGGGGCAATGACATTTCAGCAGATGACAAGCAATATAAAGGTTTTATTCAATCTACGAGACAATTGTTCTATGTACAAAATCCCTGTTATCGAAACGAGTTAGTTAAAGTTGAATTGCGAAAAAAACATTTATAGCAGTTGAGTATCGGCACATGACACTGAAGAAGTCTGTACATTGTAGATAAAATACTCGTTTCTGTCAAGATAAGCAATATATTTAGCTTGGATGGCACAGCAATCTACTGGCGAAGAAATAACACGGTAGAACTTCAGGTAGTCAGCAAACATAACCTACGGGGATTGAATCGATCCACAAAGATCGTTTACAAACAGCAGAAAGAGAAGAGGTCTAAATGACAGCCTTGAGGAACGCCAGAAGTTATATCAAATGAAACCAAATTTGGTTTGGCGAATTGATGTCACTTTTCACGAAGTGTACATTATTTTTTGCCAAACACTGTAATATCATCTAGGCATAGTCAGTGGAAGCCAAATCCGGCCAGAAGAGATGAAGAGCTTTGTGATTTTTGTACAGTGGCAGCAATTTCTTCTTAAAACATTCTTCCTCTTCTTCCCGCCTTAGCATTAATTGTACTCTTTGAAAAAAAAAAACGACGGCTGCAAACCACAGGTACAAATCGCTTGCCAGACCATGTTCTTGTGTCCAAACATTTCCATCGCCTAGTGTCAGCATCGTCCAGGTCCTGGTCCATCGATTTCGTATAATACTGCGACCAGTGCTCGTGAATCCTCATTGGCAAAGGTTTCGTCGTCGATCCGGTAAAACAGTTTTTGCGCTCTTGTTTTTGACCCGAGCTTGCTGCTTCAGGGACTCTTGTGGCACCTCAGTGCTTTGATCCGTTGTATCATTCTGAAGTTGGTGATGAATTGCTTGGCCTAATCCCGCGTTGTACTCATCCACTTTCATTTCCCGACTTGGTTGACTGGCATCCGGTTTCCTGCTGGATCCGGGCGAAGCTTTCACCAAACTTTTCGATTACATTTTTGACACTGGAATTTGCTTATCTTCGACAGATACGCGTATTTCGTCTACAATGTGCAGACTTCTTCAGTGTCTCGTACTAATAACTCGACTCGACTGGAATTTGGTTGTACGTGATGCCCTTTCAGAATGTTCGTTCCCGTTTCCAGATCAATTTGGCTCATTTCTCAAACGATTTACCTTACCGAGACCAATCGTGACGTCAATCCTCCAAACTGTGCTCAGATCGATCGAGAAGTTTTGGGAAATAATGAAGACTGATAGTCGGAAAAGGGGTAGAGATTAAAAATCTGTTCTAAACTTTTATTCGAAGAGGGCAAAAGCTTACAAAATCAGAGGAAAAAAGCTTGTACAAATCTTGATGGCAGGACTTAAGTCAAAGAGCCGAAAGATGGAGCATGAGGGTGAAATTATTGCAAAAGTGTAAAGCTTCGTATTGAAGAAAATTTTTTTTGGTTATATAGGGTATGTGTCCCTTGACTCAGCCTATTATGCAACCATCGATCACATTTTTTATTATAACTCATAAAGTTTTTAAGATAGAAGCAAGATTCAACTAGTTAGACACTTGAAAAGATAAGTTTAATAAGACATTTGGTAGCATGTTTCACGAAAAGTTACACAACTCTTTTTATAAAGTCAGAAACATTCGAAGGATATGGATTTAATGTCGGTCTATAGGCACCAAATTGGGTCTAATCATGGATGCAAGTTCGTCCCATTCGATAGATCTGTTATTAAATGTTGTCTATGTACGATTTTTTTTCTGATTTTCTGATTAATAGCGTTGTCAGCTGTATTCTTTCTACCCAACAAACAATTTTACAAATCAAACTAAAGTAAAACTGCCTCGAAGTGATGTTTATGTATGATTTATCAGCCATTAAATAATGAAAACATTATAATTCACTACACAATGATTTTGTTCCTTCGGTTTGTGCTTGGATGAGCCACTTGAATATAAACATCCACAAATTCATGCATTTACACTTGAAATATATCAATAACAACGTTTTTACTACGTTATTGGTACAACAGGCCATAATTGGGAACATACAAAAAAAAATGGCCCCAACAATGGGTCTACGATTTTCTTGTAAAATCATTGTTATTTTAGCTATGTGAACAGTTAGTTTGTAACGTGTAACTATTTTCTGCACATCCAGACTGCATTACTAGCTTTATCGATTCAATTAAGCCAAATTTAGATCACTTGAAGATCGTGTAGATTATCTGTTCAGCTTAACCAGTGAAATCATGATGCCCCAAAAGTTCAAGAAATCGAAAATTACGCAGAAGTGAACAGCTATAAGTTGATTAATAGTGTTTCAATTACTTCGTATTATATCGGTCATTCTAATAGCAACATGATTTTGTTGATTATCGCTAAATTAATAACATATTTGGTACATAGGCCGAATGAAGGAGCTAGGCTAACATTACATCCCGTTACCCTATTCCTTTTCCGTCGGTCTATTTCCTCACATGGTGACAAGCACCGACGCCAGGAAGACCTATCGACTCATGCATATGAGCCGGGACTAACGGCTTTACTTCCTCTCCGAAGGAAGACGTGACCAGATATTTTCACCTCCGAAAAACCACCGACGTCGTCTGGGATAGAACCTAGACCCACTGAGATGCCAAATAGCAGTCACGCTTACCACTACACCATCGACGCCGGCAAGGAAAATAAATGTTGAGAAAAATATTTGTTCGGATTTCTGTTAAACTGATCGTGTGCTGAAACGTTACCTGGAAACACTACCGCTGGATCAAACAAATCAAAACAAACGTAGAAGTGGATCGTATGACCAGAAACTACGAGTGAAAGTCGGTAGGACAGTCCAAAACAATTCTGGGATCTCTTTGCGTGATTTGACGAAAAGATTCTCTGCACCGTACACTACAGTACGACGAATCTGTCGGTGAGAAGGTTTCCAGCCGTACCATGCCAGAAGCACCCCAACAGGACCATTAAACAGAACCTGGTTCCAAACTCGGCGCATGAATGCAGTACGAACAAGTTCTGACGAAATGTTACTAATGCATTTTAAATGACGATGAAACATATGCTTAAATGGAGTTTGGAAAACACTCGGGATAAAAAATTTACCTTCCCAACCGCAAGGACGATGCTACAGGTAGATTCAAACTTGTCTTTGCTTGCAAGTTGACGATATGGCAAGCCATCTGCAGTTGTGTAAAAAAACAAAGATTTCCATCACTGCACAGTGGTCCAGAATGCAAATTTAGATGGCAAGATCCATTTTCAGCCTAAGTTTGAAGTTTTGGAGCAAAATTGTGTTCCACAAAGTTGTTTCTCATAACAAGCGCTTTTTTTGGTGTGAATGAAAACTAAGGTGGCCCTTATTTTCAGAGAAATCGAACACCTAAATTTTTTATTTGCAGAAATAAAGGCACTCATTATTCGGAAAAGTTGCAGAATAAATAATTTCTAGCAATTTTTTCTGTACCCATTGATATGACCGAATAAGAGCATTTTTCCGGTGTCCCTTCAGAAAAAAATAGTTGTTTTCTCTAACTTTTTTATTTCAAATTTGTCTACAACGTTGTCTTCAGATGATTTTTATAACTTGAAAAGAAGTTTCTTACCGTTAGAGGAACGTCCATTAATTACGTCACGCAAAAAAATGACTTTGGGGTTACTACCCCCACCCCCCCCCGCCCCATTGTCCCGTTTTTTGTATGGACCTTCAAATTTTTTTGTATGGATCGTCACGTTTTACTAACCCCCTTCCCTCCTTACTGCGTCACATAATTAACGGACCTTCCCTAGCAAGAAGTTAACGATTTTCTTATAAAAATACGCTCTTTTTCAAATGTGTTTCATTCTATTAAAAAAAAACTACCGATCTCCAGTTTTCATGCATAATATGCAATAATAAAAATCCTTTCATATTCTGTTAAAAAATATTTTTTCCGTTTGCCCCTACTATAAAAACCATAATTTGAAAAAGGCCTATTTTGTTTACAAAAATCATAATAACTTTTGTTTGACATACGACAGCGACAAAATCAGCAGACCATGTTGTTACTTTTAGTGTTCTAGAATCACTGAAGAGGGAGATAAAGGCCAGCAAGCGAGCCTGATTTGAGGGTCTGTGTCAGAAGCCCAATTCGAATCCGTGGGGTGACGCCTACCGGGTAGTAATGGCCAAAACCAGAGGATCGGCGGCTCCAACCGAGCGTTCATCAGAGCTGTTGCAGGTGATCGTTGGAGGACTCTATCCAAGCCACGACCCGAGTCCATGGCCCCCCGCCGCCGTAGACTTGTCCCATGACCAGCGTTCTAGTATGCCAAACTCTTAACGATGTCATAGCGACGGAAGGTGGGCGGCTCGGGAACACGATGTACGATGAGGTACTGCGGCTTGAGTTCCCGAGCGGGGTGAAGATAGTAAAGATAGTCGGGAACATCACCCTGGAGATATGTGGTGAATCCATAGAAGAGGTCGAGTTAACAGCCTCGCACTCCATCGCCATTGTGGAGAGATGGATGAGCTCCAAGAAATTGGAGCTAGCCCACCATAAGACTGAGGTCACGGTGGTGAATAATCGTAAATCGGAGCAACATGCGACGATCAGTGCAGGTAACTGCACGATAGAATCGAAGAGGTTCTTGATGTATCTTGGGGTTATGATCGACGATAAGCTGTCCTTTATCAGTCACGTCGATTACGCCTGCTATAAAGCCTCTATGGCTATATCGGCATTATCCCGAATGATGTCGAATAGCTCGGCGGTGCAAGTGACAAAGCGTAAACTCTTGGCCAGTGTCGCCCTGTCCATACTTAGGTACGGTGGGCGGGCATGGATCACCACCTTGAGTACCAAGAGCTACGTAAGTAAGCTAGAAAGTACACACAGGTTTATGTGCCTAAGAGTGGTTAGTGCATAGCGAACGGTATCAAACGACGCGGTCTGCGTCCTAGCGTGGATGATGCTAATAGGCATGGTCATAAAAGAGGACGAAGAGTGCTTTGAACAACGTGGAACAAGAGGTATTCGGAAGACCACTAGAGCCGCATCTCTGGTTAAGTGGCAAAGGAAATGGAACAACTCCACCAAAGGTTGGTGGACCCACCGGCTAATCCCGGAATTAACCGGGTGGGTCGGTAGGTTACAAGGTGAAGTGAACTTCTACTTAACGCAGATATTGTCTGGCCACGGCTGTTTTAGACAATACCTGCATAAATATGGGCATGCACAGTCCTCCGCTTGCAGCGAGTGCGCGAGATTCGAGGAAACTGCGGAACATATGTTCTTCGCATGTCCTCGCTTCGGCGGCGCGAGATCCGGCATGATTGCCGTAAGCGGTCACGACACGGCTCCGGACAATTTGGTCCCGAGGATGTGCCAGGAGCGGGATGTCTGGGACGCGGTATGCGTAGCAGCCTCCCAGATCATCGTCGATCTCTAACAAAAATTTCGAAACTACCAAAGGCAGGTCGCAGGGACCACCTAACTACTAAGGCCCTAAGTAGTTAGACATAGTGGGTGCTGAACAAGCACAAAAGCCCCCTCCCCGAAGTAATACCGAAATGTGGTTCCGGGGAGGGTCCAGGGCTTAAGGCATGGGTGGGTTTTTTGTGGGTCGAGGAGTTGGCACCCTCATCCCCACACCCTGAGTTCTTTAGGTGTCTGGTTGCAGATTTTTCATCTCGTCTAAAAAAAAGGTACTTCTTCGCGAATTTGTCCATCTTTCTCTTCCGAAACTATTCCGGAACCTCCATGTGGGACGTACTGACAAAAAACTCGAGGCCGGGGATTTGTTTGGTGTCCGCCTTGATGTATGTCTTGACCAGCCACTCACGGTACAGCTTCCGCGCACGCAATTTGGCCACCGTGTTTTGCTTGTCAGTCCGGTTTGGCGCCTTTCTGACCTTAAAAACACGTAGTCCAGCCCGCTTTATGGTCTGCTGGACGAACCACATCGACGAATTGACCTTTTTGGCCACGTCTCGGGTGGAAAGGTTCGGGTTATTCTTAAAGTACTGCCTTATCTTCCGCGCCGTCTCTGGGTATTCCGATGGTCGAGGCGATGGCCGGAATTTTTGCCGCTCGATGGTCTTTGTCTCCTGGAACATCTTCACAACGCGGGACACGGTGGAATAGTGGATTCCAAGCCTTTTGCCGATCCATCTGTGTGACTGACCAGGATTATATCACCGCGCCCAAGATTTGCTGGCGTAGCTCTTCTTGTTTCGAATGCATCTTGAAAACTACTTGAAAGGTAACATGATCATAACACTCTAAACTAGTATTACCCAAAATTTCATTAATTTTTACCCACGTGATAAAAAGTTATACCAAAAACAAAGTGTCGCGTTTTTTCCGAGTCCAATCTTTAGAATGGAAGGGGTCGGGCCTGCGTTTTGAACTCCCGAACATCTGCTCAGTAAGCAGAACGAAAAACCACTGAGCTTCCCAGCCACCTAAAAATAACATTGGGCTGTATAAACTGAAAGAATTTGGGCAATACAATCATCCCATTTGCAGAGGTGCTGGCAAAACTGACCAATTTTTCAGCTCTAACTGTGCAAAAAATGATGGATGGTTCTAAGTGAAAAGTCCGAGAATTCATTCGAAGTGCTGAGGAATAGTTTTTCATTGCTAGATGTTCAATTAATTCCCAGCAGGATGAAACCTCAACCGCTCTCTTATGTATTCTTTGGGCAAAGAAATGTCTCATTTTAAGCGGGCAAATACTAAGTGGATCATGCTCTATGCTCCTCTACACTATTCAAAACATTACAACATTTCACAAAACAAACTAAAGTAAAACTCTTAAGTGATGTTCATATATGATTTAACAGCCATTTAATAATGATAACATTATAATTCACTTTACAATGATTTTATTCCTGCGGTGTATGTTTAGATGAACCACTTTAATATAAACAACCTCATATTCATGCATTTTCAATTGAAATTTTACCAATAACAACCTTTTTACTACGTTATTTATATAACAGGCCATAGTTGGGCACATACAAAAAAATGTGTCCCCAACATTGGGTCTATAATTTTTTTGTAAAATCATCGTTAGTTAAGCTATGTGAACAGTTAGTTTTTAGCGTGTACCTATTTTCTGTTCATCTAGGCTGCATTACTTGCTTTATCGATTCAATGAGACCAAATTTAGATCACTTGAAGATCGTGTAGATCATCTGTTCAGCTTAAGCAGTGAAATCATGGTACCCCAAAAGTTCAAGAAATCAAAAATTACGCGGAAGTGAACAACTATAAGTTGATTAATATTGTCTCAATTGCTTCCGATTATATCGGTCATCCTAATAGCAACATGATTTGGTTGCTTATCGCTAAATAAACGATTTATTTGGTACATAGGCCGAATGAACGAGCTAGGCTAACATTACATCTCCTTACCCTATATTCATCTTTTTAACGTATGCTCTATTCAACTTGTTTTTAGTATACATAAAAACAAATCCGTTTTACGAGCTGTTTACTCACTGTTACTATGGGATACCAACATGACCGCATAGCAGCTAACGAAAATTTAACCATTCACACTCAGCGCTTGCTGCGATCCATCAACAGTATTGTGATTTTTAACGGATAAATTGCTTATGAATTTTGATGATTACAATGACAGCCTGGTTGGCTTTCATCTGGTCAAAAAAAAAAAATTAGGTGTAGGTTAAAGTATCACCAAACAAGTTTTAATAAAACACACCTGACTCTGCCTATTGAAAACATATGCAGTGGGATGCAACGATACACCTGTGAGAAAAGCAACCTGCCCGTGATTTATGTCAAACTACGAATAGAAATTCCACGCATTGCCACTGCATAGGATTCAAATAACAACATGGCATGCATTGTTTTTATCGTCAACCGCGATCCTGCCCTTTCCCTACATGTATGTTTAAAACCACCGATTCTCTGCACTGCACCAACTTGATAGGTGAGTAGAGTTTGTACGATACGCAATCCTATCTTACATTACTGAAATGAAAATGCAACACGGTTGATGTGGTTTCCCTACTTCAACCAAATAGTTCAGCGCTCCCACCTGTGTTATTCATATTCTTCGTGTGGTTGATGTGGCTTTTGGGAAGCATTGGCAAAGGTGTGCTACTGCAGTGTATCAATGGATATTCGCTGTTCACAAGTAAACGTAATCGGATATGCAAATGAGAGTGCTTAATCTGGCTCGGAATTGATGATTATGAAAGAAAATATCGACGAAAAGGCTGCATCATTAAGGTAATGGAATTTTCAGATTTAAAATTCATTTGCTAATCGCAAAACTGTGAAGGCCATTTGCAAAAAGCCAAATAGCTCATGTCACTGAAAATGATTTCTACTTTTCAATGTTACAATGAACAGTAAATAATTTGTATATGGAGGCAGTTTGAAGCATCCTGAACCGCAATGCTTCTAATGCCAGATGGTTTCAGTAAATTTAACCGAAGAAATGAGCTTATTTGAATAAAAGTGATCCGATTCATGAACTAAGTGGCCGCAAGTCGGTGCCTGACTATAATCTCCCACACACAAAAACATCCATGCAACTGCAGCTGTCGTCACACGTCGGAAGTGACGAATGATTGATAGCTACATGAGCTGAGCCACCCGGTTTTTGCAAATCAAGTTGTTCCTACAAGGTATGGAATTGCAGCCCCAGCATGTAGTGTCAATGCAGCCTGTTATGCAACACAATTTCAAGCTTGTGCACTGGCCCGTCATTGAAACACAGAGCGACAACACTTGTAGTTGAAAAACACAAAATGAAAACATTTCTCATTTGAATACAAGTTTTTCATAGAAGATGCAAAGAAAACAAGTGACTTTGTTTATCAGGGAAAATTTATTGCACTCTAGACTGGATAGTGAGGACGAGGCAAATGCTGGTGGTTCTGTGGATATTAAATCAGCTGTGAAACAAACTTTTGCGGAAAGTTTCTTCAATTACACTGCCAACGAGTTTGGTAAACGCAATTCTCCCTGATTCAGAATTGATGTGCAATCAGAAAATTTCAATGTTGGTCTTTTTTTTTGGTTCTGGAGGATTGACCTCCCTCGTTTTTGTTCAAACAATTGGTGACCACCCACCAGGCGCGTCTCTCCTGCGAAGGGTGGGAAGACTTTTTGTCTGCAGGAAAGCTATACATCACAGGCTTGACGGGCAGTTTTCATGTTGAATCCTTGTTCCGTTTTTTTTTTCGTCTTCACTGCCTCAATTGCTACCCGGTTCATCAGGAGTAATTGCACGAATGTAGTAAAGGATTTTTTTTTCAAAAACTTTTTTTTCGAGCGCGCTTAAAACGTGCACAAACTTTTCTTTTTCACGCGCGATGCATCGAAAAGCACGTAGATGCACAGCGGAGTTCAGTTTTTTTTAACGATTGGATAGCTAGTCTAAAGTTGAAAACTGTGTAAAAAAGTGGCATTATTTCTGCCTTAAAATTCTTTTGGGTCATTATTCCATGAAGCTTTATTAAGTGAAATTAGTGATCGAGATTTATCGGCGTTGTTTATTCGATTTACACCATTATTCTCAGGATTGGTTGCTCATCGAATCTATCGGTCCACTTCCAAGCATCTTGCAATGAAGAACCAGGTGGTTACCTACCGATTGCCTATCGATTTGCCAACTTCCTGCCAATCTGCCAACGTTTGCATTGAGTTTTCTCAAAATTGGAATGTTCCGCCCACCAGGGCAAATGGCTCTTATTTGAGTCTATGAATCCAGGATTAGACCTTTGTTTTAAATTAAAGCAAATAATTTTTCAGTTTCCACTTTTTTATACTGACAATTAAATAAGGCTTGTTCACGACAAAATCTGGTCAGATTAAATTTGGAATCAAACAAACTAGACGCTAGTTCAATCCAAGATACATTTTTGATTCATTTAATTGTGCATTATTAGTCATCTTAAAACAAATAACAGTTACTTAATAAGGCAGCATGAAGAAACTAAGAACTTTTGAGCTTACTCCGACATAAGGGTCTGTGCAGGCTTTTCTGCAACCAATTAAGCTGCTTTTGTCCAAAATTTTCGAAGCTTGTTGTTTATATTGAGAGATTTCTCTCTTCACGAGAGCGCAATACCACTCGATAGGTCAAAACTCCGGGAAGACACTTCCGGGATATTTCCTTGTTTACCGTTCCGGTAGTGATGAAGTTTTGGCTTGTTCGACCACATCTGCATATAGCCTGCCAAACCAAATATTTTTTGGGAAACTTCTACTGGCATGCAATGGAACCCGCAGTTCCATTGCATGGCAGTATAATAAGACATTTCGGGAAGCTGCTTAAAGCCTTCCAGCACATAAGTTTCATCGTCCATTATGACGCACGAAAAATTCGTCAAATATTCGCGATACAACTTGTGAGCCCGGGTGTTAGCCGTCACATTCTGTTTATCATTACGGTTCGTTACTGTTATCACCTTAGACGACTTCATACCTGACCAGTGCTTGGAAGTATGCACGAAAGTTGGGGATATTTTCTAGCCAAAGAACGTACCGGAAGATCTGGTCTCTTCTGCAATAACTGCTTCACCCTCGCGCCCTTCTGGTGATTCCTGAGATCAGTTTTTGTTCCGCTCCCAGCCTTCCTGGCTGTTATCAAACGTGTATCGAAAGATTTAAGAACATTATGGACAGTGCTTGCAGGAAAACCAAGCTGTTTTGCAAGTTTTCTTACTGACAGATCCGGAATTTCATTGCGACCGCACACAATTGCTTTTCGCGCTTGCTCTTCTTTCGACGCCATCTTCGATCTAAAAGCTTGTAGTATTACCAAAAATTGATTTCACACAATGAACTGACATACGTTCATCAGTTTGCGAAATATTTCACGCGTTGATGAAGTCTTTTCAGAGATATACGTATTTAGGGGTGTCCAGATTTTGTTGCGAACCATCCTTATATCTGATACATTTACATTGTGAAGATGCAGTATCAATATGAAGAAGGTTTAAGGGCAAGCCCTTTTTATCGAGATGCTCCTAAAAGACTCTAATTTCACCAAATCCTTCAATTGTTACTTTAAATGGATTAGCAAAGATTTATTAAATCAATCTTCAAATCAATCAAGATTCAAATTACTTGATGCAGATTTAAGTTCCACTTGTAAAATAGTTTGTAGAATGTAGTTGTACAAATTGAAAGTTTACGAAAATAAGAGTTTGTTTCGTGCATCGGCTGTGAACGGTTGTGTCGATGCTCTGTTGCACATTATTTTGTTTTCGGGTACACATGGGGTAGTGAACACAAATATAAATAACAACGCTGCTTCCCGGTGACATGTGCTAGTTCGCCGGGTAGGGTGAGCTGATAGTGGAGATCATAATTAGTTGCGATTCATGCTATTGGTTTGCCATTTTAACTACCGGTAGTATATGAGCACGATAGAGCGCACATTCTGTTGCCAGTCAAGGTGGTTGATTCGTTCCTGCTTTGACCTACTCCACATGGGGATGCTTGGCAAAAGATTGTATGTTTTGTCCTCACAATGCTCTCCGTTCAATTTAAAAAAAAACTACTTTTATTCAATTTTCATAGCCTGCCGTGCGGTTTTTTTCCTCTGTTCGGGACATAACCACTGCGACCAGTAATTTGATCTTTTGTAGTATATCCCGTATCCTTTGTATAGCGCATATCAAGTTACTTCATCACTACTGAGAAATGATGAATAATTCGGTGTTGTTACAGTTGTCATTGTTTGTTTTGTTGGCAATGAATCAACGCCCTTTTATCAGTCAAAACCGGATTCATAGCAAAAAAAAAAAAATACTCCGATACTGTCGATGCATCAGAATCCTAGTCCTAACCAATTAAAACTATAGAACATCAAATAGAAAATGAGAATTCACATAAATGAAGACTAACCATGTTTTCCTTATTCCAAGCGCATCCTCGGTGGGACAATCGGTGTGTTGTCACTTTTCACAAGACATAAAATGTTATAAGGACTTTTATATGTTCCTTTGACTACAAAAACACATATGTTCCCAAATTTGAATTAGTTCGGACTAGGGTTCAGTGGTAGATCTGATACCCCGTAACGCACCACGAAAAGGTGATCTACCAGCGTTACGGGTTAAAGTGCGCTTACGGAACTATCAATACTTTCTCGTCACAACTTTTTTCTAGAGGAAAACAAATGCTGTTCACTCCTAGAGTGTCATGGTGATGAGAAATAATTTCCTTCTCAAACAACATCATCATAGATTGTTACTCCACGTATAGGAGAATACAAAGTAAAACTATATCAGTGCACAAGTTTCTGCATATCTCGAGAACCAATGAAGCAAATGGAACCAAATTTGGCAGGTGGAGGTTTTTGAATGCAAGAAATATGTTTAAAGAAATTTGAGACCTCTCCTCTTTCTGAAAAGAGGGGCTTCCATGTATATAAAACGCAAATTTCTGCATAACTCGAGAACTAATCAAGCAGATGGGATTAAATTTGGCATGTGGAGGATTTGAAGGAGAGAAATGTTTTTATTGATGTTTGAGGTTTTCCACCCTCTGGAAGAAGGGGAAGAGATCTCATTTATGATGGTGGTGGAAGGGAGGACTCTCATACAAATGAAACACAAATTTCTGCTTAACTCAAGAATTAATCAAGTAAACGGAACCACATTTGGCAGATAGAGGTTTTTGAAGGCAAAAAATGTTTCTAATGTAGTTCAAGACCCAACCACCAGGGGGAAGGGGGGGGGGGGGGTTTCTTAATTATACAAATGAAATACACATTTCTGCATAACTTGAGAACTATTCAAGCAAATGAAACCACATTTGACATGTGGGAGTTGTAGGAAGCAGGATTTCTATGTATATATAAAAATGAATTTGTGTCTGTCTGTCTATCTGTCGGACTTTTATAGATTCGAAAACTAAAGAACCGATTGGCGTGAAAATTTCAAGTAGAGGTTTTTGAGACTGATGAAGGTTTTTAATGATTGTTTGAGACCCCCTCCCCCTCTGGTAGGAGGAGATCTCATACAAATGAAATACAAATTTCTGCATAACTTGAGAATTAATAAAGCAAATGGAACCAAATTTCGCATGGAGAGTGCAAGCATTGGCGTAACTACTGGGGGTGCCTAGGAAGCCAGGCCCCCTCCAGAATTCTGAAGACCCCCCCCCCCTAGGATTTTTTTCCAAATATATTTCTAATATGAAATGAAACACTATTCATCATTTCTACGTTTAAAGGTGCATTTAAGAATTCACGGAATTATTTTCTCTTGTATGAAAAATAAAGTAGAGTATAAAGGGCGATACGGTCAAAATTTGGTCAATATCAACTTGACGTATTTCTTTCAATTTTGCATTTAAAAAACCTGAACACTCCTCATTTTGAAGGTGTGTGTGTGTAGAATGTTGCTCCTATTTTGATTTTGGAATTCACTCTTCAGTTGTCAAAATGCCGTCCAAGCAAGAAGAGCAGCGTATCAAAATTTTGCTCGCGCATCGCGAAAATCCGAGCTACTCGCACGCAAAGTTGGCAAAATCGCTAAAAGTTGCCAAATCAACCGTTACAAATGTAATTAAAGTGTTTGGGGAACGTTTGTCGACAGCCAGGAAGTCTGGATCGCTGAGACGACAAAGAGAGTTGCCGGTAGTTTCAAGCGAAACCCTAACCTATCTCTCCGAGATGCCGCAAATAAGCTGGGTGTATCGTGTACAACCGTGCATCGAGCCAAAAAACGAGCCGGACTATCGACTTACAAGAAGGTAGTGACTCCAAAATACGACGGCCAAAGCGCGATCCCGGAGGCTGTACACGACGATGCTGACGAAGTTTGACTGCGTGGTAATGGACGACGAAACCTACGTCAAAGCCGACTACAAGCAGCTTCCGGGACAGGAGTTTTATACGGCAAAAGGAAGGGAAAAGGTAGCAGATATTTTCATGCACACGAAACTGTCAAAGTTCGCAAAGAAATATCTGGTTTGGCAAGCCATCTGTACCTGTGGCTTGAAAAGCAGCATTTTCATAGCTTCAACCAAGAAATTTACGTGAAAGAGTGTTTGAATAAACGTCTGCTGCCTTTCCTGAAGAAACACGGTTGTTCCGTACTGTTTTGGCCGGATTTGGCATCTTGCCATTACGGTAAAAAGGCCATGGAGTGGTACGCCGCCAAAAACGTGCAGGTGGTTCCCAAGGACAAGAACCCTCCCAACACGCCAGAGCTCCGCCCAATTGAGAAATACTGTGCTATTGTCAAGCGGAACCTAAAGAAGACCAAAAAAACTGCTAAGGACGAGCAGCAGTTCAAGGCAAACTGGCTTTCTGCGGCGAAGAAGGTGGACAAGGTGGCTGTACAAAATCTGATGGCAGGGGTCAAGCGTAAGGCCCGGCAATTCGGATTTGGAAAAGCGGAAGCCTAACTGAATATTTTTCCTGAATTTTATAGTAATTGAACTTGAAAAAGAAATTTAATTTGATTTTTTAAATAAACGATTTCACCGATTTACACGCGTTTTCCCTTGACCAAATTTTGACCGTATCACCCTTTAGACTCCCCAGATTAATTAGATGTTTTGAAGCTAACAAATGTTCATAAGCAAACTATGGAGATAGAAGTTTATTCGTTAACGATAATATATTTGAAAATGAAGTTTTAGAAGTAAGTTCAGGTAAATTTCTGAAATCATAATATTTGTTGGGGTTAAAACAATAGAGTAAAAAACAATACAATACTATAAAATATTGCTTAGTTGCACATTCATAAACAAAATTAAAATAAACAAGATTACAAACGTAGAGTATGGTCAATAGGCTGATGCAAATTTCGAAATGTTTGCTCTCCTAAGCTTAATCGACGCCAATTTGGGTCCTGATGGGCTCCAAAAAATTTGAACACATTTGGTTTTAATTTGGCTTTGCACACGCTATTCAAAGTTTGTATGGGAATTAGTATGAAGAATCTCAAACTTACATTTCCAAATCCCTAACATCTTGATATTATTTCCTTAAATCAAATCTAATATAGATTCATATAGTGTAAGTTGTTAACTATCAAAATGCCGAAGATACCTGACATGTAAATTTTATACAAAAATAGTGGGTGATCAAAATTATCTCGGACTGCTATGCTCTGCAACTGTTGTTGGATCGGTTCGCTGATTGGTGCCGGATGAATTTGAGAATGCTTCCGAAGACTCAGATCCTATTTTAACGGTGAGCCTACGTTTTTAAGGTATGATTCAAACCAGCTGACAAGGTCCGCAGAGATACCAATTCTTCGTAGGCGTTCAAGTAGGAGCCCATGGTCAACTCGATCAAAAGCACATTTGAAATCAGTGTAGGCAGTGTCAATCTGTCCACCAGCATCAATGTTGCGTATGGAAAACGAGGAAAATTGTATGAGATTTGTCGAGGTTGATCTCTTGGGAAAGAAACCATGCTGATCCGTAGAGATGTATTTCTTAGACGAGTTGAAAAGTACCTCGTTCATTATGATCTTGAAAACCTTTGAACGAGCACACAACGAAGTTATGCCTCTTAAATTCTCGATGTTCTGTCGATCTCCTTTTTTAAACACAGGGAACATGACTGACGTCTTCCAAGTTCCAGTAAATACATGCGGCCGTAATGAAATGTTGAACAGTTTCACGAGAGTGGAAATTAACTCTTCGCTGCATTTTTAAGGATACATGACGGTATACCATCAGGACTGGATGCAGAGTCTTTCAATTGATTTATTGCAGCGTTTACTTGATGGGTCGTGATCTCAAAGCTATTTAGGAAGCACACGTCCCTATGTGTGTCTCTACAAGTGTCTGCAATTTGATAGACAAAGGCGAATCAGAAAAAGCACTTCTGAAGTAAGTTGCAAATAAATTGGACTTTTCCGATGCGGATGTGGTGACTTCGTTACCCAGACACATCTCAACGGGCAATCCATTTTCCTTCCGTATAGTGTTAACAAACTTCCTAAAATGTCGTGGCTGTCGGCGAAGATTTTCCTGAGTGCGTATACAGTAGCGTTTTTACAGGAAACGTTATACGTGCGATGATTAGTACTTGCACGTGCGAAATGATGCTTGGCGAAAGAGCAACGAGACTGACAGTAGGATCGTAGTGCTCTCGATCTTAGGCGTTTGAGCCGTCGTAAATGTGCATTCCCCCAAGTTCGGTTCTAACTTCACCTGGGACACCCGTAATAAAGACAGTGATATATTTTATTTGCACGAGGGTTGTTTCATCATGATTTGTTTTCACCGTGAAGTGACACCCGTAATAAGGTTCCTTTATACAATTACACGTATGGTACAGTTTACCAAAATTTAGACACCTGAATGGAATAAACTCTAGGATTTATCCAGGATACATTGCACTCATCTCAGAGAACGAATAATGGCGCATAAAGCTAGGCTCATCAGCCAGGACACAAGGTGGAAATACCTTTGTCAATCGCAAAGCAGTCAGGACAAATGAAGTGACAGTATCCTTTTTAGCCGCGTCCCTCACAACGATTCACCTAAACCTACAAAATTGTAACGGAAGGACGGTTGTCTCCGTTTCTATTCTTACGATCCGAAAATATTCGTTGGTAAAATTATTCATCAGTTGGCCGTTTTAATATTTTTTGTCATCTTACATATATGGCAGAAATATTATTGTTGCTAAGAAAAATAATGGTTATTGTATTTTCCAGGATGCTTTTAATTAATGGCTATGTAAGTGTAAGTACAGCATAGAAAAGAATATATTGGACACGTGTAGTGCTTAGATTTTTTCAAAGATCCGAAAAACATGCATTATCTCGGAAGTTAATGAGGCGTTCACCTTGAGCGAAGTACATATAACATAAAAGCCAATTATTGAAATCGAGTCGACCGTCACTTTGTTCGACTGAGCATTTTTGCTATTACAGATGTCGAGATCGACGAAATTTTGTCAAGTTTGTCGACTCGGAATCGATCGCTCGGAAACTAGTAACTGATCTGTTACATTTTGTCGTATAAGAAATTGTTTTGACATACAATTTTCATCGATTTGTGGAAATTCGCTTAGCAAGATAAGAAATACACTAAACCATATTTTTTTTGCAGGTGAATTAATAGAACAAAAATTGCTTCTAGCTAAAAATGTCTTATCTTAATAAAACAAAATAAATTACCGTCAGTTCAAACAGCTCATTGAACTGATTTTACTGTCAGATGCTTTGTGACTTGGAGCCAGCAAAACAAATGCACAACAGAAGTAGTAGGAAACCAAGAGCTTAATTCATTAGGACCACCAATGAACCTTCAGTTGGAATAACAAAAAAGTAAATTTCATTTTCTCGTTTGTGATCCTAGCATTAGTTCTCAAGCCCAGTCGCTTGCCGCACGGATGCTGAGAACAATAGTATATGTGATGGGCTTTTTAAATTAATCTCAGAACTTTGGCTTTTTCCCAAGGTAATTCTAAACGCATTATTTCAATATGTTTGCACTTGGGATTAGCAAATCGACCCACGAGTAAAGTGTTTTATAAAATGAGTCTTAGATTTCTTGAAGCATAGAAATAAAACTTCTTAGTAGTTCAAGCTGAAATATACCGAAAAATTCCAAACCATACATCTTCAAAGTTCAAGATCATATTTTCCAGGTATTATGGATAGAACTTCCCAGAAAATCAAGAGAGGACTTCTCAGGGCTTTAGGGAGAAGCTTAGGGGAGAGGACTACTTTGAAGTTTGGAACATTTCAGAAGTTTTGGAATTTTCCCAGATGTCCAGAAAAAAAGAACTTTCCCGAAGTTCAACAAGAAACTAACCAAGAAGGGCGCTATCTAAAATTTCTCACAAATTCAGAAACAAACTTTCGCAAAGCTCAGAACGTCCTAGAAATTCAGGAAAAATCTTTTCAGAAGTTCAGGATAGAACTTCTCCATGAAGTTTCAAAAGAAAAATCCCAAATTTTTAGATAGAACTTCCCAGAAATGCTAGAAAGCCTTCCCGAAGTTCAGAAGAAAACATTCTTTCTAAACTTTCTCAAAAATTCAGAACCAAAGTTCGACAAAGCTCAGAACGTCCTAAAAATTCAGGAGAGAACTTCTCTGAAGTTCAGGAAAGGACTGCACCCAAAAGTTTAGTTAGAACTTCTCACAAATGCTAGAAAGCTTTCCCAAAGTTCAAAAGAGAACATTTTTGAATTTCTGAATTTCAGAATTTGGATTCCTCTAAATTCATGAAAAAACCTCTTCAAAGAAAAGAAAGAAAATTTTAAGAAGTATGGTCGGTACGTCCTAGTAGTTTGTGCGAGATTTTCTCAGAATTTCAGGAACAAACATTCCCGAAGCTCAGGAAAAAACTTTCCTATAGATCAATAAAGGACTTCTTAGAAGTTCAGGAAGAAACTTCCAATAAATTTAAGGAAATATTCTTAGAAATTCTAGAGAAGACTTTCCCAAAGTTTTGATGAAATTTTCCTCGGAGTTCAGGATGAAACTTGACTAATGTTGAAATAGAACCAGCTCATAATCAATCATAAGTACTAGAGAGCTTTCCTGATGTTCAGAATCGAACATTCCAGAAATTCAGAATGAGGCTCTCTCAAGGTTTTGGAATTACAAGAAGTTCAGGTTGTTACTTCTTAGAAAAACTGGATAAAACTTTTCAGAAGAATGGGGATATTTTCTTGCAGTTAAAGCTGGATTTTTTCATAGAGCAAACTTCTCCGAACTTCAGAAGACAACTTTAATAAAGTTTCGAACTACTTAGAAATTTAGGAACAAACGTGAAAGAAATTTAGGAATATTTATTAAGAAATTCTGGAAAGAACTTTTCCAAGGATTGGGAGAAGTTTTTCTTGCAGTTAAAGATGGGACTTATCAGAGATTTAGACAGTAACCATATCCAGAAAAAGTATCAACTGTTCCTGGAAGTTAAGGTTGGTTTTGAGGTTTGCAAGAAAATTAGGAATGACTGCCAAGAAGTTCGTGAGGAAACTTGATTAAAGTTCGGGAGAAAACTTCCCATAATTTTGGCAGCAAAGAGCTTTGTCGGAGATCAGAAAAGAGCTTCCCGGGAATTCCAGAGACAATCACTAACGAACAGAAGAAGCAATCAATATAAAAATCATTCAAATGACCATAATGCAATTCATTGCTCATAACACCATATTAAAATATGGTGAACATTCTGAAAAAAATCCTTACTTAGGGTACCAGAAGCTAGGAAAAAGATTGAATGCTTTACAGGAAGGTCAGAGAACTTTAAGATAAAGTCGTTGAAGTGATATCGATCAACGCATATCTATACAGCAACCTTTGAATGTTAAATGTTTTAAGAATTATGTAGTACTGTGAATAACTCCAGTATCATTACCTATATATTGGTGATGACTAACTAATATCCCTTCTTCTGAATCTTTTTTAAAATAATAGACTTATTGACACTTGTCCACATATCATTTAATAACTTCCCCGCATGTATTTCAAGTCGCAATGAGTCCCAATGCGTCCTAGAAAGTGTGAGCTGTTTAGTGGAATACCTGTAACTAGAAATTAGAAGAAAGATTAGTATTTTCCATTTAATTTCAACTACCTGTGTTGCCTATCTTGACAGATACACGCATTTCGTCTTCGATGTGCAGCCGAAATACGCGTATCTGTCAAGATAAGCAAATGAAAGTAGCTGGAATTAAATGGAAATATTAATCTTTATTCTCATTCTAGTTCCAATGCGTTTTTCTGAATAATAAAAATATAAGAGAAATTTATAAAATATGGGTGCAGAATTTCAATACATATTATTTCAACTGTCAAAAATGACAGCTAAATTAAATTAAAGACAGCTAAGCTGAATTAAAGTCCTGAATTACTGCTGATATAATATTTCAAAGACATTTGGAAAAGATTCAACATTACAGTTTACAGTTGACCTCCGTTACCGGCGCAATCAATTTCAGTCGGTTTCTGTAATATGCCATTTTACTCGACTCGACAGTGACAAGTGACACTTCTATAATTAACCCCATTATGTTCGAATGCAATTTATTTTATCTGCTAACAGAGTGAAACTTTCAATGGAACACAAATATCAATCACGAAACTTTCTCTCAAAATTTTTGATCAACTTTTTGCAATTTTCAATGCAATCTGATTTCAAAAACTTTCAATCACGCTTGACATTCTAATCGAACAATAAACTTACCCAACATGAAGTGACTTCCCGTTTCCTTATATCGAAGCTTGCTGTACATCCTTCGAACTACTTCCTGATAGCAAGACAAGTACATGGTTGCGTGTTCATCGTACTAAATATTTGCTCTCCTTTTTTTATCTACCTAAACGACAAAAATCTAAATGGAATCAGCAAACTCTGCTGCTAAACCCAGGCTCACAGATTTCTATCTACCCCTTCACTGGCACGGAACATCCAAGAATTTGCCGAAACAACGACTACAATGGGACCCATCCATGCAATGTTTACCATCATGCGTGGGAGACAAAGTTTTTCCTGACGTCGGAGAGTGGTTGTTGTGGGTGTGTGTGTGTGTGTAGAATGGTATGTTTGTTTGTTGAACAATCTGATACAATTCACCCCCACCCCACCTGCTCTACAACACCACAGAAGAACCATGTGTAAAACAAGACGGATCAGATCACAAGCATAGCCTGCAGGATGAGGCTGCAGGTTGGGTGTCAAAATTCTGGGGAAAATCAAAAAGGGATCTAAGAATAACAGTTTATCCAGGTGACATTGGTTTAATCTACTCCGATAATAAAGCATTGTTCATTTAAAATTAGACGAGTTGTATATTTTGTACCGATGCACTCGATAACTCAAATGGATCAGGATTCATCTTGATAAGTGATGCGATCATAGCATTTATATAACAGGCCTAAGGCAAGAGATAGAATGTGTTGGCGTCATACTTCCTTTATTAGAAGCCAAGAAATCCTACGCATTTGAACGAGAAATCACTGTGATGTTTGATAAAAGGAAAGAAAATAAAGAACACTTTTTTGAACGGGCTGTTTTTCGGCTCTCAACATAGGATTCTCGATGCACCTCCACAGTTACCAATTGAGATCATTCGATGTCAACAACTGGCAAGAATTGATAACACCGTGCCTTTACCGAATAGGCCAACGGAAAATATGAATAAATAATGTTATTCAACTTCAAAATAACATTAAAGTGTGAGAGAAGATATCCCAACATAGAAGATAACCATCAAACCATCGACCATCCCGTTTCGATTACGTCTTACTCCCTCATTATTTAAAACTGGCTCGGCGGAACCAAAAACCGCGGCGCCAAACTTTACTCATAAAATCAGGTGAATTTAATTTTATAGTACAGCGGCACAGAGCGTGAAAACGAACGGGAAAATGAAACCTAAGCTCCTGAAAAGAGCGCGCTGGCAATGAGTGTTTATTTCACACCGACCAAACAATCACCAACAGAAGCTCACATCCATTGCCATCCCTTCCGTTCCGTTCCGGCATCATTGTGATTCTGACGATTGCGAAAAGCTGTAAAAGTTGGAACGTGAAGGCAAAACTGCATCCTCCGCGCCCGCCGGTGGTGTTGATGCGGTTTTCCGAGCAACGGTGTCGAGAGCAACCCACAAGGCTGGAGAGGGAGGGATTATGAGCTTAAATAAAAATAGATTTTATGTAATGTCAATGCTTGTGATTGTAATCACTAATGGGGGAGAGCAGTCGACCGCGCCACGGTGGTTGGAAGCATGATTTAGTTTGGCAATGTGGAAAGAAAGTTGTTCGTGTTGGAAATGTGATGCGGTGGAATAAGTTCTTGTTACTTAAAGTTTATCATGTTCTCGTGGGTTGTTAATCACGGTTCTGAGTGTAAGTTTATTTTGGTTCGAGATTTTAACTGAGATTTAATTTTAAAGATCCATTATGTCTCCTTGTTTGAAATTGTTGATGTATGACTTACGTCTCTCTTTTCAATTCTTGTAGTCGTACCACTCCAGCCACCGACCAGCAGCCGTCCTGGCCCTACATGTGGGTGTGGGGAAAGGGGATCCCAAAACGTGAATTCAGGCAAGTACGTATGCGCTAATTACCCAACAAAACTTGAATCGCTCTCCGATTCCAGGCCAAGATGTAGCTTAATAGTATACTACCAGAATGTGCAAGGTATGCGCTCCAAAATTGCTCGCCTTCGTATACTGCTGTCCAGTTGTGACTACGGTTTGCTTGTTATCACCGAAACCTGGCTTCGTGACGACATCGAAAGCGCAGAGATCCCGACTCCCGACTACACGCATTTCAGCTGCGACCGCAGTGCAGCAAGCAGTCATCAGCGATAATTTGGAACAAGCAGCAGTTCGAGTGAGTCTGGATCACTGCTCCCTCTACATCATCACAATTTATATCCCCCCCAACTCGTCGGCTGATCGGTATTCTGACCATGCTAATGCAGTGCAGAGCCTCGTATACAGTGCGTCGACAAAGGATATCATTTTGGCTTTAGGTGACTTCAACCTCCCAAATTTGCGATGGCAGTTGGACGAAGAGTTAAATGACTACATCCCTACGAACATTTCATCAGAACACGAGATATCTCTTATGGAAGCATTATTCGCTACCGGCCTGCGGCAAGTTAATCACTTCAAAAACATCAACGATCGAATCCTTGACCAAGTTTTTGTAGGTCTGCCAGAACTTCTAGATCTAGTTGAGCCTCCTGCACCACTTTTACCAATTGACAACCATCATGTGCCGTTCGTTTCACATACGAGAAGGCTCATCCTAGCTCTAACGCAGAAACCGCTAACCTCTGCGCCGAATTCTTCGAGAATATATTCAGTAAGTCGTGTCCTGCACCTCGTCTCGATTGCTTCGCGCATATACCTTCGCACAACGTTAACTTTCCCGTCATCCAATTCTCCTCCGATGAAATGCTGAATGTCATCTACACTCTCGACTCCAAGAAAGGATCCGAAACGGATGGCATACTACTACTACTACTCCTGAAAAAGTGTGCGGTGGGGCTCGCAGTCCTGCCACGATTTTATTCAACCGATCGCTTAGCGAAAAAACATTTCCTTCCGGTTGGTTGAGTTAGAAAACGTCGACCAAGTCACAAACTACCGTAGTGTTTCCATTCTGTGTTGTTTGAGCAAAGTTTTTGAAAAGCTGGTGCACAATGTCCTCTACACTGTAGACGCACCATTGATTTCCGATAATCAACACGGCTTCATATTAGTCTGGTGTATCATGACGCATCAATATGCGACCTAGGAGTTACTATCGATGCCAACCTACAGTTCAATCAGCATGTTGGAATCACGACTGTTAAAGCCTTCTCAGTGTTAGGGCTAATCCGACGGAACGCCTCTGAGTTCACTGACATCTATGCCTTAAATCACTCTATTGCAGTTTGGTGTGGAGCATCCTTGAGTATACGGCCTCCGTTTGGTCTTCTTACTATGTGGCACCCATCGTTTCCGTTGAAACCGTTCCGTTGCGTACAGAAGAAGTTCGTTCGTTTCGCACTTCGTTCACTTCTTTGAAATTTCCTGCACAATCTCCCTCCGTACTCAGACCGTTGCAAACTGATAAGTTTGGAACCACTGACCAAAGGGTGTTTCGATCAAAATTTGGTCAAAGCTTCATGCATTTCCTTTCATCGTGCATTAACAATTTTTGCACACCCCTCATTTTGAAATGTGTGCGTGTAGCATCATGCTTCTATTTTGATTTTGAAATAAGCACTTCAGTTATCAAAATGTCGTCGAAGGGAGAAAAGCAACGCATCAAAATTTTGCACATGCATGGCGAAAATTCAAACTACTCTCACGCCAACTTGACGAAATTGTTGAATGTGGCTAAATCAACGGTTACCAACGTATTAAAAGTGTTCGATGAACGTTTGTCGACAACCAGGAAAGCTGGATCGGGGGGTAAGCAGAAGCCGGGGCCACAGCGACGACAAAAAAGTTGCCCGCTGTTTCGAGCGGAACCCCAACCTCTCCGTCTGAGACGCGCAAAGAAGCTGGGAGTGGCACCTTCAACCGTGGATAAGCTAAAAAACGAGCTGGACTGTCGACTTACAAGAAAGTGGTGACTTTAAATCGCGACGATAAACAAAACACGTCGGCCAAAGCACGACCGTGAAAGTTGTACACGACGAAGTTCGATTGCGTGGAACAGGACGATGAAACTTACGTCAAGGCAGACTTTAAACAGCTTCCTGAACAGGAGCAAACAAAAGGGAGTTGTCAAAGTTGGCGAAGAAATATCTGTTGCGGTAGGTCATCTGTACATGTTGCTTGAAGAGCCACAACCGTTTACATTGAAACCGAAACCGTCAACAAGGAAATTTATCTGCGCGAGTGCCTACAAAAACGTCTACTGCCTTTCCTAATGCGACACAATTGTTCCGTTCTATTTTGGCCGAATTTGGCATCTTTCCATTGCGGAAAAAAAGGCCATGGAGTGGTATGTTCAAGTGGTGCCCAAGGACAAAGTGCCCAACACACCAGAGCTTCGCCCAATCGAACGATATTGGGCCATCGTCAGGTGGAACCTAAAGAAGACTCAAAAAGCTGTTGTGAGTGAGTAACAGTTCAATGTTAAATGAACAAGGAGACTTTACAAAATCTCTTGGCAGGTGTTAATGGAAAGACCCGGATATTTACATTCGGTAAAAGGAAGCTTTGCTGAATATTTCTCCTGTGTTCTGTATGAACTGAAATTGAAAAAGAAAAAGAATTTGACTTATTTATAAAAACACTTCACTGTTTGACCAAATTTTGATCGGAAAACCCTTTATCAGGCGTGTTAAAATGCAGCGTCGGCTAGTATTTGACATCCCAAACTACCCTGCGCTGCTTGAGCAGTTTTCACTAAACGATCTTCCTCCTCGACTTCGAAATTATCCGATGCTTGCTGTTTCTTATCACCGCACTAACTTTGGGTATAATAATCCGTTAGATTCGTGTCTTCGCATTTTTAATGTTGTATGAGACGAATTCGACTTTGATATATCCAAAAATGTTTTAAAAAATCGACTAAGTAGAATTGTTTAGACTTAAAGTTATTGAAAACTAGTATTAAATTGTTCGGTCTGCACGATTGTTTCTAAAAATTTTGAAATCGACCGCGTTACATGTGAGTGGATATTTTGAACAATCATATCTCCTTTTTGACTTACAGAATTTTCAAGATAAGTATTTCATTCAAAAAGTTGAATCGCTGTTGCTAACAAAATTCATTACTCTTGTTTAAACTTATTAAAAGGTATTTAAAAGAAAAGGTGCCTAAAGCAATTGCACAAACCTATTAATCGAAAATGACACCACATTTGCGGCGCACTCTACTTGGTTCACACTGTCAGGCTTTGTTTTTTTTCTAATAATCATTTATTTGTACAGGCTCAATCGAATTAACTTTACAGAGCCAAATTTTCATACTTTTATACATCATTTATCTTAAAACTAAAGTTAGGAGGGAGGAGCCGATTACTCGCGGCCGTCTCGAGGTTAATAGGAATTACAATGCCAGGCTTTGTTGTCAAATGAAAATCTGAATATCGCGACTTTCACAAAATATCATAACAAATTAAATCCTTATAACCTAATTGATGTTCGATAGATTTTCAAAATGATGACATCAATCAATTTGAATTTTTACCGCGTATCAATTCAATTATCAAAAATTATCCTTTAACATTAAAGGGCTTAAACTATTGATAACAACGCAAGTAAATGTCGATGTCTTATGATTGTATTGTTCAGGTTAAATTTACTAAATGCACAGTACTTTCCTATCACAGATTTCAAATGTGAGAAAGGTAGGTCTCATATGCAGCAGTGAACGATTTATAACGAGTACAACTACGCAAATTTTCACTTTCGTTCGGATATTGAAATTTGTTCACTACGTGCTACGTTATTGTCCTCAGTTCCTAAAAATTCAATCTTTTAGAAATTTTTTACTTTTTCATTTATCTTAACTGGTGGTGGGATCAGAACGTCCTCCAAAGAGGTTGAAGACGGGTCCAGCTCGGCTACAATTCCATCTACGGTTGCCAGCACTTGTTTCAACATACCATTGATTTCACCATGTTTCTTTCCGATACACCAAACTTTGCGCCCAGCTCGTTGATTTCTGCCATAATTTTTAAATCCTTGTGGTCAGCCTTGGATTCGTTGCCTCTCGAATGTGCCTTAATGTCTTCAACGGCCATTTCCATGCAATCAAAACAGACCTTAAGGGTATTTTTTTTCCCAGCATCTGTAAGTGAAAATCCGTTTTTCTCTGCAGTTTCCAAAATAATGTTGCAGCTTCTCTTGACATAATTCAGTTTAAAATTTCGGATGATCCCTTGTTTGAGAGGCTGTAGCAATTAGGTTGTATTGGGCAACATAAACATTAGTTTAATGTTGGGATTTTCAATTACCGGTGGATGGGAGGGAGCGTTGTCCAATAACAGCAAAGCTTTAAATCCAATATTTTGGGCTGCCCAAAACTTCTCAAGCTTCAGTGCAAAACTTTTGTCAATCCAGTCTGTGAAAAGTTCATGAATCATCCAACTCCTTTTGTTGCTCCAGTAGTGCACAGGGAGCTTGCCTTTTTGCAATTTGTTAATTGATCTCCGTGCAAAGCGAAGAGGCTCAAGAGAAGACAATGTTAGCCTCCTACCACGAGTTCAGATCAACGGTGATGAAATCGAGGTAGTAGACGAATTCGTGTATATGGGCTCATTGATTATTGCCGATAACGACACCATCAGAGAGATACAAAGGCGCATTATGGCTGGCAATCGTGCCTACTTTGGACTCCGAAGAACGCTAAGGTGGAACAAAGTTCACCGAACTACAATGTTGAGCATCTGCAAGACATCAATTAGACCGGTAGTTCTCTACGGCCACGCAGCAGGAAAATTGCAAGTTGAGTGTCTTTAAACGTGTACGATCTACAGTGAAGTGCAGCGGGAAAACGAAACGTGGAGGATGCGAATGAATCACGAATTGCTTCAGTTGCTGCGGGAGCCTCCCTTCGTACACATTGCTAAATCGGTTGGCTACGATGGGCTGGGCATGTCGTAAGAATGTCGGACGACAGCCCTGTTAAAATGGTTCTCGAAAACGAACAACCGACGGGTACAAGAAGCAAAATTATTTTTTAAGACGTGCTAGGTCGTTCAAACTATCCTGGAGTTTAGAACTTAGGACCTCCAGTTGTAATAGTCGCTTATAGAATGTGTTCAAACATATTCAATTAATGTCTTGGAAGACCAACATACATATTGGGATTTTCTATGTAGTTAGTTTATTTAACTTCATTTTGTATCGACCATAAAGCTACTGCTTCCATGTAAACCTAAAGTTTTAAATGACAGTTTGAATGACCTGAAACTAACAAGGTTATCCTTTAATGTCTGTGGACGCTTCAGAATATTCATTGTATATGTTTGAAAGTTTATCGTTGCCTTATAAAGCCCAAAGGGCTAACCGTGACTCCTGTACATCTTAAGATCTTAAGTCAAAGTCAGTTATAATGAACTTTAGCATTTCAAGATACTCTGATCATGACAGCTGAACATACAGAAGATTCACTGAATGTGGTCAAATACTTTTCGTTACCTTCAATAGGTTATAAAGCTACTGTTACGACTGTAGATCCTTACTTCTGAACTGAACGGATGTTTTGGTGACCATGAACACTCTAAAATATCTCATTATATATGTTTACTATTCAAAAGACTTACTTAATTTGGTCAAATACACATTATTTCTTGGTTTAGTTCAGAAAGCTACAGTTACTGTAGATTTTGATTTTTGAACTCCTGGATTGTTAGGATAACCTAGAACATCCGTAGATTATCTCATAATGTCTGTTGTTCTTCCAAGATCTTCAGTTAATATGCTTCAATACACATCGTAGCTTTGCATAGCCCAGAAAACTTTCGTTACAACTGTAGGTCCTACGTGCTGATCTCAAGGATAGTTTAAATGCCTTAGCAGATTTCATATTGCATTAGAATGTTTGTTGACCTTTAAACATATTTACTGAATATGTTTGAATATTTATTAAAACTTAGAATTGCGACAAAAAATACTGATACGACTGTTAATCTTAAATTCTGAGCGCCTGGACAGTTTAGATAAACTAGACCATCTCAAGATTATCTTTTTGTGTATTTTTACGATCAGAAATATTCACTCAGCCAGCGTCGGTGAAGTAGTGGTAAGTGTGACTGCTATTTGGCACCCCAGTGGGTCTGGGTGCAATCCCAGTCGACGTCGGTGGTTTTTCTGAGGCGAAATAATCTGGTCACGTCTCCTTTCGGAAAAGAAGAAAAGCCGTTGGTCCCGGCTCATATTCATGAGTCGTTAGGTAGGGTCCAGGTGGTGGAGTCGTCTCCTTGGCGTCGGTGATTGTCACCATGTGAGGAAATAGGCCGACGGAAAATAAAGCAATTAAAAAAAAAATCACTCAATACGCTTGAATACGGGACGTTACTTTTTATAGCCTGTAAAGATACTGTTACTACCGTAGATTTCAAGTACTGAACTCCAGGACACTTTGAATAACCTAGACGATCACAAACTTATAAAGTAATGATGGTTGTCTTGCCAAAAGATTAATTTAATATGCTTGAATACATATAGTAACTTTATATAGCCCAAAACACTACTGTGACTACTGTAGATGTTATGTTTCGAACTTAAGGACAGTTTGGATAACCTGGAATACCCCGAGATTGTCACATTATGTTTGTTGGCCTTACACACTATTCAATCAATATTGTTAAATACATATTGTCCCTTTGCATATTCCAAAAACCTACTATACGTCTTATGTTCTGAGCTCAAGGACAGTTTGGATGATTTAGATCATTCCAGTTTATCTCATAATGTTTTTATTTTTACGTTCTAAAATATTCACTGAACATGGTTGCATTCTAAGCATAACTTAGTAAATAAAAAAAAAACTATACTTACTACTGTAGATTTTATGTTCTGAACTCAAGGATAGTTTGGATGACCTAAAGCATCACAAAATTATCAAATAATGACTGATGACCTTCCAAAAAGATCATTCAATATGTTTGAATACATATCTTAACCTATAGTCCTTAAAGCTACTGTTACAACTGTTCTTTTGGGATCATATAAGACCCCGTAGGCCTGAAGGGGTTAATTTACTTTTTAAGACATGGTTTAACATTTATAAATTATTCAATAGTATTCGACTCAAAATCAACAATGTTTTCCAATGAAATTGATGCATAGAAAAATGTCCGATCGATTGGTGTAAGCATTTTGAAAATCTCTTTAAAAACGACTGAGATAGTACCGCTCCAAACCTGACTACTTTTCGTGGCGACCGTAATGCGATTTTTTGTTTAAATTGTACCCCTGTATAGAAAACAAGGACGTAGTCCTACGTCAAAAATCTTGTTGTTCCATTTCAGCCCAACTTTGCTCCAAGATGTTGATAGGAAATCTGGTAGGGATGAAAACAAAATGCCAAAACAATCCAAGCCCACAGCCCAACTGTCACGAACCTCATCAATTCAGTCTATTTTAAGAACGTTCAAATGAAAGCTTAAGTTGCATCCTCCACCCATGCAAACGGTTTTTCGATAAAAGGGCACGTTTGTCTATCGCTGGTACGGAATTTTGGCTCAATCTCTTCGCTTTGGAAGCACCGTTTGTTCTTTCAATGCATGCACACCACTTCAACTTGCTCTACATGTAGGTTCCCCCTTTCCTTCTAGATGCGTTGATTGACGGCACAAAGCTTCAACTTTCCTCCATCATCGTGGAGGACGCCCTTTTCCTATCCCGAAGCCATCCACGCTTGTTCCCGTTATGTCCCTTGCATGTTGAGAAATATCCTGCATTGCCGGAGGGGGGCGCCGTTTGCCCTCCATCTTTCCAGGAATAACAACTTCCAAGCAAAAGTAAAGGATTCAGTTTGTTTGGTACCCCCTCCCTGTCTGTAAATATCTACAGAGATATCCGCCTCGACGACGATGGACTAAGTTTGTGGCACCCGGGAATCGAGATGATAAAGGTAGCATGTGAAGATGCTTCATGGTTCAACGAATATCTCGTCTCTAGATGAACCAACACATACAAACACCACACTTCTGAAAGGGATAAATGGTAGTAGAAATGTGATTACGTGGATAAGTTTCCAAAGGCAAACGGGGCTGTGAAAGAACAGAAAACTGTGTCACGTTTGTCACTCGGACACCCTCGTCTGCTCAGATTTTCCGATGGCTGAACTGGTTCGATGAAAAATGTGCGAAGCACGGTGAAAGCCATTTTAAATTGATATTTTTCTCTTCTTTTCACGGTCCCTAGATTTTGATGGACGGATTATTCTTATCTTCGAAAAACAGAGCCGGCGTTCCATTAGTTTGCTTTGGATTCGATTTAAGTCCAATTTCTTGGTTTGACTTCCTATTTTGGATTAAATCACTTCCAATAAATAAGTTCGAATTGAATTTTCACCATTCCAGCAACTGAAGATTGGAACAGATTACGGAAAACCAACGGTGCGTGAAACAAGCGTTGGCATCGTTTGATGTATTGAATTTATTTCCTGTTGATAAATGGTCATGAGATTCGGCTTTCATTAGCAGTCCTGTCGCTACATTCAAATAATGTCCCCAAGGCTATTTGCGACTCATCGTTACCGGCGAAATTTATTTCATTTGGGCAAACTCTATTGAGAGAAAATAATTACATCTACCTATTGAAGCTGATTCCGTTGCTGGGGCCATTTGTCCACTGGCATTCCTCGCTTGCTTCAGCAACATCGGACCGTTCCAGAAGAGTTGGTTCTGAAAGAAAATAACAACAAGAAGAAGCAAATTAAAGCCCTTTATCTACTAGTTACTGAAGGTGCCTGGCAAAAGAAACTTAACGATGTCATGACCGTTTCGGATGCTTCTGTTGCGCTTATTCACAATTGGACAACATTTTCGAATTGAATGGGAAGAAAATTAAACTTGTCTCCTCTGCAGCAGCGGCAGTCGTTTCAATTTCAGCTCAGTGCTCAGATGATGCCAAGTGAACTTCATTGAATGGCGAGCTACGCTGGAATGATGCTGGCCTTGGACAACAAATGACTTACGTTGTCCAATCTGGATAGTGGATGGATTGCATTCGTTTACGATTGAGCAAATAAAGAGTCCGGAATCCGATTATGTTGGAATTAAGACAATCCTTTTCGAAGAAGGTGGTGCTAATGAAGTGGGTTAAGAAAGGATATGTGCTCTCTGATTAAAGTTTCCTTTTCCGTTTTCGGTTCTTTGATAGTGGGGGAGGTCATTTCTCGATAGGTTTAGAGACATTACCGTTTGGTAGTGATTAAAAACTATTTAGTTTGAAAAACTCCTTTCCAGTATTACCTTTTTCTATGTTTCAATTTCAATTTCAAGAAATGTTAAAGCTTGCTGCATCTAGCGCCAGCTTTGTAATTGTACTGTTTGTTCTACAATAGCGCTCTTGATGGTGATCAGATTAAGCATGTGTTAACAACAATTGTGTCCAAAACTTTACAAATACGTTTTTCTTACATCATTATAGTTTGAAAAAAATTGCCTACATAGAAAAAAGTTAATCTTGGATATGTAGGTTCTTGCTCATTGTGCCCCACTTCGTATTGTACCAACCGGGTTCCCGTAGAACACCATTTTTGCAGGATAGTTGCCCGGCGTTCTCGCAACATGTCCTGCCCAGTGTATCCTTCCAGCTTTTGCCACCTTATGAATACTTCGTACGGGAGCTAAGTCTGGGAGCTGAATCTGCCTTCGGATCTCACGGCTATTATCGTTGTCCGTAGTAACCAATGAGATAGACAAATTCATCGACTACCTTGAACTCATCGCCGACAATCGTTACACTGTGCTCGGTTCCGCCAGCACATACTTCGTTTTGAAAATATTTATCTTCAACCCAATCTTCTCTGCTTCGCGTTTTAGTCTGGTGTACTGCTTTGCCACCGCCTAAAATGTTCTGCCGACAATATCCACGTCATCAGCAAAGCAGATAATTGACCGGATCGGAATTGATCTTCCATAGTGCATATCAGTTGTATCATATGTGGCTTTGAAGTCGATGAATAGATGAATGATGCGTTGGGACTCTATTATGAAGATTTGGTCCGTTGTAGACCGTCATTCAATGAAGCCGGCCTGATAACTTCCCAAAAATCTATTTCCTAGTGGCGACAGTCCCTGGAAGATGATTTGGGATAATACTTTATAGGTGGCATCAAGGACAGTGATCGCACGATAGTTTTCCCAGTCCAGCTTGTCGCCTTTATTATAGATTGGGCAGATCACCCCATTCTTCCACCCCTCCGATAGCTGTTCGGTATCCCAAATCCTGACAATTTGCCAACTTGTCCGGGCCCATCATGATTTTGAGGATCAGCCATACGCGGCTAACATACACGTACCATTTGAATTAAGAGTCGCCACCCAAAAGTGAATACTTTGGAACGGTGATGGATATCCAGTATTTAATTTTCGAATAGCGGAAGTTTGTAAATGAAAGCAGAAAAATGACATTGGCACTAGCCTACGCGACATCCTGGAAAATACAGGGGAGCAAACAACAGGAATGCTAAATTTTCTGATGGAAACAATCCAGTTAAGACAGCTGTAGCGGAATAAGGAATTGGAAGAAGCTGACGTATCTGATGCTAATCCAGACAGACGAGCAGAAGCGGATGAAGAAATGCTGTAGAATAGAAGCGACAGAAAATACGGCGTTGGAAACAGCTTCGGATGACACAATCTGAAGAAGAACAGTTGGGAAAGAGAAGCGGAACAAGAGTAGCCAAAGAAGAGAAACGTAACGAAATCAGCGGAAGCATCAAGAGAAAACCAAAGTGAATGACGTGCAAAGATATAAGTCGAAAAAGAAAAACGCAAGAGAAGAAGCACAAGAATTTGAAGTACTTTTGGAAGAAAAACAGAAGGAAAAATGCCGAAAAAGACAGATAAAAGATGAAAAAAGGAAGAAGAAAAATTGAGTACTATGAGAGAAAATAGAGAAAGAGAAAGAAGGAGGACAGAAAAAAGCAGGGAAACTGCAAGCAAACCAACGAAGGAATATAAAGGGAAATCGAGAAGTGGAAGAAAAGCATATGAAGTATACGATTTGTAAAGGAAGACAAGAAGAGAAGTGGAAGAATGAAAAAAAAACATAAAAAAAGACATTATTTAGGGATTGTATATGAAGATGTTAATGGATACGATAATTTTCTAAGTCACGAATGCACCTTTCTGTTGTACAGTGTCACTTATAAACGCAGAACTTGAAATAAAAAAGTTTATTAAATGGAAAAGCTTAAAAAAAAAGTTCTCGAAAAATTGTTTTCAGGAATTTTTGAAAATGAAATTCAATATGATTCTTGAAAAATTTTCAACAAAAATGCTTATAAAATGTAACAGCCTAAATTCAACCGTGCTCAAGATATTGTAAATTTTTCAATTTCGTTAAAAATTGTTATGTTTTGCGGTTCAGTAATTTCAATATGTTAGTTGTGGTTGCTCATCTACAATGATAGAAATACAAAATATATTTCCAAAACCGTTTCATTTTGACAGTTTAACGTTGGCAGAAACTGCTGAATCAAAGATAAGCGGAATACTCGGGTGGCTCATAGTAAACAGTTAGCTCTAATTAGGGACCTGCTAATTGATTTCAAACCAAGTCCCGACTCTTCTCTGATACTTGCGAGTTGCGAACTCGAACTGCACTGGTCCTAAGAATTTTCTACAAGAATAACTTAAGAACACTGAGTTTTTCATTTTCATACTTCTAGTTTTTCGACATCTATATATACACAGAAAAAAATGATTAACTTTAACAAGCGCGTAAAAATTCCCCTCGTTTAATTCAATGCTAAAGGAGGCGTAAACAACGAAATTGTTTACAATCTTTCATGCGCCATACAACAATGTTTGCTATCTTTCGTACAATATACTCAATTCAGGCTTAAACTGCCTTAAATTTACATGAAATATCTCATTATTTTCCGACAAATCTAGCATTTCTTTAATGTGCATTAGATAACGCATGCAATGTTTCTTTTTATCTGTGCATAACACGAGCAAATGGAAAAAAATACGGCATCTTGGGGTTTATGGAGGCAGGATTTTTTCCATGGGAATTCAAGACACCTCCTCTCTCTAAAAAGTAGGCTCTCATACAAATGAAACACAAATTTCTGCATAGCTCAAGAACTTATCAAGCAAATGGTGGTTTGAGACCTCTGCCCATGAGAACATGAGAATTATCTAGGCAACTGAAACACAATATGTGTATTTGTTGGGTAAGCAGCATGTTATGATCTAGACACATTTATAAACACGGGAATTTTTAAATATTTTTGGCATAAGTGACATATTTCACTTTAATAAGGCTGGTTAATATTCATGTCACGCTTTCCACCTCACGCTCTAGCGCACGACAAACAGCTGTGTGAGGTTTTGTTCTCCTCTTTATGGGCGTTGTTTGCGCTCAGTGTGTTTGCGATTGTTTACGATGAAGGTCGCGGAACAGAGTTATCTCCGGGAGCGTATCTTTTCCATCCGATAGCGGAGGTGGCGATGTATTTTTTTTAAAGAAAGCCGGTTCTACGCTGGAGGGCTGATAGCCAACAACTAAAAATAACTGGGCCGACGGAGCGGAATAAGCAGCAAACGGCCAAATTGAAAGCTGCCCCAAGAACAAGATTGGCGCCAGCACAAGGAAGCAGCCCAAGAAGTTCGACTCGTCGCAGAGCACGGTGGTCAGGATCCTGGAGGCGGAAGGCATGAAACGTTACAAGCGACCATCCAGAACGACGTACACGGAGAAGCAGCTGTAGGAAATTTTGGGGAAGTGCAGAAAGCTGTACCGACTTTAAGCCGAGCGACACCATTGTTATGTACGTTGAGCAGTACTTTTCCTTCTTGAAGAGTTCCACCGCTGAGAACATGGGGTTCTATACCAGCGAGTTGGATACTACACTCGATAAGGTTATATATGTCAGACAAAAACGAGTTTGAGTCCAAGATATTGGTGTGGGAGTCCATTCCGACCGCTAGCATATCTAACCGTTTCGTACAGACGAGTAAGGGTATGGCGGTTAATACGCAAGAACTGTTTCCAAAAATCGTTTCTTTTGTAATAAAAAGCACCTTAAGGTTGAAGATATTGTGTTCTGGCCGGGCCTAGCATCGTGCAAGTACCCAAAGGCTACTCTGGGTTGGCTGACTGCCAGTAACATACCGTTTGTACGGAAGGAAGACAAACGCACTTAAGGCGTGGCCAATCGAGTCGCATTGGACCATGCTCTCCCAGTCGGCGTACCAAAATCGTTGGGAGGCCACCAGAGCATAAAAACTCAAATCCCATATCATCTGATGTGCTAAAAACTGGAGCTCAAGGTGGTACATACCATGATGACCACTAGGGTTCCGGGAATCTTCAGGATTGAAGATGAAGGGTCACTTTTACTAGTTTCGCTCGTCAAACCCATGAACTTTGTATGGACTTGTGACAATACAACAAAGAGAATTGAAGAATTGAAGAATTCAATTTGGAAAAAAGTAACTTTTTTACCAAACGTGTATTGATTCAGTCCCGCTACTTAAGACTTAACCGTTATTCTAAAAGTTCCGGAAAAGCGACCATCGACGGGGTAAGAAGCCGCAAAAGTCAGCATTATTTACTTATGAATACTTCATGCCTACCGTGGCCAAAAATGGCCGCAGAAGAGGCTGCAACACAAAAGCCAAAGAAGAGCGGTCGGTGACAGAAGAACAGACGAAACAGAATGACGCTATTCAAACGGCGTCTCCTCCATCACCAGATTCAAACACTCGAAGTTTTCTAGCACGATCTAGAAATCGAAAACAAGTACAAAAAGTATAATTCTTCGAACCAGATCCGGATTCTGAATCTCTTTTCTACCTTAACCAGACGTGGATTAGATTAGATATCTCTGGCCTCGGCTGGTTCAGCTCATTAAAAAAAATAGGGTCCTAAAGGGACTTACCTACAAATTGGATTTTATTAAGAGTTTTGAGAAGTTTTGGTTGCTGGCAAGTTAAAAATGTCTTTTGCACAGAAGTTATCTAGTATCAGATTTCTCGTGTTGCAATATTTAATCCGGTAGCAAGGGCTTTGATGATTCCGTTGCAATGGATGGCTTTAAAGAGGAGCCCAGCATTGGTACACTCTCTATCCCTGGTCGTTGGGTGTCAGTTGGGAATATCTTATTCATCTCATGCCAGAGAAAATCGGGTTTCCGGTTCTAGGAAGGTTATATCGTGTCATAGAGGAAGGTTCGTCATGTAATGCATCTCTGCAACCAATATCGTAGAGCTTGCATGGGCCCTCATAT